>OX457036.1:38352295-38367295 GCA_949752735.1 Lumbricus terrestris
ATAATAGATATTCGAAATATTAAATTGCTCAAAACGTCGTCTAATATCACACAATTTATTTTCCTGTGGCATTGTTTGGTTGCTACTTGTTTGAAAAACCAGTTCGATGTTCATATCAAGCCGGGAGCTAAAACAGAAAATGCATGCACTGCGTCTAGTCAAAGAGCATCATAGGGCCTATAGGTAGGCTACTGATTGATATGACTAGAAATTGCATGTGGTCATACTTGACATCTACATCTATACGGTGGTTTTTATGTTTCTCATACGGAAGCTAGTTACTATTGCCACACCTATTTTAAAAATTGAACAGAATTACCACAAAATTAAGTAGTTTTTAGGACCAGTCAGTGAATCGTTTGCAAGCTATATAAAGATGCCACTTTGTTGGATTTTAAAACAAAATCGAGTTCGGTAGATCTATTCATGATATTAACGTTGATAATCCGAGCGACGATTTGCAACGTATACATGTAAATAGGGCCTACCGTAAAATGGGGTAACATTGGCATGCAACTCAGAAATTGTCCTTGCACGTCTACCCGACGGTGCAGAACCAGTATCAGTCGCAAGGTACTTGGATGCCAGCTTGACTGAGATGCTCGAGAAAATCGCGGTCAAGGTGATGAGGAGGGGAAAAGGGGGAAGAAGGTGAATATGCGGTGCGTGTAATAATGAGGTGTGGGTTTAAAGTGTGATATATATAGTGTGACAATGACTCGGATGTTCAAATGCGGCTGATGATGATGATGCAGCTTTTGGTTACCTGCAGGGTAACACATTTTGAAGTTCGGTCGATAGGCCTACAGGCTCAAAACTGTTGTAAAACCGGTAAACTTGGAAGAATTTCTTATAGGACTATGTAAAATGACATGTGTACTTAGCACACATGCATGCGCAATACATTTTAAGAACATTTTATGATGTCAATGCTACCCAGTATAGGCCTAAATACAGAGTACCAAAATTACCCCAACTCCGGGGTAACTTTGTCTTTTTTGAATATAGAAATTTAAAAATATATATATATTCTAATTCTACAGAGTCGTAGGTAACATCCATAATGCTCGTACTTTAAAACCAAGTCTTCTCCTCAACTAGTTTAGGCGTTAGCCCTCCAAAAATACCTCCAAACTATGTAATTGTTGCCCCATTTTACGGTGTCTAAACGATATAATTACAGTATTGCAGTAAAATGTAGTCATTGTGACAAGTTTCAATCAGATATCTTGCCATACCTCGTGAAAACACTTAGAAGCCGCGTGTTAGTAGTAAATAGGCATGTGATACTTTCAAAAAGTGTATTGGTTTAGATGAAGGTGTCCATGCATATAGTTATAATACATTCGAAGCGTCTATGCAAGGTCGTAGAAAAACACCTATCGCAAATGTGAGCTATGGGAGGGAGAGACAGACAAGCAGACAAACAGACAGACAGAGATAGAGACACTGCAGAGAGAGAAAGAGAGATAGAGAAAAAGAGAACGAGAGAGATACACAGAGAGACATATATAGAGTCTTCCTCCATCTCTTTGTCTCAGATGAAGAAACAGCAGAGACAGAGGCAGAGACAGAGGCAGTGACTGGCAGAGGGACAGCGGTAGAGAGCGAGAAAGAGTGATGGAGAAAAAAAAGAGAATTTCGATTTGTGACTGGACAGATGAGAGTTGACGTTGACAGACACAGTAATTACTTCGGTCACCCAGAAAATATTCTTGTAGCAGTGCTAACAAGCGACAGTGTACTTGGACTAAGACAACCTTGGACTAAGGCAACCTTGGACTAAAACGACTTTGGACTAAGACGACCTTGGACTAAAGCGACCTTGGACTAAAACGACATTAGACTAAGTACTAAGACGACTTTAGACTAAGACGACCTTGGACTAAGTCTAAGACGACCTTGGACAAAGACGCCCTTGGACTAAGTCTAAGACGACCTTGGACAAAGACGACCTTGGACTAAGTCTAAGACGACCTTGGACCAAGACGACCTTGGACTAAGTCTAAGACGACCTTGGACCAAGACGACCTTGGACTGTTTCGAAACATGCCAGTTCGGTCGTGTAAATAACGCACGCACGAAGAAGCAATCTTTCAAGTAACGCCTTCAACCGAGAGGCTGAAGAATATAGTAACGAATACAATATACATCGACCATATTCACTGTCAGTCACGTTTAATGGCAGAATATTAATCGACCAAGTCGATGTCTAGCGGGTTGTTAGAAAGATTCGTTCGCCGTCGTGAAATCTACCATTCACTGACTCTTTAATCTTCCAGTCGTTTTCCCATTCTCCCTCTCCAGTCACTACTCTCCCTCCCAGTCACTACTCTCCCTCTCCAATCACTACTCTCCCTCTCCGGTCACTACTCTCCCTCCCCAGTCACTATATACTCAATACTCATCCTCTCCAATCACCACTCACTACTCCCCCTCCCCAGTCACTACTCTCCCTCTCCAATCACTACTCTCCCTCCCCAGTTACTACTCTCCCTCCCCAGTTACTACTCTCCCTCCCCAGTCACTACTGTCTTCCCAGTCACTGCTCTCCCTCCCCAGTCACTACTTTCTCTCTCCCATTCACTACTCTTCCGACTTCCAGTCACCACTCTTCCGTCCCATAGTCACTCATCGCTTGAAGTTCTCGAACTGATCCATATCCCATACTGCACCTAGTCTCTGGAAGGAACTTCCCTCTGAATTCTGGAAGTTCTCAAAGACATAGCCTATTATTGTGGTTAACGTTTTTGCATGGACTTCATGTTCAGATAATTATTATTTATTTCAAAGTAAGTTCACAGTCAGAGTTTAGGATGCGTTCCATAAATTTATTTTCTCTGCTTTGACCAACACACGTATAGATTAATTTAGGGCCTATGTGACTTCTTATAAGTCTCTGTCTCTGTCTGTCTCTGCCTCTCTCTATCTCTGTGTCTTTGTCTCTGTCTCTCTGTGTCTCTCTGTATATGTCTCTGTTTATCTCTGTCTCTCTGTCCCTGTTTCTCTCTGTGTCTCTCTGTCTATCTCTCTATGTCTCACTGTCTATCTGTGTCTAAGCCTGTCTGTCTGTCTCTCTCTCTAACTATCTCTATTCATCTGTCTCATTCACTCTCCTGTCTGTTTCTTCCGTGCCTCGATCTCACTATCTGCGCTGATGGCTGTTGGGGAATCTGTGTCTATTCGCCTGCTCGTCTGCTCAATCCTCACTTCGTCTGTCTGTGTCCTACATGTATAATTATACACACATGCACCTGGGTGTCTGTGCGTCTGTCTGCATGTATATGTGTCTTTCACCGTTCCGATAGATGTCACGTCGCATCGTGATATACGACAACCTCCGTCTTCTTCCTTTGCTGCGTAGCCTAGCAACCCCCGCCAACCCCCCACCTCCATGCGTCGTCGTCGTGGTTGTTGTACCGAAGGGGGTCGAATGGTACTTACGACGGTGGCGGACGTTTAATGGCCCCCGGATCTTTATGCTTTTTGATGCAGCGTTTGATAGTCTGAGGAGTGGCGGTCGGACCATCAGGGGATTTGGGCAGATGTGATGCTGGTGAATGGCGGACGCATGGGTTATTTATCATTCCGTCGTCCAACCAGAAGACGATGCTATAAAAACGGTATTGTACGCTGTATTGTATTGTGGTGTATTGTATTGTACGCTGTACTGTATTGTACGCTGTATTGTATTGTGCTGTATTATATCTTACGCTGTATTGTATTGTGAAGTATTGTATTGTGCTGTATTGTATTGTGCTGTATTGTATTGTGCTGTATTGTACGCTGTATTGAATTGTACGCTGTATTGTCCGGTGCTGCACTGAAATGAGTTGAACTATATGGCAAGTTTACACATCCGCCTTTCGGAACCTCTATTATTCTGATCCGCATTGCACCGTATTGTATTGTATTGTATTTTCTGTGTTGAAACGAACTGTGTTGTATCATATCTAGATTCAGCACACAACATATATATATAGATGTATACTTATATATTTGATGGTGTGTGCGTGTAAGTAGGTAAGTAGGTAGGACGTTCCAACCGTTCTATTTTTGTCATTTTATGTGCTGTCCATTATAATGTACATGTACGTTACGTACGCAGGTATGCACGAATGCATGTTACATATGTGCATATGCAATTATGCATAGATCTATATATATAATCATAATGTACAATATATATACAGGGTGGGCCAGCATAAATGTCCCGACTTTGCAGGCGTATAACTTCGCCAATTTTTAACATTTATTTATACTTGATGCATCAAATTAAAGGTATTTCACTCTAGTATTAACTCTAAAAAAGTCGAACTGATACTAGTTTAGGTTTTAATTATATACTTGGATCAGCGCTAGCTACCGTTTTTTGTCATTACTGACGCATTATGACGCCGTTTCCCGGGAAAATTCTACCGTTTTTTGCTAAAACGCGCGTAGACACGATCATTTTGAGTGTTTGTAGGGTCCCTACCATGAATATATTCTAATCGCAAAACCGCGTCCTTTCAATTTTGCCAACAGCCGTGCACTGCCATGCGCTGCTTCAGACGCTTGCACGCTGCCAGTCGTTTCTTTGCGTAAGAGCTGGAGAGTTCGTGGGACTTCTCGTCGACAAATTACTTTAACTTTAGGTCTATAATCTTTTCCAATACGCTATTCAGTGCTCCTAAGACGGCCTGTTTTGCGCTGAATTTGCATGCAGGGCCTGCCCTGGTCATTGTCTTGACTGCAAATGTACGCGGACACACGAGCAATGTTAGCGGATGTGAGCGCCGTGCGCTCCGATTCCCATGGTTTGCAAGTAGAAAGTCCTGTTTTATTAATTTTCCGTAGCAGATAATACAAGGTATTGTTTATTCCATCCTCTGTTAGAATATTCGTTAATCATTTCAAACGAATTAAATCCCTTATCAGTTCATAAAATTAAGATCGAAACGCGATAATCGCCTGCCAACGGCGTCAGATTGCGTCACAAATTACGGCAAAATATGGTAGCTAGCGCTGTTCCGGGTATATAATCAAAACCTAAGCTAGTATCAGTTCGAAGTTTTTAGAGCTAATACTAGAGTGAAATACCTTTAATTTGATGCATAAAGTATAAATAAATGTCAAAAATTGGCGAAGTTATACGCGTGCAAAGTCGGGACATTTATGCTGGCCCACCCTGTACTTCTATATATCTATGTGCATGCACTTCATGCATGCACATGTAGATATATAATGAAGTGTACGTAGGAAGGTATATGCGGTCTGTTTTGTGAATTGATTACCAGTTCTATAGGCCATGCAGTCTGTGCATAAAACATAGGTAAGTATATATAATCAAGCAGGTACAATCATGTATACATATCGATAGCATATAAATTGAATCAATGCGTAACTCGGATGATATATTTCAAAGAGACATATACGTAGACCTGATTGTCTGTAGATCTCCCAAAATCTTTCGGGTTTCCATGGTAATCGCAATCACTCATGTCATGACATCTGAAGCTTTGCAGACGCAGTAAGTTTTTATCTCCGCTTCTTTCATATTGATTGAAGATCAACTTTCCTCCGCCAACGCTGCTCTGCACTCCTTCCCTTCGTCGATCGACCTCTATATTGACCTCCATTGACCTTCATCGACCTCTATTAACCTCTCCACGATTGCAAGTATACGTTCAATTATTTGTCCATGGAAAATCCTGCCAAGACCGCGTTGAAAATCCGGCCAATGTCTTCAGGACAGAAATCTTTCTATACGTGAAGGATTCTGCGTATGTACTAATTCTACTCAGACTGTACATTGTGTACAATACAGAGACCGAAACCCTGGTGATTGCCATTCTTTATATGGGCGCTCTTGTCAGGTTCCTATAGTAGACCCCTTGCAGATAGCGATATATATGCGTGCATATATATATAGCATACATCAGTCTTTCGTTTTTGCTTCTCTCTTCCAAAAAACGGGAATTTGAGCATGCACTGGGAGCGCTTCTGAGTGGTCCACCCTACTATAGAGACCCTTCATAAATGCTTAAATGCAATGCAATACTAATGACATATAAAACTTGCATTGCATTGCAAAATGATACGTATACATAAATATAAACCTCACAGATTGCTAACAAACCAATTAACGCTCAAATCTACTCAATTGCGTGAAGAGGAAGCTGAAAACAAAGAGTACTCGACTATTATTTGACAACGAATGGATGTGTTGACATAGTCTGTCGGTCACGTATACAGTGGACCCCGCAGGTGCAACTTAATTGATTCCATGAAATGCAGGTCAGATGACAGGTCATATAAGTACCATGCGGGTGCTATATGTCGCATATATACATGCATATATGGATAATATATTCACATTTGTATACACTTGATAGTTATGTGTGCCTGTATAGATATACGGCTTTTGAGGCATCCAGCCTCGAATTCCATTTTACTCAACCCAATTAGATTTTTGCCAAGGGCCGCAGCAGTCGTCATGCTTGTTGTCTCAATCCGTACGCTCGCAATATCCTGTGGAGCGAACTGAGATCACTTCCGGTCAGGGGCAGAGCGACCGGACGTTGGCCCAGATCAGTTGGTCGTCGGTGGCGGCTGCGCGTGGTTCGCTTCCGGGCAGCGTGAAATAAATGCCATCAAGTCGAAATCAAATGAGAAAATGGAAGAAATTGACTGCAGACAGACAATAGACTGACAGACAGACAATGAGTTTTTGAGCCATAGAGTGATTAGCCTACTCATGCATCTTCAAAGTCATCTTAAGACTTTGTTTGATACATTACTTTGAGTTCACGTGATAGACTATGTATTCTTCAAATGCTCATCCAAATAAACAGACGTTCATCAGTCGTTCAAGCAGGGCTGTTTTTAAGGAATTTTTAGAACTGCACAACTCCTTCTTTTCTTTCACATCCTCCATGGTAAATTAATTCCAATCGGAGGACAATGACCTTTTTGCTAGTTTTAACTGTAAAGATGAGCTTTTACAACTGCACAAATACATTTAGAACTGCACATTTTGTGTACAACTGCACGTTAAAAAAGCCCTGAGTCGTTGAACAGTTTTCCTTTATATATCATGAACAGCTCACTAATCCGCTGATTAACCGCAACCTTGATTGATTAACAGCTAGGTAGGCTTATATATAGCTGACTAACTGCTACTTTAGTTGATTAGCAGCTAGAATGCACCGCTCAACTGCTTGATTAACGGCCAGTGGTTCGCATGATTTACCACCAACCTTTCTCATTAACCGCCCTCTTTAGTTAACTATAAATCCACGTAAGCAAAATCTATTCGCATCCCACACAAAGGAAACCCACTATGAGCTCCACTAGACAATCTGATGATTGATGTAGCGTCTTTTCTAGCAGAACAGCGCGGACGGCATGCAGGCCAATATTGCACGTCTCGATTGCTTTAAGATTGAGAGCGTCTTCTATGTACCTTAAAGTAATCTGTAAGTCATTCAGACATTCGGACAAGATTCGTCCTTCTTGTTGGACATGCAAGATGCAAAAACAAATGGGATTAGACGAAGGGGAAGACCGGTCAATATGGGGCACCGCGGGAAAACTCGGCCTTCAACAAGAACCAGTATCGCGACGATCGTAAGAAATTAAGATCAAGCAGCTCATGGCAAAATGCCTGCTTCATCAGACAAAGACATTGATGGATAGGAATCTTAGTTGGAGACAATTATTTGGTCAGGTAGCTCTTTAATTTATTCGAATTTAAGTAATTGAATTCCTCCACTCATACTGACTTTTTCAACCTGATATTTTTTTTAATTGAATTAGAAGGTAATCTATATGCATGGGATCAGGTAAGCAAGCTGAAATAGACGAGTTTTCAGTCTAGTTCCGAATGATGTTATAAAACTGATAGACAAAGAAAGCGGATAGCTAGAACGGCCGAAACGGGGCATATAGGCCTAATATACACCCATGTAATTATATATATTTATTATTATCTGATTCAACAGTTTTCAGGCGGTCACTGAACCGATTCTGAGCTACATGTAAAAAACTATGTATGTGTGTGCTGTTTGAAGTGATTGGCAGCAGAAATCAGGGCATCCGTCGATCCCGGGTGCATACATGCATGCGATGTATAATTCTGGTATACATGAGGGATGAGAAACGATAGACGACTGGTCGGTTCAGTTGACTGCAAACTAAAAGACATAATGTAAATTGAATTCTTTGCCCGATGGACAACCCGTGTATAATAACGAAAGCAATACTGCATGCATGTGAAATCGATGCTGACATATATAAGGTTTGTCTTGACTATTTGCTTCTTCCGGAGAATCTTCAACCATTTTTGTTTGACTGTTTTCTTGCAACACGAGTGACAAGTAATACTTGAGGCGGCAAAACTCAAACCATGGCGTTGGCAAAGCAGTTTGCGACTGGTGAGATCTTATATACGAACATCCCCTATTTAATGTGAACTGACTTGCATATGGTTTCAGGATGGTCAGCAACTAAATAGCGGGGTAAAACCTGTGCTATCACTGTATATTCATTCAGACGACGCATAGTCTATCAATCTAACCAATAAAATTTGCGCAATTGCTGCATGCTCTTACATAAGAGCAGCAGACCAGCCAAAGACGGATTCAGATGAAAATCACCGCGTGGCTCGTAAAGACTAGTCGTGAAGGAAAATATATACTGCTGTCATTGGAGAGCTAATCTGATTAGTAGCTATATCAAATGAATGGAAGAAGTAGCTGAGCTATTATCGCCACGTAAATAGTAGTTTATAGAACTTTCAGCGTGTAGTGAGTGAATCGGTTTTAAGTGTAGCGTAAATAGCTAGTTGGTACATGTTCACTCCTTGTGCAGCACAAAATCTTGTCGAACCCCACAGTTCGAAACAGTTGGTATACGGAAGTGAATCGATACGGACTGTTCAGATACAGGTATACGATGCTAACTGTTCAAGAACTATAATAGCCTATAGAAATGCAAAGCCAGAGTTCAAGTCGGTAAAGGATTAGATCATTGTCTATACAGCACCCAAGGTGATGGAAAGATTAAGCAAACTGAAAGCAGTTACTGTTCAATATCGATGTGTTGGTGGAGCTGATTCGAGCTGACTGCGATATTCGAACGGTAAATAGGCCCGTGGGGCGTTCTTAGTGAGCTGGAATTTGTGGATACTAGAGTTTCCCAATGATGGTGACTACTCAAGCGGTTCGCGGCTGCTCAGGCAGAATAACTCGGCAGATGAAATTAAGAGTAGATCCGGGAAAACAGTTTGTTAACTCCTCAGGCGATAGAGATGGTCTTTACAGAAGACCCATGGCATTCGTGAGGGGGGCGGAGAAGGAGCCTTTAGCCAGAGTGAGGGATAGGGGAGTAAGAAAGGGGGGGGGCTGAAAATTGATGTGGTAATTGTTTCAAAGCCATTACAGCAGGCTTTTAGAAGAGCAGCAGAAATGAGGTCGAGATAGGTGAACTGCCTATCACGAGTTGGGAAGATTAAATTACGATTCTCGTCCAGAGTTGCTGGTTGCATCAGGCTAAGAGGGCAGCTGAAGGTCATTGAAGGTGATCGGTAATTGTTAGAGGAGGACAAGTTGGAAGAATAATTATATCTAAGAGATGATATCTTATCTTATATAAAAACATAATAATAACTTAATGGAAAGTGACGGGTGCTATGGTTATGAGGTCGTCGGATATTGCACATCTTTGCGACTGTAAATGTATGCTGGCGAAAGCCGCAATTAGCATAATTCGTCTTAACGAGCTGCAAGTACAATGGATGAAGTCCAAATCTGATGCAGCCTATATAGTATATATATATATATACTGACTCATAATATATGGGACACATACGGGCATTGACCCAGTTGTCCTTCATGCCTCTCTCCCATATTCTCTTCAATCAGATGGTCCAGCTGCTTCAAGATGTTAATGGTATGGGGCAGACCTGCTGACCGGACCGGTTGAAGCTGGGTAACATGACGCGAGACAGACTCAGACAGAGAGTGGCGTCGGACTCCTACGGGCACTGTGCCTAGGGATTTTGATATTGATTGATATTGATAATACTGACACATTTGTGGGCTGTGGTGGTGTAGTGGTAGGCTCTGCGCTTTGGAGCCAGAGGATTCCACCGTTCCAGGCTCGAATCCACATAAAGCCGCCGCGTAGGTACCTTGAGCATTTTGAGCAAGTCCTTCACTCGCAATTGCTCGTGCGCTTCGGCGTGAAACTCCGATGCAGTGTCCGCGCTGTAATCCGGAGCGCCTCCGTGTAGAGAGAGAGAGATTGAAAGCCAATATAGCAAATGCGAAAAACAATAAAGAGGTAAATAAATAAACACAACGTAGCCCAACGGTCCATGCTGTTGGTGGACCTGTGTACGGCTTTTAATAAAGAGAAGTGACGAACTCTCGGTTCAAACTATCGGCGAAAAAAGTCAGCGACGAACAAATGGACGATAATGAGGGACACGTTGTTGAAAAGAGGAAATCACTAAATTAAGATTTTAACAAATGTGCACTCTTCTCATGAAGCAATATGAACTAAATTGGGAACTGTCAAGAGAGACTGACCAAATTCAAAGAAAACTTGGTAATATTCTCCTTCACAACTGGAAGTTCTATTAACCTCTGTTACACAGTAGCTCAACTCCTTGTGAGAGGCTGGAGGTTTTATTATAAATTATTCGTTTTATTGAGTTCTTGCTGACATACCGCAGCCAGTTACAAATAGATCTAAGAAATAATACAGAAAATCGTAATAATTAAATCAAATGGGTGGAAGCCAGAAAGAGGGGCAATGGTCGAGTATCTGTAAAGTAGCCTACTCGAGAAATGTAAACCTATTAAACTTCTATGATGTGGCAAGGGCAATGACAGAACTAAAGAATAGAACTGCTTGATCATTCCATAAGAAAATGTATGATGCATGCATGCGCCTATATAACTGCTGGAGAAATAGGTCGTCAAAATACGCAGATGATTGCGAAAAGGTCATCAAAACCTTTATCGAAGTCTGCTACTGACCTTTATGCCGTTGTGTTGCCTTTATAATATAAAAAGATGCTTCATAATTGTTCAGGTAGACCTATACACGCACACACGCAAACACACCGATACCTACACACACGCACACGCACTGACACCTACACACACGCACACACGCACACACCGACACCTACACACACACACACACCCACACATGCCTTCAATTGCAGGCCTTCACCTAAAGTCAAAAAATTCTGGTCAATTCAATCCTAACTCTGTTTTCTGCAAACTAAGGCGTCGAAGGCTATGTTACATCGACGGGAAGAGAAATTATCGCCATCATCTTTAGAAAGACTGTCTAACTGAATGACCGTTATACCAAAGATGTCATTTGCAATACTTTTTCTATATCTCTATTTACCCATGTCACTTGGTTTTGTCATTATTGTTATTGTTATTGTTATTGTTATTATTATTATTATTATTATTATTATTATTATTATTATCATTATTATTATTATTATTTTTATTATTATTATTATTTTTATTATTATTATTATTATTATTATTATTATTATTATTATTATTATTATCATTATTATTATTATTATTATTATCATTATTATTATTATTATTATTATTATTATTATTATTATTATTATTATTATCTATTACTATTATTATAAAATTGACCTGAGATATTTCATTACCCAGAGTCTCTAGACATTATGAATGTTGTGCATCTGGAACGGTTACCCCTCATCCGATGTAAATTATGTTCTTGACGAAAGAGTCAGTGAAAGCCACAACATTAAAGCGCCGTATCATAGCAATGGTGATACGCTGGAATAAAAAAATGTTATTGCTACTGTTGCTGTTGTTGTCTCATTCAACTCATTCAAGAACAGGCTTACTGGAACTTACGCCACGCCAGGGCCCTCCTGCTCTACCATAAGGGGGCTTGCGGAGTTTAATTCCACGATAGGGTCCGGCAGGTGTTGTATTGGCTCAGGCTGTCAGGCAGGCCTAGTGCTGACTTTATTTTTGCGAAATTTCACGGTACGACGCGACATCTTATGGCAACCAGGACGTTGACTTCGAACGTACACGTGCATTTCATTTCTGCCTAATCGACGCGTTGCATATGGGCAGTGAAGGAAATGAAAAATCAAAACGAGGGCCTATGGTACACAGAGCTGGAAATGTCATCGTGGAGTCAGGCGCCGTTAGCGGCAAACGTGTACAGTAGCCTACATTACGGTTTCAAGGCAGAAAATCGCCGAATGATAATTAATTAGTTTCTAAGCAATATTTAGTATGCACTGCGATGTCTGTTATCATTTATATATGAGATTTGGTCTAATTTTGAAGCTGATATTGCAAAGCTTTTGCAGTACGCGTCTATGCACACACTGCAGCGGACCAACAATATTGTTTCGTATCGTATATGGCGCCTGTTGCATAATGATGACTGCTATTCATAGGCGCTTTCGCACGGAAACTTCCCGGGGAAAGAAATGCCTTCAAAATGAAAAACTGATGAGGAATAACGGGTCATTAGTTTCGTCTTTATAGTGAGCGAGTAAGGTCGTGAATTATCGTAGCCACTGTCATTCTCATGGTCATCACAACTAGGCCATTATATTAACCGTCACTATACATGTATGTGCCCATCGCCATCCATTGTACTTATCAATGCCACCTTATCTGTCATCATTTCTATTGTCATCTAAGTCATTATCACCGCCGTCGTCATCTATCATGAACACCATCGCCACCATACTTATTTAATCCTATACCTTCTCTCTTACGTCCGTGACATACGCGTGTACATGTATGACATTGTATGTGCTACCAGACAGGGTCGAGCCTTCTCGGTTGTTGGCCCGTCCATATGGAATGGACTCCCGCTTGCACTACGCTTACTACCTCGGAATAATTTGCCTGCTTTCTACCAGTTGCTCAAGACCTATATTTTTAGCTGTGGCTGGAGTAGGAGCGCCTCTGAGTAGGCTTCTTGCAGGGGCGCTATATAAGTTTTCGGAATGAATGAATGAATGTCCCACGCCCACAATGCGTCTTTCTTCCTTCTCGTCCCTTTCTATCTTCCTCCTTCTTAACTGCTTTCAATTGTTGTTCCGCATTATGTTGAGCGAGGGCCAAATCCCTGTTGTGTTGCGTGTGTTACGTGTGTTGGGTGTGTTGCGTATGTTGCGTGCGTTGCGATAATCTTCAACTGAGGTCGCTGCATGCTGCAGCTATTCCTCGAAGTGTCATCCAGTGTTTAATCATATGTCCCCCATACTCTGGGAGAAGGCGCGGTTATCAAGGAGCGTCTGGCGGAGTGTATACGTACTTCTTCTCTTATCAAAAATTATGAAGAGTTTCACATTGCAATGGCGGGGCCTATAGCCCTATAGGGCCTGTATACCAGGTACCATTTTAAGCCGCCATGCATCTTAACAAAATTACGCTGGTATTTCGTTGCTGAGAAAGAAAGAGTGGTTTAAGGATTCAATAAATGCAATTTTATCTTCAGCGATTATTTCTCGATTCATCAAGTTGAACAACTTGGTTCTGCTGCTGCTGGACTATTAAAACTGTAGACTAAAGTATAAATATAATATGCTTTATATACTTTGTTGTACTGGAATTAACTTATCCCTTTGATCAGGACGGTCCTGAATTGCTGACCAGGACACAATAAGACTATAGCAGATATTCTTATAGATGGTACACAGACCAAGCGAGAAGTATATACCAAACTACCAACATTGGGAAGCATGTAGTAATGATGAAGTCCTACTAACTGTTCAAGGAAGTTGAAGGAACAAAGCATTTCTAAGTTTGAATGTTTGAAATTTGATAAATGACATTGCATGGAAAGAAGTCATTTTATTTGTAAAAAATAATATTTATACAAATATAAGCAGTAAATTATACTCGTTTTAATATGATAGCATTATATATCCTACTAGTTAATAATATCATTATGAATTATATACTAGTATTAATAAAATAACGGAATGTTGTGGCAGTTCATGTAATGCAATCATTTAGACTGCAACTAAGAGCTGATATTATTTTTTCTCATTTTTCTGGGGAAAAGTAAATTCTGTGTGTTGGCATATTTCCCCCTGGAGATTCCTAGATTAAACACTGCGTGTCTGCTATCAGATCTTGTTGGAAATCTGTCAGCTGGACCCCATGGGAACCCGTCAATTGTTACTCTTCTATAATAGTCTGCGTTTTAACGACTGTCTGTTCTTAATGACTTACGCCATCTATAAGCTGAAGGCACAAGCAGCGCTTTGTGAGGCGGCCCTACACTGTATATGCTTACCATGCAGGCACTAGAAATATAGAATGGATAGAATGGTCTAGATGCAAATACTTAGTCTATACATTATATATACGCTATATATATGTACATCTTTAAATATATACATACATACATACTTACATAAATGCATACATACATACATACATACATACATACATACATACATACATACATACATACATACATACATACATACATACATACATACATACATACATGCATGCATACATGCATGCATGCATGCATACATGCATGCATACATACATACATGCATGCATGCATGCATGCATGCATGCATACATACATACATACATACATACATACATACATACATACATACATAAATACATACATACATACATACATACATACATACATACATACATACATACATACATACATACATACATACATACATACATACATACATACATACATACATACATACATACATACATACATACATACATACATACATACATACATACATACATACATACATACATACACACATACACACATACATACATACATACATACATACATACATACTTACATACATACATACATACATACATACATACATACATGCATATATACATACATACATACATAGTACGTACATACATACATACATACATACATAGTACGTACATACATACATACATA
>OX457036.1:38372295-38389795 GCA_949752735.1 Lumbricus terrestris
TGGATTTTCCATCTAAAAAAAGGTCGTCGGAAACTCTAGCCGGCAAAAAGATGGAAAATTTTCGTCGGCGTCTCAAAATCTTCGGCCGCCTTTTCGTCCCCCGCAAGTCTCCGCCCGTGTCAAAGAGTCCGCAATATTAATCTAAGAAATCCGCTATAACGATGTAATAATAACATATCAAATTCACGATGAGTTGCGATGACATCAACAACAACAACAACAACAACAACAACGGTTTAGATTGCAGCTGTAAAAGTCATTGTCATGTCAAATTCATCATAATCATTGTCGTGTTTGTCGTCGTCGTCGTCGTCGTCGTCGTCATCACTGTCGTGGCTGCATGCATGCAGTCTTCAGCATTTCTCTACCATTATCGTCATAAAATCTGCAAGTTTGAATCTGATCATTTCATAATCGCAATCGTTATCTCCAAATTAATAGTAGTCTAATAAAAAAAAAGCGCAACCCGAAAGCCAAGCGCAGGGCACCAGCTTATTCACGAGCGCCGAACATTTGCATAGCGCCTTCCACGCAAGAACCTCGTTGCCATGCAGTTGTTTGGAATTTACGTCACGTGCTTGTGTCACTTCAAGTTACACAACCAATTTCGATCGGTCGACTTCTCTAACCGGATGTACTTCTTGCACGCATGCGTGCATAAAATTTCGTTAATTTCCCAATTCGTCCATTAAACGAACATTTGCTTCGTTCGGTCTAAATAACTGTTCGTTCGGGCGGCACCAGTGATTGGTCGGTCTCAGGTTGATTGAAAGCTATCAATCAATTCGTGAGGCAGAGAGATCCGTAGAGACGTCGTCCCAGTGCGGGATTTCTTCGCCGCCCGGGCTCTCTCTCGCAGAAGCCTGTATCCGGATAACATCAGACTAATCTTTCGCATCCTGGATCAGGGACGATATGGAGAACGGAACGGTGGAGTGGTAAGGGATGCGGAGGAAAGGGAAAGGAGACGTGGAGTGAAGGTGAAGGGAGCAGAAGGAGAAGCAGAGAGAAGGGGATGTTAGAAAAAACGAGGTGGAGAGTAAACGTGATGGAAGGGTAAGAGGATAAACATTATATACGGCCAAAATGAGTAGAGAGCTGTGACACGAAAAATAGATAAAGAAATGGAAAAAAGAATAAGAGAGAGAGTGTACATGTATGTGTGCGTGTATAAATTATGTGTGTGTATGTGCGTGTGTGTGTGTATGTGCGCGTGTATATGTGCGTGTGTGTGAGGGAGAAAGACAGACAGGCATACAGACAGACAGACAGACAGAGAGAAAGAGACAAACAGAGGCAGCAAAAGAAAGACAAAAACCGGGCGTTCAAAGTATACGCTCGCGAGAAACACGAGGGATATGAGAAGAAGAGCAGAATCGAGAGATGGGTAAGACAAAGTGAGAAGGGAAACTGCTGCAGAGGATGACGAGGAAAGAAAACAGAAGAGGGAAGAGGTCTTGGACGACGGCAATGTCAAATATATGTATCATGTCGTGACGTAATCTCGAGTATATAAGTCGAACGACAGATTGATGCATTGACCGAAACTGACGTTTTGACGTCGACTTGATTTGATCCTCAGCCACTGCAGCATTCAATTACTCCGCGATCCGAATCTTCGACTTCGCACGAAGGACCTCTCTAGCTTCCGGCGTTCGACCAGGGACCGGATATGCTTCGCTTCCGTCTCCGCCGTTATTACGGAGTATAGGCATATGTCCAGAGAAATTCTGACCTCGGATCCATGACTATATACGACATATTATACCGAGGCGTTATTACGAGGAATTTTGCCCCACTTCTGGTATACAGTGGCGTAGCCAAGAATTTATGTTGGGGGGGGGGACGATTTGAGATTTATTACACTGCCTAAAAAATGGCGACCACAGCGCGGACATTGAATGTGAGTTTCACGCCGAAGCGCATGAACAACTGCAAGTGAAGGTCTTGGCCATGGTCCCTACGCGGCGGCTTGAGATGGATACTATAACCCGCAACCTTCCGCCTTCAAGGCAGCGAACATGCCACTGCACCACCGCGCACCACAAATATAATGTTGGCAAACGAATACGATTCCTGGAATTACGCTGCAGGCAAACGTTGAATTCAGCCCGCGCCCGTTTTGCTGTCAGTCTTTAGGGTGATTTGAAGGAATTCATAACAACTGTTGTCACAGTAACGAAACACATGTTTGCGTGGAATTGAGAAACTGGTCGACAGTTAACGGGGCTTTTCAGCTTTACAACACCATGTAAGGTAAGAAAGAATCAGCTCAAACTGAGAAAGTTATCCCTGTTGGGGCATCGAAAGTATATATGTATGTATGTATGTATGTATGTATGTATGTATGTATGTATGTATGTATGTATGTATGTATGTATGTATGTATGTATGTATGTATGTATGTATGTATGTATGTATGTATGTATGTATGTATGTATGTATGTATGTATGTATGTATGTATGTATGTATGTATGTATGTATGTATGTATGTATGTATGTATGTATGTATGTATGTATGTATGTATGTATGTATGTATGTATGTATGTATGTATGTATGTATGTATGCATCCACAAATGCATGCATGCGCACACACACATGCATGCACATTGCACACATGCATAAAAACATTAATCACACATACATGCAGTTCACACACAATGTACTGAGGCCAATATAATATGGACGCACATGTACATGTATTATTATGTCTCTGACGCCCAATTTTTTACCAATTAATTGTCTAAAAGCCGCTTTGTACACGGATTGTTTTTATTCGCTTTGAGCGTCTGATGTGACTGCAGAGTAAATATAAGGTCGTGTTATTATGTCTTTCGCTTGTATATACTGCATGCTTGGTGTGTGAGTGCTTATACGACGTTGTTATCGAGGTTTTATACGAAAGTATACGTGGACGTTTCTGTCAAGGGGTTTCTGGTTGTATTGCAATTGTTCTATATTGCAACGGTTTCTCTGCTGCCAATGCAATGCAAGCTGGTAACGTTTGGAAGACTTTAGACCACGAGATGAGGAGTCATTTGGTTGGTTAATGTTATTTCTTTATCGCCATTCTCTGCAAATGTCTCTTGACGAGCAAGTATAGTTTAGTCGCAAGAGCAAATTAGAGTATATAATGAATGGTATAATGGATATGGTATAAGTGGTATATATGGTATATGCTATCCGCTGACGATGATGAGACAAATATATATAGTATACGATGATTGCAACAGCTACAACAGCTTAATCTGAACTTTTCGAGAATATATAGGCATACCGTGTCTGTTGAACTGCACACAGTACATGCTCATACAGAATGTCATGTCTACTATGTCTAGTCTACTGTATATAGATATAGATATATAATTATAGTCGGAATCTGAAAATGACACTTTTAGAAGCAAATCATGAGACAATTTCTAGACTAATTTGACCCTCCTAAAAACGAAAATCGTGGTTAGCAAGCTTGATTTCTGGCGGTTGCATGGAAAAACAAGATGGCGGTCAAAATGGAGGTCAATTGCTTCAAAAGGCTGTATATCTGGTATTGTATGTGATAGGAACTCGATTTTATTATTTAAATTAAGATTCTATATATGGTCCCATGGCAGGTATGCAATGGAATCAAAGATAGGCCTACATAATGTAGCACTGCAAGAAAACCAAAATGGCGGTAAAAATGTCGAAGTGGCTATCGATGAATTTCACCGAAGTTATTTCGTAGTTTGACCCGACTAATAGATGACTGGCGGTCCTGCAAATTTCGGACTCAGCCACTGGCCACTAAGCTACTCACCGACTCCCTTATCTCTGTTTGCTGGATGAACTACATGTCCTGTGTTACATGTATATGGGGCGCTTTTAGATTGGTTTTCCAATTTTGAACCCCAGTATTGGCAACATAAGAATTCTACTAAAGTAAAAGTTTAACCTCAGAAAACTTTACCTAACTATATGCTGATCTATAAACTGGTTCCTTCAAGCGAGGCATTCGGGCTTAATTTCGAAATGCAACATCCGCAATTCATCTTTAATCAGGGAAATTTTAGTTTGTCATGAAAGAACTTGTTTTTTCTAACTCTATAGTAGGGGGTTGTATTTGAAGAATGACACTGCGTGAAAGTGTTGACAGGTGGACTATATATATATATATATGTAATAATGTATATAGTCTCTCTCTCTATATATATATATATATATAGCCTGCAGTATATAAATTCATCATCTGGAGATTGTCCATACATGTTCCCTCTTTATGTTTCATAGCTCTGCATTACGTTTTCAAAACCAATATATACTTAAACGAACGGTCCATTTGAAAGACCAGGCGAATCTGTTATGCACCGGCGACACTTAAAAAAGATTGCTATAGTTGCGCGAAAAGTCGTGATCCAGAGACAGACAGACAGACAGACAGACAGACAGACAGACAGACAGACAGACAGACAGACAGACAGACAGACAGATAGACAGACAGACAGACAGGCAGACAGGCAGACAGACAGACAGATAGACAGACAGACAGACAGATAGGCAGACAGGCAGACAGACAGACAGACAGATGCCTGTCTACAATCAACGAGAGACTTCTTGATAGTGGGGGGCTAATACGCTGTGACATTGTTTACTCTGCATAGCAGTTCTTTCCAGTGAGGTAGGCAAAAGGCGCTGCATCAAGTATCAGTGTCCGTTTAAATGCAAGCGCACGCATACATGCACAGGTGGATATTATACAGGGAAATTAATGGTACAGAACAAAGGGAGTACCTAAAAGGGTCAGCAGCCCCGATTAATCGAGGTAACCTGTTTTTATTAGAAGCAGTGTATACGATGGCATAAAATAGTCATGCAACAGTGTCCACTGTTTTTTCGTTGCGAGTTAGCAAAACAGTGGAACCAAAGAACGAGACACAATAATTATTAATCCGTGTTCAGTGAAACCGAAAACAAGTTATAAGCTACCACAAAAACGTAACTGAGAACAAAGGAGCAACCTCAACTATATATATATGACATATATATAATATATATAATATATATAATATATATAATATATATAATATATAATATACATATATAATGCAAGCTAAGTAAGGAGGCACTTTATGTTTCAAGTACGTGTATAGAACTATATAGATCTAAGTATTCGCATCCACGTCTCCTTCGCAAAGTTTATACGACTGAGAATATTTATAGGTGCAATATAAATCTGGTTTCACTCAGATGTGTGGGTCTATAACTCAACATCCCTCAGATTTTTTAGATCACACTATAATAACTATATATAACGGATGAGGAGGAGGAGGAGGAGGATGAGATCTTTGTGGTGGCTCTTCGTATGGAACGGAGACGTGAAAGTATGCTTTTAGAGATTCTCAAAAAGGCGCAATATAAGTGCCGAGAAATAAATCACGTTGCCGCACGACAGAAAACACATAAAACACATATAATCAGACAAGCGTGTAAGAAACCTACACAGGCTATGGTATACAATATACATACATCACAGGCTACGTATACATCAATGCTGAGAAACCGACAGAAAAATATGTCGCCATAAACATACATCAAGGAGGACACTCGCATCATAAACCAGACACTGCTTGCAGCGAGGAAACTTTTCGACGGTTCATTCAGAGATATAAACGAATATATGCATACGATTACACACACACACACACACACGCACGCACGCACGCACACACAAATACACGCACGCACACGGGCGCACACGCGTACGCACACACACACAAACACACGGACGCACACGAACGCACACGCGTACGCACACACACACGCACACACAAAGACACTCTCACACACACACACACACCGACACACGCACACGCACACACAAAAACACCCACACACATACACGGAAACACATACACAGTACTCATAGAAAGGCCTACACAAACACAATCACCTGACTGCACGCGCACAAGCACACACACACACACAAACACCCACCCCCCACACACACAACACCCACACACATGCGCGCGCACACGCATACACATTCGCATAGCCTACACAGTCGCACACATACACACAAAAACACTCGCAGTCACACACACGTACACGCCCACGCACACCTACATGCATACTTAAATTACAGTGGTAACTGCCAAGATAGTGAACTTCCTGTCTGACAAGTTTATGTGATCCAATGCAGATCCTGCTTTGAAGAATGAATGGTTTATCGCTGCTGTATCTTCCTGTTAACCTTCAGGAAGAGTAGATTATTCAAATGTTTTTGTAGTAGGCCTACATTGAGATCTTGACATCTTTAATCATAATTATCAGTGTTCTCCATCGTCATCATCGCTATCCTCTTTGTCATCATTCAAGTCACTGCTCTTGTAGTCTCTAGTTGCCTGGTTACTCGAACAAGATCCTTTAGCTGATTTTCTTATCATTTTTATCTTATACCTGGCTTTTATTGTCTCATCTTTTGCTCTGCAACTCTCTCATGACTCCTCATTGACAACAGTCATGCTCATTTTTCATGATTCTTGCTGATCTGCTAAAAAAATTGCTTATATTTATCAATTTTGATAACTTGCTCACCTTACTTAGGCTAATGCAATATCAAAAACGAGATGTACTTTCAACAAATACTTCTCACTTTTTTGTGACTCAGAGTCGTTGCTTCTGTTATCTTTATCTCTAAACTCTTTTCTATGACATTTTATAGACTGAACTGCTTTATGGATTCGTGCCTTGTTCCAAATTCAGATTGACTTGATTTTCAAACTCTTTTACACAACCTTCTTCAAAAAATTTCAATGATGAAAAAGTAGCAAGGTCTGTAGTGTGTGGCCCCTTGTAGGCAATACAGTAATATAGGAAGGATAACTTCTGGTTTTCCAATCAACCAAAGTTCTGTTTTCAACCTTGCTGCAGTAGTGAAAAAGACTCTTCCACTTAAATTTTAGAAAAATGGCATTTTCAAAAAACCTCATGGAATGAAAATTTTAAAAACTTTAATTTAAGAATAGTGTATAAAATGCATTTAGCTATCTTTCTCTCAATGCCAAGAACAATGCATAGACAGCTAAAAAATATGCAGTTGCACTTTTCATAGACATATGGAAACATATCCTTGCTTTATAACAGTGATGTTGCAGCTCAGAATATATATAAAAATTCAGTAGGTTTCTTTATAATAAACAACAAAGCAAGGCTTGATTGTTTACGTATGGCCTTTGACTATGTACATAATTTTTACTTTTAGGATTGTAGCTTTATCTAATAAGAATTGCTGTATTCCAGGTCTCGTCAATGGCAGATGCGTTGCTTTCTTCATGTATGTCCCATGTAATATTTCAGGGGCATTGAGCACCCAGTAAATATTAATATATTACAGTGAAATTTCGTTGCAGTGTTGAATAAGATCAAAGGAACAAAATTATCTACTATGTCAGCCAAAAATCAAAAATAATTTTGTCCCCATTGTGACGTGAATCACCCTAATAATTATATATTATTATATATTTATATATTTATCTCGTGTGCTCAAAGACAATATAATGTAGAGGCGTGTATCTGGTCTATAAATTATATAGCATGAAGAAAAGCAATTAGTGGTTATGTTCGCTGCGTAGTATGTGTTGCCAGAGAGATGTTCTTTCCTTTTAAAAACCTTTCTTCTTTCATTCTCTTCTAGCCGACTGACTAATCGACTGACCAACTTACTGACCAACCTGCTGACGAACCGACTGACGAACCGACTCACCAACCGACTGACCAACCTACTGACCAACCGACTGACCTATATATACTCTCTGACCAACCTATACTGATCAACCGACTGAAAAACACACTGACCAGCCTATTTTATTGACCAACCTATATACTGACCAACCGATTGACCAACCGACTGACCAATTGACTTACCAACCGACTGGCCAACCAACTGACCAACCGACTGACCAAAAGAATGACCAATCTATACTGATCAACCGACTGGCCAACTGTCTGACCAACCGACTTTCATAATTATTGAACGATCAATTGAACTAATCAATCAATTGACCGAATGGCCAGCCGATTGATCAACAATAAATGACCAATCAAATGACCAATGGACTTAATGACCGACCCGGCGACTGAACAGTGAACATCCGACTGGCCAAATAAAGAACAACAGGCTGACTGAAGGACAGATGGACCGACCGAAGAACCGAAGGACCGAAGAACCGAAGGACTGAAGGACCGAAGAACCGAAGAACCGAAGGACCGAAGAACCGAAGGACCGAAGGACCGAAGGACCGAGGGACCGAAGGACCGAAGGACCGAGGGACCGAAGGACCGAAGAACCGAGGGACCGAAGAACCGAAGAACCGAAGGACCGAAGAACCGAAGGACCGAAGGACCAAAGGACCGAAGAACCGAATCCATGTCGTGCATGCAGTCATTGGAATTCTCAGATAGAGTTTCCATAAAATCGCTGCTGCTGGAAAACGATCGGACGAAAACGCGGACAAATAAACAGCCGGTCATATTCCAAACCCGCCGACGAATACGGCCATCGACCAACGGAAGACGAGACACCGGAAACTTCCGGAGATGTCCGACAGAGACCGATCGGTCCAGCAGCAGCAGCAGCAGCAGCAACAGCAGCAGCAGCAGCAGCAACAGCAGCAGCAACGGCAGCAGACGTTCGCCTCGCTCCAATGACCGGACGCGGAGATATAGTGGAGGGCAGATAATAGTGCCGCTGTTTACGGATGCTGCGATGTAGGACTGCAGCAGGAGGAGAGGAGGATTAGACCCTGTTATGGGGTCGTGTGATTTGTAGAGCCCTAATGACAACAACGCCGCCGCCGCCGCCGTCGTAGCAGTAGCCGCCGCCTATGTCCTACTAATAGTCTGTCTCTTCGGCTGTTTTCCTACGATCGTATTTATGCGTTGATATGTCGAGAGGGCGCAACATAAAGAATGAATTGCTTTACGTCACAATGACGTCAGAAGTGCTCGTTCGTCCGTCTGTTCGCTCGCATGGGTGTAATAGCCATCCTGTGGGACGCGAAAAAGCATGCAGCCATCTTTCCGATTGCTGTTTAGACAGAAAAGAAGAAGATCGGAGCAGATAAAAGCTGTTCTCGCTGGCACCATGTATAGCCTGTTCTTTGCTGCTCTGCTTTCGTCTCTTTTACTTTGTCTTGCTTTTATCCTGCTGTCTCCAGTGCTATTAAATTAAGTTTCAGCTCACAGCTTCATTTATAGTTTCAGTTTCGTTTTGAATTTCCAGTTTAATTCAGATATAATTTCCAAATCAGCTTGAGTTTCAGGTTTCAGGATTTTCAAATGTTTATTCATTTTCGTAAATTTTCAACAGAAGCAATCAATCCAATTAATTATATTGATTTGGTTAGCAACAATAAAATAACAGATCTGATTAAACTGTGTGCCATGCAGAGAAGATTTACTCAGTTTTCAGCTTTAAAAGTTCAGTTTTAGTTCCATAATTTGTTGGCCTACTCCATGGGCGCCCGCGCATAGGGGCAAGGGGGAGCACTTGCCCCCCCTGGAAAATTGAAACCTATGTTTTTTAACTACTACTTTAGGGTTTTTAACAAATTTCTTTGCATTAATGCACCAATGATACGAATGATACAGACAATGAAAGTCAGAAATCTACATCTCTATAGAAACAAACATGCTCTTATAACTTTCTGCCTTGCATGTTCAAGCTCTTTCTAAAACTGTAACAATGACCATTGGCTTTCAACCTTCATGCGGGCACCCATGCAAACAGCAGGCCTATCGATTATGGCCTACTTAAGTGGAATCCAGCTGTAATGCAATTAATCACAGCTGCAAAAAATTAAATGCTAACGCAAAAATTTGAATATTTCTCAAAGTGCACTGAAATTTCATCATGGAGAGCTGATTATTCACCAGCATTGTAATTATATAAACCAAGTCTGCTATAATCCAGGCTCCATTTTGTCCATTTTGCAAGCAGACAGCACAGAATCCAAGGAGGTCAAACTGTAGATAAACTTGGCTCTGGTTATCACTCCTCAGGATTTACAATTTTACACCCAAAACTGACAAAAAGATCTGTTCAAAAGAATTGATACCCACACTCATCTGATCCTCATACCTCCACCTTCCTAAACGACATCCGCATTAACAGCTACTCTGGCCCTCTGGCTACCAGACTCGGACCTCTTTCTGACTGGTACTCTTGGGAATAGGCTTCTGACTCAATGCAGAACATGTGAAACTGCTGGTGCCCTGCGATTGGTTTTCAAGTGGCGCTTTAGAAGCAGCTAGAGGAGCAATTGCCCCTTGCAAACGGACACCTTTTTCGTTCATTTAGTCATTCGTTCATTCTATGGACTTGTATAGCGCACCTTTAGGAAACTACTTTTTAACATAGATCTGCTTTTTGATTTTTAACAAATTTCTAGGAAACTATTCATATTAAAAATTATATACACAAAATGAAACTGAGAAATTTGTATAATAAACCTCTTTGAAAAATACCCGTATTCCTAATTTCCATGCAGCATTGCATTTTCAACCTCTTGCTATTAAAAAATTTAATCGTGACTATCATAAATTGTTTGCCCCCCTGCAAAAATTTCTGCGGGCGCCCATGGCCTACTCTTCCATTTGTTCTCAGTGACAATTATTTAGAACTTTCCAGTTTCAGTTTTAGTTTTAGTTAACAATTAAGTTACTTCAGTTTTAGCGAACCTGAACAACGCTGTTATTTCTTTGCTCACCTCTTCAGTCTTCACACTGCTCTCACGTTCTTTCAAGTTCTCTCAAGTTCTCTCAAGTTCTCTCAAGTTCTCTCAAGTTCTCTCAAGTTCTCTCGAGTTCTCTCAAGTTCTCTCAAGTTCTCTCTCGCTCATCGAATCAAACTCAATCTCCTGTCGTAAGACTATCTCTTGCTCTCATCCTCTCTCTCGTCCTATTTCTCTTCTTGCTCTCTCTTCTTCTCTCTCGCTCTGTGTCTGTGTCTCTGTCTGTCTCTGTCTGTCTCTCTCTATCTCTGTCTCTGTATCTCTGTGTGTCTGTCTCTCTGTCTGCCTGTCTCTGTCTCTCATCTCCCAAATCTCTCCGTGTCTGTCTGTCTGTCTCTCCTCTCCCCCTCTCTCTCTGCGTCCGTCTGTCTCTCCTCCCCTCTCTCTGTCTCTCTCTGTCTCTCTGTCTGTCTCTCTCTGCCTCTCTCCATCTCTCCTACTGCCTCTTTGAATGTATGACCTACTGCAATATACAGGCAACGCCTCGTGTTGCTATGTATTATCTAAGTCAATTCCGTTGAGTTTAGGAGCCGTATCTCGCATTACGCTGCATCAGCTCATAATCGATTTTCTTCACGTAAAACATTTTTCTTTATTTCCATAGATGCAGCCGAGAAGAATAGGAGGAGGAGGAGGAAGCAGAGGCGGTGATGCGTCGAGCGATGACAGACTCAGCGTCATCACCTGCAACAGCAGCAGCAGCAGCAGCAGCAGCAGCAGTGAGCATCAAAAACAGAATAAACGACAGCTGCAGCATGCGTGAATGCTCAGTATAGCACGACAGCATTATTCGACACTTTCTGATCGGGAATCAAGTCTCGGAAGGATTTTTTTCACAACATCGGATGTAATCGTGGCAAGAAATGTTCACTGTTATGAATTTGCTGGAGTATAGGTAGTGAACGCATTATAAGAATTCATGCTCGCCTTGTAGGGTCTACATCAGATTCTGTGGGAGTTATGTAACACAATGCAGAAACATGGAGTGAATGCAAGCGGTTAAGTGAAACACAGCAAAGCCTGTGTAGGCCTAAAGCATGCAGCTTAACTGATATAGTAGAGAATAATTTGATCGAGGTTTAAAGAATATATATGAAGTATATCTGGGTTGATAGTCGTGTGTATTTTGATTAAAGTTGAAGGAATTCAAAGTGAATACCTGGCGATAATCAGGAATTTATCGGTACAAGTTGAAGGAGTCTGAAGCGTATGCTCGTTATGATCAGGCAATGCTTACTCTGTGGCACATTTTCAACTAATTTTAAGAGTAACTGCGGCATCAAGAATTTTTCTGGACGCGCTAAAGAGTAAGCTTACCGATGATTATCAGTGATCCGTGAACACCTGGTCGAACAAAAAGTTGTTAAACGTTTGACACATGATCCACAAAAAGCTGACTAAGGGTGTATTAATTTCCTTCAATGTACACAATTTTCAGCTTCTTAAAAGGGATTATCATCATTCTGTGTGAGACGTCCAGCAAATGTTTTGTATCTAATATACAGATTATGGATCTGTGTATTTTGTATTCGACATCTTGCGAAAACTTGAACTGGTAATGGCGCCAAAAAGTCGATAAACTTCAAATGTCTAAGATTCCTGCGTTGAAACAGCATCAAAAGGAACCAGGGAAATGTACAGGGAGCAGCGTTCTATGTCATGAAATGCCTAGAGATGAAAGCAGTGAGAGGAGCATCAAGTCGCATATTCAGAGCGACTAATCAACCAACAGTGCTGCATGCCATTGTCTTCGCAATTCGTCCCCAGCATCAGAGGGTTAATAATAAAAATTCTGCTGCATGGTTCTATACTACACACAAGAAGCATCGTCTGCTTATGACATGTTGCCTTCAGAACGCCCGCAACGAATTCAGTCAGGCGCTCGAGGCGGCGGCGGCGGCGTCAGTTTCAAACCTACTACCAACGCCGACGGACTGCGGGTGGTAATTCAATAAGAAAAAAGGATGGTGTGCGAAATGTTTAAGATCAGGGATGCGCCAGCAAAAGCAGCAGAAGCAGCAGCATCATCATCAGCAGCAGCAGCAGCATCATCATCATCAGCAGCAGCAGCGGAGGCAGTAGTGGCAGCAGTAGCGACATCTATCGAGGAAAATAATTACTGAATCGTCCTCCTTCCGTTTCGACTGCAAAACATATCCGAGTTTTTTTTGCGTCTGGCGTCGCATCCTGCTTTCCAAAGCGAGTCGTCCTCTTTTTAACTTTACGTGAGATATGATTCATTCCGTCGGCAACGTCTACATGCTGCTCAGCTGCCTGGTGACCTTCGGGAACTGGTCGATGGACGGAGGAGGAGGAGGGGGAGGAGTGTCCGGCGAACGTGAGAACTCTCACATTCGGTGGGAACTGGAGGAGGAGTCCCCGGCCGGGACGCGTGTTGGGGACCTCGTGGAGGACGCCGGACTGCGGGACCTCCATTCGAGGGAAGTCATCGAGGAATTCCGCTTCCGGTTCGTCGCTGATTCGGTTCCGTTCTTCGACATCAGCGCGACGAGCGGCATCATACGAACGACGTCGAGGATCGATCGAGACAGTCCTGCGCTCTGTCGCCAGAAGGAGATCTGCGAGATCCACCTGAGCGTCGTCATCCAACCGGTCCGTTACCTGCACATCATCAAGGTCATCGTCGAGATCAAGGACCTGAACGACAACCCGCCGATGTTCAAGGACAACTTCTTCAACCTTCAGATCATCGAGGCCGCATCGATCGGCAGCGCCTACGTCCTCCCGACGGCGGCCGACTGGGACAGTCCGAGGTTCGGCGTCCAGCGCTACGAACTCGTTCCGTCGTCGAGCAAATTCAGTCTCCACCAGACGAAGAAGCTCGACGGATCAACGGAAGTGAAGCTGGCGCTCAACGATCGACTGGACCGCGAATCTGAGCCCCAGTACCGTCTGCGTCTGGTCGCCTTCGACGGTGGATCCCGCGCCAAGTCGGGAAGCGTCGAGGTCACCGTGGACGTTCTGGACTCGAACGACAACAAACCGGAGTTCTCCAGCGCGCAGTATCAGGTGAGCGTCTCGGAGAACATTCCTCCCGGAACCGTCATCCTCCAGGTCCAGGCGACGGACCGAGACGTCGGACACAGCGGCGAGGTGGAGTACAGCTTCGCAACGCAGACTCTGGCGCTTCACGGTCACCTGTTCGGAATACGTAACGCGACGGGGAACATCTACGTCCGTGGAACGATCGACCACGAGAAGTCATCCGTCTACCACCTGGTGGTCATCGCCCGCGACCGCGGCCCCGACTCGATGGCGTCAGAGGCCACAGTCATCGTCCACGTCACCGATGCCAACGACAACAGTCCGGTCGTCGTGGCCAACACGCTTGGAGCGCATCAGGCAAGCGGAACGGCTGGAATCGTCGAAGACTGTCCGGTGGGAACGTTCATCGCGCACGTCACGGTTCACGACGCAGACGCCGGATTGAACGGACGCGTGAACTGTACGCTGAACACGAACACCTTCTCCCTCGTTCAGAAGTACGCCACCGAGTACCAGGTCGTGACCGCCGTAGCGCTGGACCGCGAGCGCGTCGCCAGATATAACTTCCTCGTTCGCTGCCAGGACGGTGGGACCACACCACACCTGACGGAGATCCCCATCCAGGTGGTTGTATACGACGTAAACGATAATCCCCCTCTGTTCTCGCAACCCGTCTATAAGGGATCCCTCGTGGAGAACAACTTCGTTGGGGCGTCCGTCCTACAGGTGAAGGCGACCGACTTGGACGAGGGGGACAACGCGAGGGTGCAGTACAGCGTCCCCGGGGACATGGCCGTCCGCTTCAGCGTCGACCAGAACGGCGTCGTCAGCGCGCAGGACTCGGTTGATCGCGAGAAGTACGACAGCTTCCGGTTTCCGATTCTTGCCTACGACATGGGAAAACCGGTGAGGACGGGTTCTGCGCTGATCATCATCACCGTGGAGGACGTGAACGACGAGCCACCTCAGTTCACCCACTTCTGGTACCATTTTAACGTCTCCGAAAACGAACCGATCGGGACAAAGGTTGGAACGGTGACAGCCGAAGACCGCGATGGTCCGCAGTACAACGGATTCGTCTACTCGTTCATTTCCGGTCACGTCAAGGTTGAACGCTTCTCGATCGATCCACACACCGGACTCATCCAGACGACGCGACAGCTGGACCGTGAAGCGCAGGACGTCTATCAGCTGAGCGTCATGGTGCGTGACCAGAAGTTCGGGTCGATGTCGGGCACCGCAGGCGTGACGATCATCGTCACGGACCGCAACGACAACAGCCCGTTCTTCGAGTTCCCGTCGCTGACCAACAACACCGTTCACATCTCGAACCTCGTTCCCGTCGGACACGCGATCACGCGCGTCGTCACGCGAGATCTCGACGCCGGCGAGAACCGGAAGCTGACGCTCTCGCTGCTCTCTTCCGGTGAGAGCGCCATGCCAGACCATGACGACAAAGGTAACGACGACGATGACGACGACGACGAAGATACCGACGGTAGGTGGTTTGCCATCGATGCGGAACTGGGCACCGTGACGGTGGCGTCTGCGCTGGCTGGGCTCGACTACCGCGTGTTCCAGCTGCTCGTCCTCGCCACCGACCACGGTCAGCCTCCGAGGTCCACCCCGGCCGAGCTTCTGATCGTCGTCAATAGGACGCTTCCGTTTGGCGGCAGGGCAGCTCGGCCGGGTGAGAGCGGCACGGCGCCGTTGTTCTCGCATGACAGCCCGCTCGTCTTCATGCTGGTGGCCGTCACGCTTGGCTGCCTCATCGTGGCGTCGTCATTGTTCGTGGCCTTAGTGATCGCGCGACGGAGGAAGGAGCGGCGGAAGAGGAGCCAGAAAAGCTGTCGGATGGAAACGCTAAGGACCCTGATGACGAAGGAGACGATCCTCTCGTCCGCCGAGGGAACCCCCGTCAAGCTCAGCAACGGAAACGGATTACTGTACGCTCCTCATCACAACTGCTCAGATGCTAACGAGGTAACTATATCTTAACCTCTGCAGTGGACTTCGATAAATAATTATATCTATTAATCAATTAGCATTATTTTGAAAGCTATTGTATAACTATGATCAAGCTCTATTAGCCCTGTTCAACCTCGAATACTCTAAGTTTAATATATTTAATATTCACACAACAATTGACCTCCAATAAATTAATAATGTAAACCTTCCGATCCCAATTAATTAAATACTTCAACCTTTGGTAACCCACATTAACCCATTTATCAATCTTGAATTACTCCATTTAACCACATATTAACCACATCAACAACAACATCTATTGGAGCCTGCAGACTCTGCATGTATATCCGAGTATAGGCCTAATAATATTATATCCTGCACTTAGCCAACTCCACCTCTCTATACCAGGGCTTTTTTTTAACTTGCAGTTGTGCACAAAATGTGCAGTTCTAAATGGATTTGAGCAGTTGTAGAAGCACTTCTGTACAGTTAAAACTAGTAAAAAGGTCATTTTCATCCGACTGGAAGTAATTTGCCATGGATTATGGGAAAGGAAAGAAGGATTTGTGCAGTTCTAAAAATTCCTTAAAAGCAGCCCGGCTCTATACCCTAACTCCTGCTAATGGTCTGCCCTTTTACCGAGAGTGTATCGAAAGTACTCTGTGGTTGCCATGGTATTTAGAAAATGTGCTATGCGCACATTGACTAGAATCGAATGTTTGTATACAGCTGCAGTCGTTTATCCTTCTAATGTTTCTATTTTAGATTTAAATAGTCCAGTGCATGCTCTCAGTAGATGGGCATACACGCGCATGCGCACTAATGCACGTCGTGTGTACACATAAGGAGGGTGCACTGAGTTTGTGCAGTTTGTACATATATTTCGAGGAAATTCTCTATTAAACGGAGTGTGCATCATTTGTATAATATTTAGATTGTATGTCGTCGTTGCCCCTGTCAGACCTTTTCGTTTCCATTCTCTCGAAGGGTCGATATATTTTCTCTCCCTGTGTTAACGACCTGTTGCCTTTTCAACCATTTTTCGCCTTATGTCAGCAAATGTTATTTATTTCTTTGTGAGTTTTTCGTTGGTGCTGGCTTCGCTCCCGGCTGGATCGTTCTTTTTCGAATATCACATGTGTATATATATTATATATAAATACTATATATACATGCAGGGCCTAGGACAGGATTTGGAGGCCCAGGGCCACGACTAATTTTCAAGGTCGTCTCACTCAAGAATCTATTTCGAAATTCTGGATTGCTATGAGATCCTGCTCCAATGTCAACATGTCTCATAATAGATCTATTTGAAGGATTTAAAAAGAAAATTATTTGAATTATCTGATTCATTGACAATTGTTAAATGCTGTACAATAATTTCATATTTTCTTGGTTCAAAACTCCATTCTATGTCAGTCACAGTTGTTACAGTCGTCGAAGTCTCTTGTAGGATACTTCGGTCTGGCTGAGCCTATTGCCATTATAAGGATGTGCAAAGAAATTTTAAATTTTTGGTTTGCTGAAGCAGCTTCCTTTTGTCGAGCCAATTTCTTTCGTTTCTCATGTCCACTTTCGAATGATCTCTTCATCTTTCTGTAAGAGATTAGATCAAAATAATATTTTTTATAATATAATAGACCAATAGTTAGGGCCCCAGAGAAAATATTTGCTATTTTTCAATAAAATTGACAATGTGGTCAATTTGGTCAAATTGACTGATAAAATTATTGTCAAAACTATTTTAATGAATTAAT
>OX457036.1:38394795-38414795 GCA_949752735.1 Lumbricus terrestris
GAGCTGAATTATAGGCCTACAGGGTATAGCCTACATCTTCGGAACTGGAATTAGAACTGCAATTACTTCAGAGGTTAAATTTCGTCTTAAATATGAATTATTTTATTCAGAAGGGGATGGAATAAGAACTTAAATCAGATCCTATAGAACTGAATCAGAATTGAAGTTGTAAATAATTTCAGAACTGCATGATATATCACTGTATGGCTGCAGTGACATAGGCCTATCAGTTCTGAAATTATATCCTATCTGTTGTTGTGCATTATTGTTTATTATTTTATTATTTATCATTACTTACTTAGTACTTAGTCCTTCCCGTGCAGAGCTGCACATCGGACAACGCAGTTCCTCCATTCCTCCCTGTCATTCGCCACCTCAACAGCATCCTCCACCGTCATCTCCAGACATCCGAGATCCTCGATTTATCATTATTATTGTTATATTATTATTATAATATTAATTACCGCTGTCGTTGTCCTTGATAAATTATATATCTTTCGCACTTACTGAAGTCATTCCGTTCTCGCGAATTCTATATTCTGACTCCTCGTCATACATCCTCAACTTCTCTTGACGCGGTCAATAATTCCATCTCTGCCCATGCACCTGACCGTGCGCCATGGCACATGATTATTTTGATCAAGGACCAATTTGACTTTACCTACACATTACATCGATTCTGTTTGGCCTGAGCGCCTGCGATTCAACTGACTTCCAAGGTATTTTAGACACTTTAGAAATCTCAATATATATATGTATATATATATATATACAACGATGACGATATATACATTGCTTTGTGCTTTCTTCTTTCATCGTCGTCTTCTTTATCATCTTCACGGAAAGAGATGGAGTTGGCGTTTGTCGATTTCGTCCATACACGCCGCAGTACACGCGATTTTGTTGTCTGCGCATATATATATATAATATATATATATGTGTGTGTGTGTGTGCAATTGTACATATACCATTTTGTTGTCTGCATATATATAGGGCCTATATATACATTAATACGCTTATTCTGATATTCAAGGTCAGAGTGTATACTAGGGTGGATCGATTCCCCATGGCAAAATATTTTTTCTTCGACAAGTACTATTAAGAGTGAGGGAAAGTTGCCTTTTGGTATAAGAAGCACACAGTAATTATTTGGTAATTATGGTGGAACATCTTGAGGCTCCCCGAAAACTTTGAAGTTTTGCTCTATGAGGCCTGTATAAGGGCATTGGAAATCTTATGGATAATCGTGAATCATCACACGTGGCAACGTCTTGCATTACAAATGACGTATAAAAATCATTGAATACATGTTTGTGCATAACTATTGTGCATATAACATGTAGGCAATGTATATTTGCAACAACGTTTAGGCCACAAGACACGACAATCAATTTTCTCAAATGTTGGCACTATTGATCGATAAAATGCCCTAATGCGATAAAGCCATGTAACGATTTTGCCACAATAAAACCGCTGATGACAATTTCTAACTAGCTGGAAACAGCTAGCCTTCCACACGTAGGCCTATTATGAGGTAACTTGCATAATACATGTAGGAAAGTCAACCATGGGACAGCTGGTCACAAATAATCTAATCTACATGTAATCTTATGATATCCTGGCCATTTGTAAAGCGCTTCTCACAGAAGAGCTGTTCAGAAGCGTTCTCAGCATAACATGCTTGTGAAAATAATGAGAAAGGTCTCTCAGCAGCGAAGAGATGTAGATGCAATCCTCTCCAGTATCATGCTATCGATGAAGTCACAGTTGGTCCACCTATGAGCTAAGCTATGTTGAGACATAGTGGCTACGAGCAGGATCTTTACGTGATTAGAGGTGAGATCGGGAGTCATTAATCATTCAGATGCTTACAGCAGTAAGAGAATTGCCAGTCGATCAAGTGGTAGATCTCAGGTGCGTCATACCTCACTTCTGGTAATTAGCTTATACCTAATTCGAATATTATTATCGCCCTGCAGATTAATGAATCAAGTTGATGACCATACCTTAAGAATGCAACAAACTCTATGTTCACGCTGACTGTAATAATGGAAAGAAGTAGATTTTCCAGATGAACAAAATGGGCATTATAGATTGTATTGCAAGCTCAGTAATATGTTTTTGTATCGATTGTAAGGTAGGCCTACCGGTAACTGGAAAAGCTGGATGAAAAGAAGCAAATGTATAAATTGCGCCATCTTTGCATCCTGGCTTAGCTCTGATAGGCTACTGAACCACCTCTGTTGGTACACCTCCCCGATGTATGCCGCAAGAATCTGTGATTATAATTTACAAAGCCTCTTGTACTTGTCATAGTAAGCACGAATGAACTGCAGAACTCAAACATGTGACACAGGTAGCACTTAACCTTTTACCCAGATCTGTTCACCTTTGGCTGAATACTGCTATCAAAATTAATATTCCCAACCGTTGACTGCTAGGCCTATACGGTATTCTTATCGCTTGATTTTAGTCGAAAGCTCGGTAGCACACGCATCATTACATTGTCGTATGCTGGTAGCATAGCTCCTGTGGTGTGCGAAAGACTGGATACATTTTCATATTTCCTCGTTTCGGGTTTCTGGCCAGAGGGAGGTGTGGCCATTCTAGGTGTGAGAGAAATGTCGGTACAACTGTTACTCTGATACATGCTGACACTAAGACATCGGCGCATTTTAGTTCACATTCATCACTCATTCCATACATTTAAAAGCAGAGCAGAATGCACAAAGTCGTAGCCAAATCAAACTAATTATTACTTTGGTTTTTAAGGTGCAATCAGGTCTTGGTCTGAGGTATCTTTGTTATCTCATGCATCCTCTGCCACTTTGCTATGTCTTCTTCGATCCACTGATAGGCTAGGCTTGACCTCTCCCACCATCAGTTCAATCAGCCTTTCTCTGGTAGTTTTCCTCATATTATTTTGTCTCAACTCAAATCTTGTCTTTCTCTTGGGATTGCTTGCAATGCATGCATGGGAGAGCTTCTCAAAGATTCTTGCTGAGAGAGGCGCTATATAAATGATAAAATACAACTCTATACAATACAATAGAAGCATATTGCAATAGATTATGATCATTGCAGCTGTAACATGATGCAAATATAGGCCCAACAAGGAGTAGACAGAAATTTGCTAAAAAAAACTGCCTGTGAACCATGCAATTTTCGCCATTGTAGTACATACGATTTATGATCTCGTTGGGGAGCCCCAAGATGTTTTCCAACTGATAAACAATTTTACACAGTCACTTATGTATACCAAAGGCAACTTTTCCTCACTCTTAATAGCTGATACGATGGAAAAAAAATTCGATCCACCCTAGTGTATAGGCCTACGCGCGCAGACATTGACAACCATGCATATTGACGGTTTCAAACAAGCATATATAGTATACGAACAATGGTATATACACCGTAATGATCTACGTATAGGCTATACCAGTGTGCACAGTGTGAACACCTGCACGATTGTATTCTGCACGACGCAGGTAGGCTATATATATATAAATTATATATATATGAGAGTTATGTTGATGGCATCCGCCCCTCAGCTAATAACCAACCTGAATTCCACGTGCAGGATGGAACCAGAGCCCTACGCGAACCGGACCAGCGGCTAAGGGTCTGGAGCGACAAGCAGCTGGTGGGAAAGACGTGACGACACATTGCTTCTAAAGAGGGTATGTGAAATGAAGGAAAGAGAAGGAGAGGGAGAGACAGATGACAGACGGACACAGACAGATGAAAGACGGACACAGACAGATGACAGACGGACACAGACAGATGACAGACAGACACAGACAGACAGAGAACGGAAGCAGAGACAAAGAGACAGAGCATATATTTGGAAAAAATATTCCATTTTCCTATTCTTCTCAGAAAAAATCCGTTTTCCTTTTTTATGTTTTATGTAACCTTATTTTATTTATATACTGCCTATAATTATTTTCTCCAATTTATTTTCGTCTGAAATCCCTTATACATTGTGACGGCACTTTCAAGGAATTAGGCCTAGCCTACCTAATTTTCATAAATATTTAACCGTTTTAACGTTATACTATTATAGCCTAGTAACAGCAGGCCTGCAGCACCAGAACTGAAATTTAAAGAAATTATTTGAATCTGTAAAACAATGAAGTACAGCTTTTTATTAAGTGCACTTTATAGGTCATGCTTACAAAGTTTAGGCTTTAATTAATAATTCACGTTTATGCCAGCATGCACTATAATTAGGACTTGATATATTAGTTTACAATTTCAAAATAACCGCAATATTTTAAGTTTCTCAATTTCCTTTTAAGCCAAAGTTATAAGAAATCAAATAGATCTAACTAGGCCTATTGTGTATGAATGTCTTCCTATTAAATGCTTACAAATAAAGCTGTTTTATTCACTGATTAAAATAAAATTACGTAAAGAAGGTTTGGTTTTAAAATGCATTTCACGATGCAAGAAAGTCCAATTATTTCGTTTCCCGTTTTTTGTCGTTTTCCATTTTTTTAAAAGATGTTTTGTTTCGTTTTTAATTTCTGTTTAAAAATCATTTTAACATTTATGAGATAGACACAATCATACACTTAGGGAGATATACTATAGACATGCAGAGATAGAGAGGTAGTCAATTCCTTAACGATACCAATGAATCCTCGAACTCGTTGAACCCATGAAAGAAAGGCAGTATACGGGTATTGAAAAAGCGCTGGTGCCCTACACCGTAAGATGCTCGCTAGCTGTCGCTGCTGTCCGTTTAGTCGCGTCAGTCTATTCCAGTAATTAGTGTCGCAATGGAACATCTCTGAATATTTCAGCAGTTCATGAATCCCTAAACGGAAGTTCTGCCCGAGCGGATTACTTTCGTGAATGTGTGTGCGTGGGTGTGTGTGGGCGTGTGTGTGCCTGTGTGTGTCTGTGTGCCTGTGTGTGTATGAACGTGTAAGTTCGTGTGGGCGTGTGTACGATGTGTATGTGTGTGGGTGTGTGTGTGGGTGTGTGTATGATGCAGGAAGCGTTCCCGAACTCCTTTTTCCACGTAGGCCAGATCTGCATTTCGATTACGACTGAGTATATATGGGGTGTGTGTGGGGAGACATCTTTAGCCCAAACCACGTCTGTGCTGATGACAAGTTACAGCATCACATTAAACTGAGTGCAATTTTATGCGATTGGGAAGAATTAAATCGTTACTGGAAATGCAACTGCAAATGCACTTGGGGGAGGGGGTATATTCATGAGGCTTCTCATCTAATTGTATGCTGTGCCACTATGCTAGGCCCTATAATAGTCTGGAAGTTTAGGAATTACAATTCGCAGTTTTCCAAAAAATTGTCCGGGTTTTTGATGGCCAGAAAATGGTCGTGCACCCTACACTATACCCAAGTAGAGCGCTAGAAGGCAAGGTATGAAAAGGTGAGGACACGTAAGGCATAATGAGCTAAGCAAGCGAATGGTTAGTTATAGGACTCCACTCCATGCACGAAGTCCAAATCCATGCAATCGATCTCAGAAGACAATCATTTCCTCCACACATTGATTTCGAATGATTGACATCTGATAAATGAATGCATCGACTGTCAATCACCGGCCATTGCATTTCTCAGCCGTCTCCTTGGCAATGGCAGTCACGTGGAGAACAATGACGTACAATGGGCATACAGGTGGTCGTGGGTGGATCAGAAATTCAAATGTCTCTCAAAGCTGCTATAAGTGCTATATACATAATTATGCTCGTTCTGTCTAATAGGTTGGAGTGTGGGTTGCTGATGAACTGGAAATATAATTACAATTAACATCTCGTAACAAACCTGAAAATTAATAATTACCGAAAATTCAAATACGTTTTAAAATTCTGGCAAAACTAAAAATTTACAGGAATTCTGGAAAAGGTCAAAATGTTCATAACCGAGTCGACCTTGTTTTACCATACCATGGACTTTTACATGGAATTCTTCCTATGCATGTACGCGTATCTATACTATCTAAGCAGGTCATAACTTGCATTGCTTCGTTTATGCATTAAAAATACGCGAGGATTGCACCGTGCGTGCCGTCTAAGATGCTTTCAAAGCGGCAGCTGACGATGAAATTGTGATTTGGTAATGAATAAATGAATGAAAAAAGCTTTTGAGGTGTTGTTTAATGCAGAGCAATGGAACGTAGGCTATATATCGTTAAAGAAGACCACAGAAATCTCTGCCTTCTCTCTGCTCCTTCTTCGTTTTCATTTCTTCCTTTTCATTCTTCTTCTTCATCACTTCTTCCTATTTCTTCTTCTTCTTCTTCTTCTTCTTCTTCTTCTTCTTCTTCTTCTTCTTCTTCTTGACTTCTTCATCCTCTTCTTCCTAATGTTTTCTTCTTCCTCCTTCTCTTCACACTCTTCTTCTTCGCAACCCTCGTCTCTTTTCTTCTTCATATTCATCTTTATATAACATTCGTGTTTCTTCTCTTCAAATTCTTCTTCACATTCTTCTTCTTCTTCACATTTGTTCTTCACTGTCGTCTTCATCGTCACTTCCGTCTTTTTTCATCTTCACACTTGTTCTTCACTGTCGTCTTCATCATCACATTCATTCTTCACCGTCGTCTTCATTATCACATCCGTCTTTCTTCTTCTTCACATTCATTCTTCTTCACAGTCTTCACATTCTTCTTCTTCTTCACATTCATTCCTCACCGTTGTCTTCGTCATCACATCCATCTTTCTTCTTTTTCGCATTATTTTGCTATACTTTCCCTATATTGTTTTTCTCCTTCTTCATCATCTCAGTCGTTGTTTTCTTTTTCCTCTTCATTTCAAAAAAGGAGTCTCTGCTGCATGGTTTCGCCAATTTCGCTGTCTGCTTTTCATCAACAAATATTAATCGAATTTCTTTTTCTCGACCGAAGAAACAAAACTTTGCCCCAGGCCGAAAGGAGACATAGACAAAGGACAGACAGACAGAAAGAAAGAGGCTTGCAGCAACACTAAGAGACAGAGGTAGACGTCAGTTATGATAAGTGATGCGTGCAAGGCGAATTCGTTGATGATATAGACCTAAGAGCAAATAGATATGTGTCAGGAATAACACTGAGAAGAGTGAGAAAGAGGAAGCAGGACGATTGAGGAGCAGGACGATTGAGGAGCAGGACGAGAAAGAGGAATAGGAGGTGGAGAATATTGTGGTGAGGGGATATAGGGAGCCTGCGCGATGGCGAGAAGGAGAAATACGAGGAGAAGCGCAAACACATCATCGTCATCATCATCGTCGTCGTCATCATCATCTTCATCATCATCATCATCATTGTCGTCATCATCATCGTCATCGTCGTCGTCGTCGTCGTCGTCGTCGTCGTCGTCGTCGTCGTTGTTGTTGTTAATTTTCTTCTGCGTCTTAACATCATATTAAAGTCTACTTATATTTTCATTAATAGTAGCCTATACTATCATTATTTCTAGTAGTCTAATTGTAAGGAAGTGTATGTAGAGAAGATTTGCATGTTAGCATCGAATCGCAATAGCTGCAGTTTTCTGATGAGATATAATAAGATAAGATAAGATTTCATCAGATCATGCTGAACAGTTCAGTGACATAAAGTTGCAAGAGCTCTTGCATGTGAGAACGTAATGCAATATCGATGCAAGAAACTCACAGAGTCTCACATCGATGAAGAGGCAACACAGGAATGACGTCACGCCATATAATGTCCGACATGCAAATCTCTCTTTTCAGTGATGCAAACAATTAAATTCTACCATGCTACAGCAAATTGCAATTACGTCTGACTCCATTGAATTACATTCCATCACCACCTCGTTTTTATAGCGCCAGCAATTGCATTCGGGATATACGTAAAAACATTCTTGACGTGTATCTGTCCCATTCACGTCCGTAAGCTTTGTATACCACCGCCAGACGTTTCCTCTTCTTACATTCGTATTTTAGTTTCCTCAATTCTCGCTCGTCCGGAATTGTTTCTTCTTTCATCGATCCACCTCCCTCCATGCCCATTACCTCCCTCGTCTCCAAATTCCTCCAGTTCTCCTCCGTTCCTCCTCCCTCTGTCCCTGCCGCATCACTCCTTCTCTCCCTCTTCCTCATCCGTGTCGTTCCCATCTTTTCTTCCCATTACACGAAGGGTGCTTTAACATCTCTCGTTCCAATCGTTGCCGAGAGTCCTGATGGCTTCTGACATCTAAACGGATTACGATGGATAATATCCATGCAGATATAAATTGTCACCTTTCCTTCATTCCGTTTTATTCTTCTCTGGCTACCATCCTCTGTCTCTCTGTCTCTCTGTCTCTCTGTGTGTGACTGTCTCTGTGTCTCTCTCTATTCTCTCTCTTTCCCCCAATTTCTGTGTTTTGTTCCCATTTCTCTCCATTTTCAATTGTCATCTTCACTCTCCTCTCCGGTCGTCGTTTTCGTTGTTATCACTATCCATCCATTAATCCATCCATCAATCCATCCATCCATCTATTAATCCATCCATCCATCCCTCCATCCTTCCTTCCATCCACCCCTCCATCCATCCATCCATCTATCCCTCCATCCTTCCATCCTTCCATCCATCCGTCCATCCATCAATCCATCCATCCCTCCGCAGCTCCATCCGTCCGTCCATCCATCCATCCCTCCACCACTCCATCCATCCATCCATCCATCCGTCTCACTGTCCATACATTCATCCATGTGTCTATCTGTCCGGGCCACCACCCCTCCCCATTGAAAATGTATCTGCCAATGTATGCTTTTTTCCCCCATCTTTCCATCTTTCCACCTGCATTGTGTTTGCTTATCTCCCTCTCGTATTATACGCTGCCTTGCGATTAAACTAATTCTCTTCCAATCCTTCATTCTTAACGGCTTTCCTTCCGCTGGTGGCTTAGTCCAGAGTTCAATATCTGATTAGTAGTAGACCGGGAATCATAAAAGTGTGCCACTATTCAAACGTTTATTTTCCTACATGTATGTTGCCGTAGAATGTTTTCCTCTCCTTAATTAGTTTTTCATCGACCAGAAAAATGCATCGTCGTCTTTTTCTCTGTTTTTTTCCTTCGTCCTCCATCGTTCTGAATTCATCATTCCATCGTTTACCGTTGATCTCCTGTCGCTGCATCTTTAACCCTTTCCATCTTCTCCTCATCTCCTCATCTCCATTCCCATATGGCATGTTTAAGTAATATTGGTGCAAGCCATTTTCAGTGCTACGATACGTCGTATATCAGTTGCAACCTGTCTGGTCTCCGTCTCTGTATGTCTGTCTGTCCCTCTGTATGTCTGTCTCTCTCTTTGTCTCTCTGTTTCTCTGTCTCTGTCTGTCTCTGTCTCTCTCTCTGTCTCTCTGTCTATCTGTCTGTCTATCTGTCTGTCTCTCCGTGTCTCTCTCTGTCTCCCTCTGTCTCTCTGTCTGTCTCTCTGTCTGTCCCTCTGTCTCTCTGTCTGTCTCTCTGTCTCTCTGTCTGTCTCTCCGTGTCTCTCTCTGTCTCTCTCTGTCTGTCTGTCTCTCTGTCTGTCTCTCTCTCTTGTTCACTTGTTCCTCTCACCCCGTCACTCCAGTTTTTCTTCCGACCGTCATTTCCTCTCTCTCCATCCGTTCCTCTCCTCTCCCGATCATCCTCTTATCCGCTCTTCCTCCCTGCCTGCATGGCAACCCTTCTTTCCGTCTCCGTCTCCACGACTCTTTGCCTTTCCCGCCAATCCTTATATCCATCTCCTTCGCATTCTGTCCTTCCATCTCTCCATCCGTTCATCCTTAGTCCGTACTCCGTTTGCCTCCTCCATCGCTCAAATTAACCTACTTTGCCTATACTGTATCCCTCCGGTTATCCTTCCCCTAATTCCCTCTCGCTGCCTCACTCTATGCTGCCCTCTCAGCCTTCATCTTTGATGCTTTCATTGCCACTCTTTGTCTCTCTGTCGCTTTGTTTCTTTGTCTGTGTCTGTGTCTGTCTCTCTGTCTCTCTGTCTCTTGTGTCTGTGTGTCTCTCTGTCTCTGTATCCGTCTTTGTCTCTGTCTCTCTCTGTCTCTGTCTCTCTGTCTATGTCTCTCTGTCTCTATGTCTCTGTGTGTCTCTTTCTGTATCTCTGTCTCTGTCTTTGTTTCTGTCTTGGTCTGTCTTCTCTCTCTCTATCTGTATCTTTCTGTCTCTGTCTCTGTCTCTGTCTCTATCTGTCTGTCTCTGTCTCTGTCTCTGTCTCTCTCTCTCTCTCTCTATCTGTCTGTCTCTGTCTCTCTCTCTGTCTCTGTCTCTGTCTCTGTCTGTCTCTCTCTCTCTCTCTCCCCCTCTCTGTCTCTCGCCCGTCTTCGGCGCCAGTACAGAGCGGCATGGCATCCTGCAGGTGTCCACCGCCATCATTTCAATATACCTCCTTCTCCCTGCCTACTTGGCATCCTTTCTTTCCGCTTCCGCCTCAACGACCTTTTCCCGTCAATCCTTAAATCCCTCTCCGTCGCTTTCTGTCCTTCCATCTCTCTAATGATCCTACCGTCGTTCCTCTCTCCATCCGTTCATTCTTAGTCAATACTCCGTTTGCAGCCCCCACGCTCAAATTAACTACTTTGCCTACTGTGTTCCTTCGGTTATCCTTCCCTTTGTTCCCTCTCTGCCTCACTCCATGCTAGTAGTGAAAGGGGGGATCTGACAGAACAATGGAGGGATTATCGTTAATCCCAGGCCCCGCCTCCTTGGCTGCCGGGCCATTAGGCCACGCCCCTTGGCTGCTAGGCTATTAGGCCACGCCTCCCTTGGCCTGCTAGGCTATTACGTAACCTACCGGGCTATCGGCTATTATGCTAATCCACCGGGCTATGGGCTATGGGCTCTTACGTAATCCGCTGGGCTACAGCCGGGCTATTATGCTAATCCACCGGGCTATGGGCTATGGGCTCTTACGTAATCCGCTGGGCTACAGCCGGGCTATTGTGCTAATCCGCTGGGCTATGGGCTAGGCGCTATTGTGCTAACTCGCTGGGCTATGGGCTCTTACGTAATCCGCCGGGCTATGGGCTAGTAGGCTAATCTGTTGGGCTATGGGCTAGTAGGCTAAGCCACCCGCCCGCCCGCCGCGCTAATCCGCCCGCCGCGCTACAGCCGGGCTATTGGGCTAGTAGGCTAATTCGCCCGCTCGCCCGCCAGCCAGCCGCTATAATCCACCGACCAATCAGCGCTAAGCAGCGACCCAGCGACCTGTCAATCAAACGAGAAACCTCGGAAAGCTGCTGTCAATCAAACGAGAAACCTCGGAAAGCTGTGGCCAATCAGCGCTAAGCAGTGACCCATCACAACCGTTTATTGCCTCAAGCCGTAAATATCTCCTTTGATCTATAAAGTCCAACGGCTTCCTTTGATCTAAATCTTTAATGACTTCTTTTATGACCAACACCCTTCTTTGATGGCTTCTTTGATGTTCAACGGATGTCTTTAATGATCTTACTAATGACTTTTTAATGACCTGTCGTCGTCACCAACGAAGACCTTTGATGTTCAACGGATGCCTTTAATGATCTTACTAATGACTTTTTAATGACCTGGCGTCGTCACCAGCGAAGACCTTTGATGTCCAACGGATGCCTTTAATGATCTCACTAATGACTTTTTAATGACCTGCGTGCGCCTCCAAGGTAGTTCTTTGAAGTCCAACGGTTTCCTTTGATGAGCTGACTAATGACTTTTTAATGACCTGCGTGCACCTCCAAGGTAATCCTTTGAAGTCCAACGACGGCCTTTAATGACTTTGTTGTTGTCCAACGATTTCCTTTGATGAGCTGACTAATGACTTTTTAATGACCTGCGGGCGCTTCTAATGAATTCCTTTGATGTATAATAGCTCCCCACCCCAGCATCCTATAAAATCCGATGACCGGCAACGGTTAAACACAGACGATTTTCCGAGTTCAACAGACGACTTCTTCATCTTCTACAGCCGAGTTCAGCAGTTCGTTCGTTCTACAGATTTACGCAGAGTCAGCCGAATACTACAGCTACAGTATGAGTTCTCGTGAGTATAATACTGAAAATTATTTTGCTGAATCCAAGGAATTCTAAATTTCTACATTTGAAGCATATTCAGGAATTTCTAAATTTCTGTATTTGACTTAGATTTCCTGTCTTGTACAAGATATACAACTTAAATTTATTGGTGCAAACATTATTGTGTTTGTCACTTTAGTCTTATGCACACCTTTTATTTCTTTTTTTTTCTAGTATCCAAAATGATTGATGAAATTGAAAGAGACGAAGAAATGAAAAAGCAAGAACGTATACTTCAAAGAATACGTGAAATGGGTATGTAGAAAATTTTAAACTATATATTTAATATTGTAGTATTAGCCTATAATATTATTTGGACGGCTCTAATTTTAAAATTATAATTTAAAACTTTCGTTCAATGCACGAAATAATTTTAAGAAACAATCAGAACTTTTCGCTAAGCACTATTATTTTAAAAATACAGAAAATATAATTTTAATGAACTCAAGCAGGTTATGTTATTGTATTCCACAACTTTATAATTTATTTTAAATTTATTTTAATTTCTATTACAGAACGAAAGCGGGCACGCGACGATGCGATCTTTTTTCAGACTGCAAAGCGTTCAAGTTAGTGATTCTGTATAATTTTGCTGTTGATATTCTTCAACAGATATTTTAACATCACCATCCTTTTTACATCCTTGGGACTGACACTTCTTCAAAAAGCAATCTCTAAGATTTTGTACCTTTGAAGATTAGGTCTTTCTGTTACAACCACATAGAAATTAGACTTACAAGGACCTTAGCTGCTCACCTTGTCAATTTTTACCAGACCTAAGTTGCTCACTTTTATGTAATGCTCATTTTACTGAGCACGGATCGATTCTTTGCATTACTAGTACCTTAGCTGCTCACCTTGTCAATTTTTACCAGACCTAAGTTGCTCACTTTTATGTAATGCTCATTTTACTGAGCACGGATCGATTCTTTGCATTACTAGTACATTAGCTGCTCACCTTGTCAATTTTTATCGAACCTAACTTGCTCACTTTTATGTAATGCTCATTTTACTGAGCACGGATCGATTCTTTGCATTACTGGTACCTTAGCTGCTCACCTTGTCAATTTTTATCGAACCTAACTTGCTCACTTTTATGTAATGCTCATTTTTACTGAGCATGGATTGATTTCTTTGCTAGTATCCTTTGAAAATAAAGCTTTCCATATCACTTTTACATTGCTTAGTTTACAAACTAGTATCATAACGCCTATAGCAGCACCAATTCGTGTATATTCTTCCAATGCAAACTTTTATGTACTTAGCAAATTTCTCTTTTACAGATTTTGGAAATGACGAGCGCCGAGCAAGTTCGTCTTCGACAGCGACAGAGCCGTGTGCAGGCCCGGATTCGACCGCGGCGCCACAGCACCGTGCAGGTCCGTCTTCGACCGCGACGCCACAGCGCCGTGAAGGCCCGCCTTCGGCAGCGGCAGAATCTCGCGCAGGACCGACTTCGGTGGCAGAACCACGAACAGGCCCGTCTTCGGCGGCGGTGATGGCAGAGCCCTGTGCAGAACCTTCTTCGCCCGCGGCATCAGAACCGCGTGCAGGCCCGTCTTCGGCAGCGACAGAGACGGCAGCTTCAAGTATGTATATTTTTACAATTGGTGCGTCTTCCTATGTGTTTTGCACACACATCATACTCTATGTTTGTAGGCGTTTACAATCTTCCTATGTATCTTACACACGCACATTCATACACACTGTACTCTATGCATCTTTTACAATCTTTAACCTTACCTATTTTGTAAATGAAACTTGACGAACTCTAATGTTTGATATCCTTTAGGTCGATGCGAGTCGTGTCGAAATTACAAGACGTTCAATCTGACGAACGGCCTCTGCCAAACCTGCATTCTGCGGAAAGAGTGCATTCAATGTAAGACACGACGACCTTCACGATTCTTCAGAGCTGGACAGGATCTCTGTGTCACATGCTTCAAAAAGCAGAGCAACCCCTCCATCCGCACTTCTACTCAGAATACGTTCGTCGACATATCCTTTCCAACTGCTCAAACAGCCGACGTTCATGCCTTGCTGCAGGAAGAAGCGCCGCGACTGGTCAACACTCTGGAGGACACATTCAGAGACGAAGGGTGAGTTTGTACTACAGGCAAATTGTGGCACTTAGAAAAATCTTGCACTCTAAATTGCCGCATGCACTTGGAAAATTTTGCGGTCGTATTTCTTGTACTTAGAATATTTTCGCTCTAAATGCTGGCCGTATAAATTTTTGCTTGTACTTAGAAAATTTCTGTTAGAATATTCAATTGCATTTGGCACAAGATTTGCAAACTTAGAAAAATTTCGCGAACTTAACCAAATTCTATCTGCTATATTCGGACTTGGTCGATTAGTGCAACACAAGTTTCGTGATATACGAAGGATGTTTTATATTCAGAAAAATATCGAACTTGATCAATATTTGTTTAGGCCGGTGAAATGGTACGTGGCTGTTGATGTCGATTTCAAACGACCAACACCAGAGGGAGAAGTTCAGACGGTCGGCTACTTCAAGTCCGGTCCATCTACTCTGACTCATCCATCGCAAATATCTGACCAACTACAAGAGGCCGTTGAACGAATCAACCAACTGGTAGACACTTTTACAACACAAAGCTCCGGGTGGGTAGTGAACGGTGTGACTGATTTTAAATTGTGCAATGCCGTATACGACCCTGTAGGCGGCTCCACTTACATACCCACTCCACAATATCTGGCTAGGAAACGTGCAACTCTGAATATTCAAAACGATGACGATCAGTGTTTTCTGTACTCGGTGCTTTCAATTTCGCATTTCCAATCGGCTAACCCGCACAGAGTCAACCACTACAAACCTTACGTGGACGAGCTCTATACCGTTGGTATAAAGTTTCCAATGACGATTGACCAGATCTCGCTCTTTGAGTCGCTGAATGCAGATTATGCCATCAATGTCATGTACTTTAATCCAGATGACAAAACCTTTACCCCTCTATACGCAAGTGCTCACAGGGGAAGGAAACATATTGCCAACCTTCTTTTGCTTGATGATGGTGAGAAGCGACATTATATTGTTGTACGTAACCTTTCTGCCCTTCTAAAGAGAAGAAATTCACATACTGGTGGAAGAACCTTTCCTTGTCCATATTGCCTCTATTGCTTCACCACCGCCGCAGGCAAACATGCGCACATGGACGAATGTGGCAAGCACGGTCTTCAGTCTGTGCGTTATCCAACCCGTGAAAATTGCAATCTAAAATTCTCAAACACACAGCACGAGATGCCAGTTCCGTACGTTCTGTACGCGGACTTTGAAAGTTACCTGGTTCCAAACGAAAATACTGCAAGTGACAACTCAACTAAACTTCTCGATACGCATACTCCAAGCGGATTTTGCTGCCTGACTGTATCATCTTTTCCTCACTTGAATGATAACAAACCGTGCGTCTACTCGGGTCCTGACGTTATGAGCAACTTCTTTGCTCATGTAAAATCGGAGCAGGCCCGAATTAATAAAATACTTGCTACGAACACGCCGATGAAACCGTTGACACAGCAGCAGAGGCTAGACTTTGATTCTTGCACTGCCTGTCCCTCTTGCACTGCAGCTTTCACGCCAAACAATAAAGTTCGACACCACTGTCACATGACTGGCAACTTTATTTCTGCTCTTTGCTCACCTTGTAACCTAAAAATGAAATTTCGTAAGCCCACAAAATCCAAGAAACAGAAGACACCCAACTATTTTCTTCCCGTCGTCTTCCACAACCTCAAAGGCTATGACTCCCACCTCATACTCAAGCACATGACAAAGGAATTTGCAACGCAAGAAATTAACGTAATAGCCACAAATATGGAAAAATATCTTTCTTTCGAAGTGAACAACATCAGATTTTTGGACTCGTTACAATTTCTAAACTGCTGTTTGGATGTGTTGGTGAAGAATCTGTCTAAAGAAGACGATTCCAAATTCTTGCATTTGCGTCGGCTTTTTCCGAACGAGTTCAAATTGCTCTTGCGTAAGGCGGTATTTCCTTACGAATACATGACATCGGCCTGCAGAATGACCGAAAGGACTCTGCCACCCAAAGGCTGCTTTTACAGTAAACTGACCGAAGAGGACATTTCCCAAGACGACTACGACTACGCGCAGAAAATTTGGCAGACTTTTAATATGACTTGCATGCGAGACTATCACGACCTGTATTTACAGACTGACGTTATTTTACTGGCCGACGTATTCGAATCGTTTCGAAGCATGTCGTTGGAATTTTATGGACTCGACGCACTCCACTACTACAGCAGCCCCGGACTGAGCTTTGACGCTTGTTTGCGTATGACAAAGGTGAATCTGGAGCTCATCACCGACCCAGACATTTATCTTTTTGTAGAGCGAGGCATGAGAGGTGGCGTGTCGATGATTTCCAATCGATACGCAAAGGCTAACAACCCGTATCTCGCCCAAGGATACGACCCTACCGCTCCAAACAGCTACATAATGTACTTGGATTGCAATAACTTGTACGGGTACGCCATGTCCGAACCTCTCCCGACCGGCAAATTCAGATTCTTGGGCGACAAGGAAATTGACAATTTCGACTTGGACTCTAAATCGACTGACGACGACTTGGGGTATTTGTTGGATGTGGATTTGGAGTATCCGCCCCATCTCCACGACGACCACAACGACTATCCCCTTGCACCTGAGAGACTGCACATACGACCGGACATGATATCCCCTTACGCAAAGTCCGTTTCTCAGAAAATTTCGGCTAAAATTGGCGCTGGGGTCGAAAAGTTGGTTCCCAATCTCATGACAAAGTCTCGATACGTCGTTCACTATCGCAATCTCCAATTCTACATCAAAATGGGGCTGAAATTGGTTAACATTCACAACATTCTCGAGTTTCGACAAAGTCGGTGGTTGAAGAAATATATCGACTTCAACACATCCAAACGACAAGTTGCTAAATCTTCGTTTGAAAAGGATCTTTATAAGTTGATGAACAACTCAATTTATGCTAAGACCATGCAGAACAACAGGAAACATATTGATGTGAAGCTGGTCATGACTGCGAAACGAGCCAAACGATTCGTGGCCCGCCCGACTTTCGAGTCGTATACCATAATAAACGAAGATTTAACAGTCGTGAAATTGACAACGTCCAACGTCTATCTGAACAAGCCCCTCTATGCTGGAATGTGTATTTTGGACATATCTAAACTGAAAATGTACGAATTCCACTACCAGCATATAATACCACTTTACGGAAACGCTTGCAAACTCCTTTTCACCGACACAGACAGCCTTTGTTACCATATTTTCACACCTGATGTATATACTGACATGCAGCTTAACATTGATGAATATGACACGTCCGATTACCCCTGTGGGCACTTTTTGTATAGCCGCAGCAATGCCAAAGTCATAGGCAAGTTTAAAGATGAGTGTAACGGCGAAGCCGTTTTGGAATTTTGTGGTCTCCGCTCGAAAATGTACAGTTTACTCTTACCTAACGATAAGGAAAAGAAGACCGCTAAGGGAATTAAGAGAGGTTTCGTGAAGAAGTGTATTCGGCATGCTGACTACAGAAATTGTATTCTTGAAGAGAAGGTAACATCATCCAAATTTCATGTTATACAGAGCAGAAAGCATGAACTACATACTGCTGAACTGTGCAAAGCGGCACTTTCCCCTTACGACGATAAGCGTTACTTGCTAAATTCGTCTGACTCTCTTGCATATGGCCATGTAAATATTCCATCTGGTGTAAATATTGCATAAAGATATATGGAAATTGTTGAAATCTGTAGTTTGATTAATTGTCCTATGCGAAAATTGTCGAACACTGTAGATTTTTGACTTGGACACTGCGAAAAACACAACGAACGCTGTAATTATGTAAAATAAAAGGCCTTGCGTCATCATACAAGACGTTTTGCAATCGTATTGAACTGGAGATTAGTTGCGTTGTAAATATTCGAACTCTAGTATAAATGTTGAACGCTGTTGCATACTCGTGCATATTAATTAAAAAGATTTGTGTTGAAAAAAATTTAAACTCTACTGTGCTCGTTCTTTCATACTTATTTAAATTGCTATATACACTAACAAGATTATCGCATGCCTATTGGATGCTGGGTAATAAGATTCTCGCTCGCCATCATCAAAGAAGTCCATTGATCATAAAAGAAGTCATAAAGACATTAAGGCATCCGTTGGACTTCAAAGGAATTCATTAGAGCCGCACGCAGGTCATTAAAAAGTCATTAGTGAGATCATTAAAGGCGTCCGTTGGACATCAAAGGTCTTCGCTGGTGACGACGCCAGGTCATTAAAAAGTCATTAGTAAGATCATTAAAGGCATCCGTTGAACATCAAAGGTCTTCGTTGGTGACGACGACAGGTCATTAAAAAGTCATTAGTAAGATCATTAAAGACATCCGTTGAACATCAAAGAAGCCATCAAAGAAGGGTGTTGGTCATAAAAGAAGTCATTAAAGATTTAGATCAAAGGAAGCCGTTGGACTTTATAGATCAAAGGAGATATTTACGGCTTGAGGCAATAAACGGTTGTGATGGGTCACTGCTTAGCGCTGATTGGCCACAGCTTTCCGAGGTTTCTCGTTTGATTGACAGCAGCTTTCCGAGGTTTCTCGTTTGATTGACAGGTCGCTGGGTCGCTGCTTAGCGCTGATTGGTCGGTGGATTATAGCGGCTGGCTGGCGGGCGAGCGGGCGAATTAGCCTACTAGCCCAATAGCCCGGCTGTAGCGCGGCGGGCGGATTAGCGCGGCGGGCGGGCGGGTGGCTTAGCCTACTAGCCCATAGCCCAACAGATTAGCCTACTAGCCCATAGCCCGGCGGATTACGTAAGAGCCCATAGCCCAGCGAGTTAGCACAATAGCGCCTAGCCCATAGCCCAGCGGATTAGCACAATAGCCCGGCTGTAGCCCAGCGGATTACGTAAGAGCCCATAGCCCATAGCCCGGTGGATTAGCATAATAGCCCGGCTGTAGCCCAGCGGATTACGTAAGAGCCCATAGCCCATAGCCCGGTGGATTAGCATAATAGCCGATAGCCCGGTAGGTTACGTAATAGCCTAGCAGGCCAAGGGAGGCGTGGCCTAATAGCCTAGCAGCCAAGGGGGCGTGGCCTAATGGCCCGGCAGCCAAGGAGGCGGGGCCTGGGATTAACGATAATCCCTCCATTGTTCTGTCAGATCCCCCCTTTCACTACTCATGCTGCTCTCTCAGCCTTCATCTTTGCTGCTTGCCTTGCCACTCTCTGTCTATCTGTCGCTGTGTTTCTCTGTCTCTGTCTCTGTCTCTCTGTCTCTGTGTCTCTCTGTCTCTCTCTCTGTCTCTATCTTCTCACTGTCTCTTTCTTCTCTCTGTCTCTCTCTCTCTGTCTGTCTGTCTGTCTGTCTATCTGTCTGTCTGTCTCTGTTTCTGTCTTTGTCTCTCTGTCTCTCTCTATCTGTCTCTGTCTCTTCCTGCCTGTCTGTCTGCCTGCCTGCCTACTCTCTCTCTCTCTCTCTCTCTCTCTCTCTCTCTCTCTCTCTCTCTCTCTCTCTCTCTCTCTCTCTCTCTCTCTCTCTCTCACCCGTCTTCGGCGCCAGTACAGAGCGGCACGGCATCCTGCAGGTGTCCACCGCCATTTCAATATACCTCCGAATGCTAATTCGATCGACGCAACGCTGTCGCCCCCTAACGCCGCCGCCGCAGTTGACTCATGACCGGTCAGGCCATGGGTCCCTCCTCTAATCGCCTCGAAGGTCTTTTGTTCGACACGGCTGGGCTGTCAAGACCGGTGGATCTGCAGCGGCTAAGACTATTTGCACACCGGACTGCAGCAGGTCTAATGGCGTCAAATGACAAGAACGTCGGCTGAAAGAACGTCGGTTCGAAACCTAATCGGTTTTTAGCGCACCCTGTGTTTGCGCTCAGTGTACAACTGCACATGTTATGTATCCTATAGTGACCGGCCTTCTGAGGCGTCTAGT
>OX457036.1:38419795-38431553 GCA_949752735.1 Lumbricus terrestris
TCTCTCTCTCTCTCTGTCTCTCTGTCTCTCTCTCTCTCTGTCTCTCTCTCTCTCTCTGTCTCTCTCCCTCTCTCTCTCTCTCTCTCTCTGTCTCTCTCTCTGTCTCTCTCTCTCTCCCTCTCTCTCTCCCTCTCTCTGTCTCTCTCTGTCTCTCTGTCTGTCTCTCTGTCTCTGTCTGTCTCTGTCTGTCTCTCTCTGTCTGTCTCTCTGTCTCTGTCTCTGTCTCTGTCTCTGTATGTCTGTCTCTGTCTGTCTCTCTGTCTCTGCCTCTGCCTCTGCCTCTCTCTCTCTCTCTCTCTCTCCCTCCATCCTTCTCTCTCTCCCTCCATCCTTCTCTCTCTACCTCCATTCATCTCTCACTCCGTTCCTCATCCCATATCTTTCTTCTTCCTCGTTTTCTCCATCCATCCTTTCCTACATCACTTCAACCAACAACAGGCAACACGTGACCTTTCCATTCATCAGTCACTCATCCATGCCGTCTGCCTTCCATCATATTTCTTCTCCAGTTCTTGTATCTCTATCTCTCTTTCCTATCCGATACTAATGGTCTTTGTCTGTATCCTATTCTTGTCTGAGATCTAGTTTTATTCATCGCCTTTGACCTTCTCCTAGTGTCCGCATCTTTGCATCAACCTCTTCTACATCTTCGTGTTTATCCGCTGTCCTATATTTCCCTTGTGCGATATCTTCGCCTCATCATCCATCCATCCATTTGTCCATCCATCCAACCTCCTTCCCTCCCTCTCTCCCTCCCTCTCTCCTCCCTCTCTTCATCCATCCATCCATCCAGCCGGCCAGCCATTCATCCATCCATTCGTCCATCAATCCATCCATCCATCGATCAATCCATCCATCCATTCATCCATCCATCCATCCATCAATCCATCCATCCATCAATCCATCAATTCATACATCCATCCATCAGTTCATACATCCATCCATCCGCCCATTCATCCATCCATCCATCCATAAATTCATCCATACATCCACCCAACAATCCATCCATCCATCTATCTATTCATCCATCCATTCATCCATCCAACAATCCATCCACCCATCGGTCCATCCGTTCATCCGTCCATCCATCCATCCATCCATTCATCCATCCATCTATCAATCCATCCGTCCATCCATCCATCCATTCATCCATCCACCCATCCATCCAACCATCCATCCGTCCCTCCATCCATCCATCCTTCCTTCCTTCCTGTTGACCATCGAGCGAGCGTTCTCCCCCACAGAACCTCCTACCACCAACCCACCCCCACCCACTCACGCACCCGCTCCCACACCTCCCCCCACCCACCAGAGGCTCTCTCCCTCTGCTGCTACACCCAATCCATGTTTCTCCCATTGTTCCGCCCGACAGCCAACTAAATCTCCCTTTTTCTCCAGCCGTCCCACGGGAAGGAGACATGCCATAAGGAGTTTTTCGGCGCCCACCCAACCATGTCAAGAATTTCCTTCGACCGTCGAACGTGCTAGCGAAGCGTGTATGGACCATAGTCGCACGTCCCTTTCACGCCTCTCCCACCGGAGCATCTCTCCGCCCCCCCCACCCAACATCCAGCCTCCGCTGCTGCTGCTGCTGCTGCTGGTGGTGGTGGTGGTGGTTGTGGTGGTGTCTCTTCCATCCCTTCTTCAGTCGCTCCTTGTGTTTGTCTCATCAACCGACGACGGTGGATGCTGGTTCTCTGTCTCCATCTTCGTCCGCGCATGTCGCGTCTCAATCACGTTTGTTGGATGGCATCGATTACGCGTTCAAGACTCTCTTGTGCACGGCATCCAACAACACCTCCTCCTCCTCCTCCTCACCTGCCTGCTACGCTCCTTGTCTGTCTGTCTGTCTGTCTGTCAGTCTGTGTGCCTGACTGCATACATATGCAGTTCTTCTGTGCGGCCGTTTCTGTCTGTGTCTGTCTAACTGTCTGTTTGACTGTCTGTCTGGCTGTCTGGTCGATTAAGTCTATGCCTGTGATCGAATATTTGCTGTATACTGCAGACTATCCCAGTGCATGCCCCATTCACGTTCTTCTCTATTCTTCTCATCGATATCTGTGCATCCGTCTGCATGTCTTCTTTGCATTTCTTCTGTTTATATATCTCTCTCTCTGTATGTTGGTGTGTGTGTGTATATAATAAAGATATATCTGTCTCTCTGTCTGTGTCTCTCTCTGTCTCTGCGTCTGTCTGTTTGTCTGTCTGCCTGTCTCTCTCTCAGCTTGAGTCACTGACCTAAGATTATTAAGATAGATGGAGAGACAAACAAGCATACATACAGACGACTGTAATGGCACCAGTTCTCGTTGTTGTGAAACTAATTAATTTAACCTACAAATATAATTGTCCAGCAACCAGGAACACCTTCCCCTCACTCTAAGAATAGAAACTTTACTAGCATGTGCATCACACAATAATTATTAATTCATTTACATATTTATATAATTATACATGATATATTATGTATAATTGTATATCAATTTGTTCAAAAAACGTTCGTTGATTAGAACATTAATTTTGTTAGAAGCAATAATTATATTAAACATGCTTTGCGCATTTAAAAATGAAATTTAAGATTTGGCTTATGTAGACAATGGGCAATGGGCATGCCATATAAATAGAGAATGTGATGCTACACGATATGAGATCGAGTAAAAAATATCAGTTCCATTTTTTAGTCAAAATATTTATACACAGGTAAAAAAAATAGGGTGCACCGCAGTCGTGATGATGGAATGAAGGCTTTAAAGAGAAGAAGGAGAATGAGAAGAAGAAGGAGAAGGAGGAGATGGAGGAGGAGGAGGAGAAGGAAGAAAAAAGAAAGAAAATAATAAAAACAAGAAGAAGAAGAAGGAGAAGAAGAAGAAGAAGAAAAGAAGAAGGAGAAGAAGAAGAAGAAGAAGAAGAAGAAGAAGAAGAAGAAGAAGAAGAAGAAGAAGAAAAGAAGAAGGAGAAGAAGAAGAAGAAGAAGAAGAAGAAGAAGAAGAAGAAGAAGAAGAAGGAAAAAAAGACGAAGAAGAAAAAGACGAGAAAGAAGAAGGGAGGAGTGGAGGATGAAGTAAGACAGAGACGAAGAAGAAGCGGGACAGGAAGAGGTCAAGAGGAAATATCAGAGGAAGAGAGGATGCAGAAAGTGAACGAGGCGTAAAGAGGGAAAATGGGGGAAGAAATGGAAGACGAAGAGGAGTAGGAGAAGGGGAGAAGGGAGAGAAGTAGGAGGAGGATGTGGAAAACGAGGACGAAAAGCAGAAGTATACATATTAAAGGAGAGAATGGATGGACTGGACATTTCATATCCGGCGCAGACGTTTGTCGGCTTCCTCCTCCTCCTCCTCCTCCTCCTCCTCCTTCTCCTCCTCCTCCTCCTCTTCTCATTTCTATTCATTGCCATTTCCTTATCTGCAGACATATGCTTCTTGACATCTGCTTCGGCTTCAATGTGTGTATGTTGTGTGTGTGTGTGTGTTTGTGTGTGTGTGTGGATGTGTGTGTGTGTGTATGTGTGCGTGTGGATGTGTGTGTGTGTGTGTGTGTGTGTGTGTGTGTGTGTGTGTGTGTGTGTGTGTGTGTGTGTGTGTGTGTGTGTGTGTGTGCTGCTTCATGTCTACCGTGTGTTCTTTGGTCTACCTGTTCGTCCCTATATTATACGTCTGTGTCCTGATTGTCTCTGATCAATAGGCACATATGCCTCTCAGGCTCTCCTTCTCTCTCTCTCTCTCTCTCTGTCTGTCTGTCTCTCTCTCTCTCTCTCTACAAAGAAACAGAGACAGACAGACATACATACATTCAGGCAGACATACATACATTCAGGCAGACAGACGTACATACATTCACACAGAAGACAGACTGAGACAGAGACAGGGTCAGACTGACAACAGACAGACAGAGACAGACAGAGATAGATAGAGAACGAGAAAGACAGAGAGAGAAAGAGAGAGAGACAGAGACAGAGACAGAGAGACTGAGAGACAGAGACAGACAGAGACGGAAAATAAATACACAAAGATGTATGAAGAGATCTAAGAGTACCTGTCCGTCTGTCTGTCTCTGTCTGTCTGCTCATGCATCTTCATGCCTTCTTATTTTGTCCGTCTAGTATTCTGATGCACTTCTCTATATATATCTCAGACTTCCATTATTTTGTTTACATCATTGCCTGTCCCTTCCAGTCTACCTGTCCATTTATTTGAACTCCGTATGATGATTGCTCTTTGTTACATCGCACAAGACAATGACAATGACATATCCCTCTGTGCCAGTGGTCAGGAAAACGTTGTTGAGACATCGAAAAACAACACGTCCACGACATCTCTTCCTCGTTTCGCTACAAGTATCCTTCATAAGCCTTGCGTGCTTCATCTTACTGTCTGCATGCGCTCTTTTTATCTTTACTTTGCACGTCTGCATGTATGTCAGCTGTCTGCCTGCGTCCATGTCTCATTATGTGCGTCTGTACCGTGCCTGCATGCATAGCTGTCTTTCTATGCGTTCTTGTCCTTGTATCCATGCCTGTACATCTGTCTCCTTCTCCGCGTTGCTCCTGTTTTCAGCGAATCCCTGTTTCTGTCAGACGTTGCTGTTAGTCGAGTCGCTAATGCTCTCCTCCTTGGCATCAGAAGCATCAACCCTTTCCCCAGTAGGGTAGTCGCCACCCATCCTGCATGGCCACCTACCTCCCCCTCATCATCAGCAGTCTATCTGTCGGTCGGTTGCATCAATTGCCCCATGCACTCTGCAGATCAGATCTGGTGCATCCTTCTCCGTCGCCATTCCTCCTCCTCCGTATCCTCCTCCTCCTCCTCCGCATCCTCCTGCGCATCCTCCTCATCTAATGCCACGCCCTTTGCCTTGCTTATTAACTGCATCTGTCCGTCAAGATGGCGCTCGCAAAATTAGAATCGGATTAGAGATGTCGTCTGTCGCTGCTGCTGCTGCTGCTGCTGTGAGACAGTGTGCGCCATGATGCATGACGTTGGTCATACATCCACACGGGGATGTAGAGAAACTTGGAGAGATACGAATAGACGTCGAAGAGAGAGGAAAAGGAGAGCGAGAGAAAGACAAGGATGTGTAGAGAAGGTCCAGAAGGAAGAGAGATGGAGTGGAAGTAGGAAGGACTTCAAGGCGTTAGGTGGGGGGAAGATTTGAGGGATAGAGAGGATAAGATATGGTAAGGGTGAGAGGGATAGGGAAAGAGATACTTGTAGACAAAGGGAGATGGAGAGGGAGAGCGACAAAGAAGGAATAGAAATGGAGTGGAAGGAGGAAGGACTTCAAGGTGGTGGGTGAGGGAGATTTGAGGGATAGAGTGGATAAGATATGGTAAGGGTGAGAGGGATAGGGAAAGAGATACTTGTAGACAGAGGGAGATGGAGAGGGAGAGCGGCAAAAAAGGTAGAGAAATGAAGTGGAAGGAGGAAGAACGCCAAGAAGGAAGCTGGTGGAGAGGAAAGTATATTTTGAGGGTCATGAGGGAATAGGGAAAGCAGTTGGAACATGAGAACCAAAGAAATAAACACAAATTAAGCCAAAACTAAATCATTCAACAAGAGAGCCACCCAGTCAATCAAACTAGAAACAAAATTAGCCAACAAAGAGAATGCAGAACATCAATAAACCATGCATATGCTCGGAAACCAGCCAATAGACGAGCCAACTAGCCAATGGACCAGTCAACTAGCCAATGGACCAGTCAACTAGCCAATGGACCAGTCAACTAGCCAATGGACCATTCAACTGGTCAATTTGGACCAGTCATATAAAATTATTGCGCTTGTTGTAATCCCAACAATCAACGAATGAATCAAAGAAAATGTCAGCTAGACAGGCAACAACCTAACAGCAAGTGGCGCTCCCTCCGTGTACGGTCTAACGGATTGAAGAATTTCATTCTATGTTTGTGCCCCAACATATCTAACATTCAACCCTGCTTATTTTACTCTTGACCTGTCTTATTACCTGCTAAAAATCCTTTGGATTTTTTAAAATATCTTCTCTACAATTATTGATTTTTACGATATGCCAATAATTCCATGCATGACCCTGACACAACCTGCTGAAATAATCGTGTAGTTCTGAGCGCAGCAACTGCAGCCAACAAAAAAACAAACCCAGCCTGCCAATAAGCTACAAAAATAGCTTGAAAAACTTCCTAAAAGAAATGCGGCGCATTTAAACGGGGTAGGCCTATTATTTCCAAGTATAGTAATTATCTCGATCTAATCATAGCTAAGATCCAGAACAATCACATTAAAATCAAGAACATAATCAAACCATATGACATATGACATAGATCTATAATAATTGACCTATAGCAACTAAAAATCAAATCCAAGACAGAACCGAAATTTATTCAAAAAGTCTTATCCACCAGAAATTATATTGCCTATACTTCACACCCATGACGGCCTTTAGGGTTAGATTATACGACTTAGCCTGCATCGTGTCCCTGTTTTTTACGTTCTTTTTCGTCTTGTTTTAGTGCCTCATTTCGTTCTTGCTCTTGTCGTTCTTGCTCTTGTTAGTATTCATCGTTTAGAATCATCGTCAAATCGGCGCCAAAAATCAATAGCAAATCAAAATAAAATCACGGAACAAACCAGAGATCAAACCGTCCACATCGCGAATTCTCGCTCTTCCATTAAAAAGCGACCAGCAGACGTATACATGCCTAAACGCTGCCCCTAGGCCTTGTACGTTACTCCGAAAACAGATCGAATGCCACACACAAAGACGGACAAGAAACAGACAACGCGGAACAGAGAGTGACCAGCAGACATGCAACGATATGCACATGTAATAAAACAAAACAGATGGATGATTCTGACCTATATAAGCAGCGCGGAAAATTTACAAGATATCGTTCAGGGTGATTTGTTTCTTTGCTAAAACCCCATCATAGATTTTTTTATTGATCATGAACGCATGTATGCATCCATGTATATAGCCTATATATGCAATAATTATGCACGTATATATCATGTACTTATGATATAATGCCAACAATATAACGGATGGCAATGACCTTTCTGTGTGACAATGGCCTTCTTTTTAACACATTGACCGCCACGACTATTATTACCGCTACGCCAAGCGAAAGACGCCAAATTATCAACATATGAGATTCATGAAAAAATTAATGTTTCACTTTATTTTCACACCGTTCCACCTCACCACCACCCTAGATGCATCCCACCAAACCTCCCCATCCCCCACCTAACCCCCATTCCTCGCCACACCGCACCACCTCCCCACCCCACCTCGCCCCATACAACCACAGCCGTTGGGGTAATTTAGTTGTTCGTCCAGGCCACCTCCTCACTTTGCCCCACCCAGCCCACTCCAACCCCATACCACAACAGTCCAACCCTACCCAACCTCTACCCCAACTCTGCTCCACCCCACCCGTTCCCCAACCCTCCACCCCGTCCACCGTGTAAAATGGTGAACATATGAAAATCATAAAAATATAATATTTTTCACACCGGTCCCACCGCACCACCACTCTGGCCGAATCCTACTAAGCCCCACTCCAACCCTGCTCCACCCGCCTCCACCCCGCTCCACCCCGCCCCACCCAACCCAACTCCTCGCCAGCATACATCCACACCAGACTGGAGCAAATTTTGATATTTTTCCAACCCTTCGTCTCACTTTGCCCCAACCGGCCCACTCGATTCCCATACCACATCCGTCCAACCCAGCCCCACCTCCACCCAAAGCCCGGCCCACCCCATTCCCCACACTTTCACATCCCGCAAGACGCTCAACAAGTGAAATTCATTAAGAAATATGCCACCTTGGTTTCACATCGGTCTCACTATGCCACCACATGGACGCATTACACCAAACCCCACCCCTTCCCCCGCCTCGTTCCACTTTGCCCCACCCCGCCCAATCCCGCATTACCCCACACCACCCCGTTCCCAAACATCTCCTCCGGCCTGGAGTAAATTTTGGTTTTTCGCCCAATCCTCCTCCCCACTTTGCCCCCACCCGACCCACTCGAACCCCAAACCCAACCGTTCAACCCACCCTACCCTACCCCAAATCCGTTCAACCCCACCCACCATTTCTCCACCCCAATCCGCCCCAACCCCACAAAATGATCAACTTACGCAAATCATGGAAATGTATGTTTCACTGTTTTCGCCCTGGCCCTACCGCCCTCACCCCGGCCCAACCCCGGTTCCACCCATCCAATCCCCACCCCATCCACGCCCCACTGTACCTCACTTGACCCCACTCCTCTGGAAAAAAGGCTAGACACCAAATATATCTGGTTCAAACATGACGTCATCATAATTATCGGGCGTGCGTCAGTGTTCGCGTATTTCATCAAAAATTCACTATGGATCGTACTACGAGTTAACTCGTAGTAGGCGGCCAATGTGTTAAAAACTATTTCTAGCTGCAACTGCGCAAATCCCATTTGACAAGAACTGCGCGTTTAAAAAGTCCTGGCCTCCCTCATGGCCTAGACAAAGGGAAACCTCTGGCTCTACATAAATTCGTTTTCTCAAGGTAAATGATCCATGGGCAGCATTTTCAACTGCTGTTCCACGACCTAACTATGTCGGATGCTCCGCCGTCCTGCTCTCTGCCCTGCCTTCCTCTACAGTCGCAAAGAATTAGATTTCTTGTCGTCCATAGAGTCGCCCAGCATTCCCATAATGCTACAGGACTCAAGTTTCCGCAATTAGGCGTCCGGTCGGTAGAGGGCTGCATGGAAAAATGTTATGACATCGTTGTAGACGAAAGACTTCTCTATTGACATTTCGCTGCTAAACCAAATTAGGGTGAGGTCTGTCTAGGATGACAAGCGGAACGCAATGTAGGAAAATATGTATATTGTGCAAACAAACAAGAAGGCTCATTCTTCTCTTTAAATTAGGCATTTTGACCATCAATTCATATGGCCAACAAATGTATGAAGGTCTATGTATGTATGTATGTATGGATGTACGTATGTATACGTATGTATGTATGTATTTTTGTATGTATGTATGTGTGTGTATGTATGTATGTATGTATATATGTATGTATGCATGTATGTATGTATGTATGTATGTATGTATGTATGTATGTATGTATGTATGTATGTATGTATGTATGTATGTATGTATGTATGTATGTATGTATGTATGTATGTATGTATGTATGTATGTATGTATGTATGTATGTATGTATGTATGTATGTATGTATGTATGTATGTATGTATGTATGTATGTATGCATATATATATATGCATGTATGTGCGTATGCATGTATTGCATGCATGACTACATACATGTGCCTGTGTATATATACATAAACATATGTATGTATACATTCATGAATGTAGCCAATGTAAATGTATATATAAATGTTCGTGATCATGCATGCATATGGTTGTTATATGATTGTGTGCATGTAATCCATCCATCCATTCATTCCAGCCAGCCATCCCACAGTCTGTCCATCCATCGATCTATTTTAGCCACTTCGGATTCATTCTTTCTATTAGGCCTTATTGCCGTAGGTCAGTGTTGCCAAATTATTTGCTACGGAACCGCTAATTATTTTTTATGCAAAACCCAGACCTAAATAGACGTTGGCTATAGGTCTACCCATAGTTGTAAAAAACGTTTTTTTCGTTTTTTATTCTCTCCCAAAAAACGTCGTTTTTTTCGTTTTTTATTTTTCCCATCGTTTTTTATCGTTTTTTTCGATTTTCTATGTAACTTTATTTAATTATTTTCTGTCTAATATTATTTTCCTTAATTTAATTTTTTCTGATATTCCATATGTTTTCACCGTACTCTCAAGGATTCAGCTAACTATAGGGTCCTTATGTAATTGTTTAAGTCATTATTTTGAGAAATACATATAGTAGATCCCTACAAGAAATGAAACTTGTAAGAGTTATTTTGATATAAAATTCTTGGGCCTATAATTAATATTTATAAGTAACAATTTTAAGTAGCCTACAAATGTACAATATATAATTTAGTAAACATCTGTGGTTTTTGCTTCTGATTAGATTTTACTTGTGTTATGTCGATCAGAATAAACTTATAATGTGGACTTATGTCTACAATTTAAATTTGAAAAGATTTCGATACATTTAATTTGTCCGAATTTCTTATTGAACCGAAGTTAGGCATAACTCCGAACGGCGGTCCCAAATTAAAATATATAGTCTATATCGTCAAATGTTGTAATTGTCACACAACAACTTGAGGTACTTTCCGAAAACATCAGACTTGTAGCTAAAGCGCCACTGGAAAGCATCATGCTGATAAACTTTGTTATAGATATGTCCAACGTGTTGATGAAATAGAAGTTGGATTTATGAAAAAAATAAAATGGTTTTCTAGCTTAAATGGAAGCTGTATTGATGATTTTCATTCATGTATTTCAACATGCATCCAGCTTCTAGCTTAGGCCTACTTCAGATCTAAAAATACCTTCTATTTCTCGCTCGTTATTTTCGTCAATCCAGCTTCTATTTCACCTGTAAAAGAACCGTCATCCAGATTCCATTTCTTTTGCGTTTTTCCATCAATCCAACCTCTATTTCACCTGTAAAAACTTACATCCTGCTTCCAATTCTCAACCACTGGACCAGTTGTATAATTAGCCCAAGTTTGAGCAAATATACCTTCAGAAATAGGCTGTGCGCAGCAACGGGGGTGTGCGCAGTATGAAAATAGCATGGAAAAACAGCAATTTTAATTTGGGACCGCCGTTCGGAGTTATGCCCCGAAGTTATAAGAAAAAAATAACTGTGGCAGATTAATGGTACTTTTACCAATTATTTTGGCCTAATAATAAAGTTGTGTTATTTGCAATTTCTTGATAAAATTGCATCAGCAAGGTTTGTAAGCTGAAAATGAAATTTCAGATGTAACAAAGGCAAATTATTTTCCGTTTCCGTTTTTTATCGTTTTTTTGTCGTTTTTTATTAATTCGAAAAAAACGACGTTTTTTACCGTTTTTTATTTTATTTTCATCGTTTTTTACATCTATGGGTCTACCCCATTTTAGCCTTTGCATGAAACCGATCTAGATTCAATTATAGCACAAATATGAATAACTCAATGTCTTAATTCTCTTTATACAAACAGAGGTCAAACAAAATTGCTCATTTTAACTTTTTAAGTTATGAACTTTAGACTTACACTCCAATGCTTTGAAGTGCAGTATTATAGGGAATAAGTCGTAAAGTTCAACGAATTTCCATGGAATTCCGCGAACACATCTCTGGGAAACATTGCCGCAAGCATCGATGAAATTTTAAGAGTGAAAACAAAGAACTGTTTAATCGGGTTCGTTATTTCGGGATTTCTGCAGCCCCCAGAGTGAAAATTACTGGGGTTGCGGGGTTCGAACACCTAGCCTTTCTTAAGGCCTCATAGTAAAATCCTCATTGCACATGCACCCTATAACGCCACTCAAATCAACGTCTGACCACCTGTTTTTTTATTTTCATATATAGGCCTACTGCAGCGCCATGCAGAAAGAAGTTATATAGGCCTATGTGTACCAGACATTCACAGGCGAAGCATGCAGAATTAATCGAGTTCGTATAAAGATGGATCAGAAAAACGGTCTCAAGCGAAGAGCTGAGGCAAAAGGACTGAAGCAAATTAAGGGGCTGAAGCAAACGGGCTAGAGCAAAGGGACTGACGCAAAAGGGCTGAAGCCCCTTTGCTTCAGCCCCTTGCTTCAGTTCCCTTAACTGAAGCAAGGGGCTGAAGCAAAGGGGCTGAA
>OX457036.1:38431753-38551753 GCA_949752735.1 Lumbricus terrestris
GGCTGAAGCAAGAGGGCTGAAGCAAAGAGGCTGAAGGAAATGGGCTGAAGCAAGGGGGTTGAAGCAAGGGGGCTGAAGCAAAGGGGTTGAAGCAAAGGGGTTGAAACAAGGGGGCTGAAGCAAAGGGGTTGAAGCAAGGGGGCTGACGCAGCGCTACAATTATTGGGATGAAAGAAAACATGAAACAACGAACGGAAATGTATTTGTCCAGCATCTTGCAACACAAACACAGAAACACACACACACGTGCGCACACACACTCGCGCTAGATAATATCGAACGTGGCACAGATGATAGATTACTCGCGGAGAATCCACGGCTTGCCAGCCAACAGGCCATCTGCCGACTGCCAGTCACATCAAGCGCCTATCAAATCGTAAATCAAAGCTAACGACCAAATTTAGATCAATGCGTCCTTTTGGGGAGAGGCCGAAGAATACTATTGAAAGCAAGTAATGAAGAGGAATGGGAATATATTATTTCCCCATTTCTTGACATTCTCCCAAGCGTCCATTGCAAGACAATGAAAAAGACATGCAGTCAGAGGAAATGACATGCAACCAGATGAAAAGACATGCAACCAGATGAAAAGGTAGGCAACCAGATGAAAAGACAGGCTACCAGATGAAAAGACATGCAACCAGATGAAAAGACAGGCAACCAGATGGAAAGACAGGCAACTAGATAAAAAGACAGGCAACTAGATAAAAAGACAGGCAACCAGATGAAAAGACAGGCAACCAGATGAAAAGACAGGCAACCAGATGAAAAGACACGCAACCAGATGAAAAGACATGCAACCAGATGAAAAGACAGGCAACCAGATGAAAAGACAGGCAACCAGATGAAAAGACAGGCAACCAGATGAAAAGACGGGCAACCAGATGAAAAGGTAGGCAACCAGATGAAAAGACAGGCAACCAGATGAAAAGACAGGCAACCAGATGAAAAGACACGCAACCAGATGAAAAGACATGCAACCAGATGAAAAGGTAGGCAACCAGATGAAAAGACAGGCAACCAGATGAAAAGACAGGCAACCAGATGAAAAGACACGCAACCAGATGAAAAGACATGCAACCAGATGAAAAGACAGGCAACCAGATGAAAAGACAGGCAACCAGATGAAAAGACACGCAACCAGATGAAAAGACATGCAACCAGATGAAAAGACAGGCAACCAGATGAAAAGACACGCAACCAGATGAAAAGACATGCAACCAGATGAAATGACAGGCAACCAGATGAAACGACAGGCAACCAGATTAAAAGACAGGCAACCAGATGAAAAGACATGCAACCAGACGAAAAGACATGCAACCAGATGAAATGACAGGCAACCAGATGAAACGACAGGCAACCAGATTAAAAGACAGGCAACCAGATGAAAAGACAGGCAACCAGATGAAAAGGCTGACGAACGAACGAACGAAGAGACGGTGAGACAGGCAGACAACAGATCATACAAGAGACACTCAGAGGAAGAACAGACAGCAAATATACAGGAGGACTGACAAACCGGATGTACAGAAAAAAAGATGGCGGAATTAACGGAAGCGGAAATTCAGACGGATAACCAAACATAATAATTGTTATGGATCTATTCAGACGAACGGGTGCACACTCCTCACAGCGACAGATGAACGCAATGTTCAAGCAGATATACAGAAAGACTAGCACAATAACAAGCAGACGAACAAAATAATAGCAAGCATATATATATATATATATATATATATATATATATATATATATATATGGCGTTTTTATAGACATAAATGGACAGACAACCATGCACGCAGACAGAGGGACATGTAGACAAACTGAGAAGTAGCTGCAGCCAGACAGAGACAGAGACAGACAGACAGACATCAAAGAGGGAAGACGTAACAGCGCATGTCTTCGTTCTCTTTCTTCTCCTGTCATCAGCGCAATTCAGAATTTATTTAGCGCCCGATTCCGTTGCGCTTAGCGTCTTGGACGGAACCGAATGGACGTCGACGTCAGCGCTTGTCACGAACGCAGTAAGTAATGAAACATCCCCAGAGCATTGACTGCAGTCCGGGCATGGGGTGGGACCGGTTGGGTGGGTGGGTGCAGGGTGGGTGAATAGGACTGCAGGTGGGTTGGTGGGCTGCTGCAGGGATGATGGATGCACACATACCGAACAAGAAGCAGTTGGTTTGTTGCGAGTGAGGGAGCGAGCGAGGGAATCAGCGGATGAGTTGTGGATGCTTCGTTGGATGGGGGAGGGGGGTTGTGTGGGGGTTCCGAGTGCATAGATGAGTAAGAAAGGGAGTGGGTTGAGCGAGAGGAGGAAGAGTAATGGAGTGAGTGACTAGATGGAAGGGTAAAATGGGTATACAGCGGGTACATTGAAGAGTTAGGCAGTCAATCAGTCGGTTGGTCGGTCGTTCAGATAATTATTAATAGGGATGTCAGTGCGCAGACATGACATTCTAGCTAACGTCTGATTGTAAAGTTAAGATAAACGCCTCCGTTCCAGTAACCCTGCAGTCGTCTGGCAGTTGTCTAAATAAAACCATAATTATTTCCTAGAATCTTCGCGCAATTTCAGAAGAAAATGATATTATTTGACAGCGTCTATTATTCTATTATTCTATTCTGTCTCATAGACAGTTAAAGGTCAATCGAGGAAGAGGTCATGCAAGGATACGACGATGTTGCAAGAATAAGGTCAGGTCACCTGGCCACCAATCAGATGAACGTCAAGGATCTTTCATGCGATGATGCGAAGACCGGCGAAGAACGAAGTCTATAAGGAGAGATAGGCTATTAATTCGCCACGGGTTGTGGGAAGACCGTAAGAGGGAGGGCTGCTCCAACCTCAGGGTGAAAATTGCCTGGGGTTGAGGGTTCAACCCCCAGGCTTTCTTAGGCCCCATAGTAAAGTTTGCTTTTCACACCCAACTCCACGCGGATCATGGTCTGACATCCCCCTCCCAGTTATTCTCCCAGTTATTTTTCCACAATTCCTATGCTGCCCAGCCTCAATTGTGAGAATGCTGACCGGTATCAGGCAGCAGTGAAGAAACGCTGTAGCCCTACCTTACACAAAAGAGCACACGCTGGGAGCAAGCAGTGAGTCCACTCTTCATGTATGATCTACGTAAGTTAAATTGAAAGGTGAGAAACAACACAGATGAGTTCGCACGCGATTCAGGACAACCCCTTCAACAATAATATTGTAGCCTATAGATAAAAGTTGGAATGACACAGCTCATTCAGATGGGTCTGTGAGTTTGTAAGTTTATTAGTAGAAAGAATGTTTCTGAAAGAATATCTGTTTAGAATTAATTTATGTAGCGGTTAAACCTAGGTCTATATAGCTTCACCCATAGCATCAACGCTCTTTTCAAAAGAGATAAGGGAATGACGTCAAGAATTAAGGCTGGTTTTGTTAGGTGGAGATGCAAGAAGTTTTCGAACCTCTTAAAGAGTTGATTACTGATTGTATTTTATGACTTGAGGTGCATAATTTATATGATTGGATGATTTGTCCATTGCAGAAGAACCGAATCTAAATCTTATACAAGAAACCACAAAAAGTAGAGAATGTATAGACTTGCAAGCACAACATTCCAACCGATCACTGTCCACGAAGTCCATAGTCTCTTAGTTCTATTACATGAAATAATTATGTCAAAGGAAATCACTTATAAGAAGTTTGAATGACAGGACAGGCGAAAGACAGCTCAATGACATGTGAAGGGCAGATCGGAACAGAGACAAGTCAAGTGAAGAGCACACCAGTTGTTTGTATGTTTGTTTGTATGTGCACTTGTTATAGCGCCCCTTGAAGATTACTACTCAGAAGCGCTCCCGACTACAGCGCGGACACTGAATCGGAGTTTCACACCGAAGCGCTGAGCAATTGCGAGTAAAAGACTTGCCAAAGGTCCCTACACGCGGCTTGCGGTGGATTCGAATCTGCAACCTTCTGGCTGCAAGGCAGCGAACATACCCACTACACCACCATGCCCCGTGAGATAAAAAAAATCAAATAAAATCAAATGAATGGTATGTCATTATGAGCAACAGGTCAAGAGACGACAATTCAATTCAATTTTCGTTCCTTCAGAACTTCAGACTGGCAGAACGCGACCTGTTACACTTGCAGACATTTCTGGACATATATTTACCGGTCAGAAAGTGAAGGTCAATTGAAGGACAAGTCAGGCGATGGTCGACTCGGTTCAGGTTTTTGTTGCGAACGAATTTTTTTCATTTCCCGTCTGAGGATTGGTCAGGAAATTGCGGCGTCATATCCGGTTATCGAAAAGGAGACAAGGAGACGAGATGATCAGTGACATTCGCAGAAACGTTCATGATAGGACACATTATTAAAATATGCATAAAATGTGAAATGCGAGCAGGTAATAGAACTTTCAAATGATAAGCAGAATAATTGATATACATTACCTATGCGTTGAGAGTCGTGGAAAAGTTGCATAGGTCTACATTACGTTCGAATCCTGATGATCGGAACAGTCCCAGAACACAAACCCACTGACCCAGCGTCTCCTGAACCACTTAAAACCCTTGTTATGTCATGTCATGTTATGTTATGCTATGTGATGTCATGTTTTGTTATGCCATGTTATGTCATGTTATGTTATGTCATGTTATGTCATGTTATGTTAGACCTATGTTATTTTATGTCCGTCACTTATAGACTACAGATACGGTTTCCATGCATATAATATCAAGTTTCGCCGTCAAAAGAAGAATTTGACTGCGCATCATTGCAGTACAATCTCTTTTTGGAAGTACATATAATACTATTACGTACCAGACGTTTCTCGGCAAAAATGTCTACGAAAAGACTACAAAATAAGACGTCAGAAATTTTCCGTTCAAAGGTGTTGTCGGTGTCTGGCTGAGCGCGGTTACCGTCCATCAAAAACGACGGTTTTCCCCACCCCAGAAACCTGAATTCCCCCCTCAAAAAAATCAGAGGGACTGGATTGAACACGGGTATACAACTATACATGGTGACATAAAATAATGACGTGGCGTCCATTCAAACGGACAGCGGTGTTGAAGTATCTCCTCTGATCAGTTCATTGAAAAATGAGCAGCTGCCATGGGGTTGAAGTCATAACAATTATGATCGCTATATAACTGTCCTCTCACAATAAAATCTCTCTTTTTCTGTCCATGCCGGTTCTTTAACGATCATACAGCCGCTGAAAAGCTGCCCAAAAGAAGGCAGAATAGGTTCCAGAGCACCTCGGCTGTAGCGACCGCCAAAGCATAAATATGCTTAAATATATTATGCCCTATAAAACATAACGAAAGCGTCAACCGGATCGCTATAGACTTGCATTCGTAAAAGTCCAACCGTACGGTCACAGACTCACAGCCCGGAACAGATGATGCTTTTGGGAGTCGTTTGCCGAGAGGTGCTCGGAATACTATCGTGATATTTATCGACCATGATGTGAAGAAAAGCAACCGACAAAGAACTGGCTTCTAAAAACGGAATAATTCGCTTAAATTCCGGTCTTTGTTGGCCGAGCGGTCGTTTGCAGAGAAAAGCGATGGACTAAAACGTCATCAGATTTTAAAGTGCTCAACGAAGTTGGTATCTTTTTCGGAAATTTTGGGGGAACACTAAAATAGGTCGTCTGAAATTTTCTGGTCAAAGGGTGTTGTCGGAGTCTTGGCTCAGTGGCTTCCGTCCGCCCAAAGCGGCCGTCCCCCCAGAAACCGGAATTCCCCCCCCCCCCCCAAGCAGAAATACTTGATTAAACACTGTTCAAGGCAAATTGTATGTTGTTCCTAAGAAGTCTTTATTTATTGCACACTATGCACCGAATTTTAACGAATGACACAGTAGAATCTTTAATGCCAAATAACAATAATATAGCGCCTATTATAGGAAAAGCAGAGCAGGGCATTAAATTTGTAGATAAATCGATTCTGCTCTTTTTCAGTTTTATTATTATTATTATTTATTTATTTTTTATTTTTTATTTTTTAAATTAAATTTTATTATTATTATTATTATTATTATTATTATTATTATAATTATTATTATTATTATTATTGACAACAATTATGCCCATTCATGACAATTATAGTCTTACAATTTCCCTAAATTATGCCTTTTTACAATTATATAGCCTATTTGGGCCTATGCAATTAGGCACCTTGAAGTGTTTGAAGTTCTTAAAGTTCTTTTGTTACTCAGTTTTGTTTTCTAATGCGCATTATTTTATCTTAAGTTATTTGCACTACTGTGTGTTCATATTAGGCTACTACGCGGAAGGGTAGACCGTAGACTATAGTCATGGGCGGAGACCTAGGGGGACAGAGGGGACGGTCCTCCCCCAATGGAGGTGTTGGGGGGACGGCCCATGCATTTGTCCCCACCCCACCCCAATCGTTGAGCGTCACGACTAAAAAAAGTCATCAATTTTTTTGGCGGCGAAAATAGAAAATTTCGTCGAGATTTCGCCGGATGACTCTTTTTCGGCGACACTCAGAGCCATTCGTCCGTCAAAAATCTCGCATCTTTCCGCCCCCCCCCCCAAGTCTCCGCCCAGTTCTCCTCCTCCCATGACTATAGTCCCAAATTAATCATCTCCATCGTAGCTGTTCCCTAAATCTAAGCATTCTTAATTCGGAACACAAGAAACGATTCTGCATTAAATAATATATAATTTAAATCTCTCTTAAACTACATGTAAATAAGTGCTCGGTTAGAACGTCAGTATTGTTTCCTGCAGCTTGACCTATAATTCTAACATGTCTGCCCGAGTTCGCATCGCTTCAGACGAGGTCAATGCGCTATAGATTATAGTCTGACCGCGGTACACATAGGTCATGTGGCTTGCCTTGTAAATCATTCATAAGCTGCTTTCGACCATTGCTGGCGATTTTGTGCAGAATTTGGCCGCACAGACCGACCAGACTGATGCGCTGTGATGGCAAAACGCAATCCCAGATGAATTTTGTGTTTCCATTTGTGTGAGCTAACAACAGCGGATAAATGCTTTCACGTTTCAGCCGAACAGATAATTATTCTGCTGTAGCGAAAGTGACTGAATTTAGGTGCACGCAGCAGCTGTCTGTGAAAGGGTCAAGTGGAATGTGAGTGAACTGGTCAAGGTCACTATCATCATAATATCAATTGTAATTGTTATTATTATCTTACGGAATCTATGAACTGAAACCGAAACACTTGACGCAGTGTCAAAGAGAGACACGGTTATTCTTGTCTTCACTCTGAAAAATTAACGCTGAGGAAGAAAGGAAGGAAGGAAGGAACGAAGGAACGAAGGAATGAAGGAAGGAAGGATGGAAGGAAGGAAGGAAGGAAGAAAGAAAGGAAGGAAGGAAGGAAGGAAGGAAGGAAGAAAGGAAGGAAGGAAGGAAGGAGGGAGGGAAAAAGGGAAGGGAGGGAGCGAGGGAGCGAGGGAGGGAGGGATGGAGGGAGGGAGGGAGGGAGGGACAAACGAAAAATAGGAAAACGACGGAAACAAGCAGGAAATAGAGAAGGGAATGAAATAAGCCGATGATACAATGAATGAACTAAAGAATGGAGGTAAAAACGAAAGAAGAAGGAACAGAAAGAAGCGTGGAAGTATGGAAGGCAGGAGGAAAGAAAGAACAGAAGTATACAGGAAGCCAATGATGGCGTCCGGAGGGGTCGAATGTATCCATATACTGCAGCGGTGGATCCAATGGTGGGAGTGGTCGTCGTCATCATGTTCATCGTCACTGTCATCATCATCGTCGTCGTTGCTTGTTGGTCGTATAAAAATGGTATAATTTTATTATTGGATGCATGAACGAGGCCGACCTTATTATCATCGATCAGCATCCAGCCAGCAGCAACAGCAGCAGCAGCAGCAGCAGCAGCAGCAGCTTTTCCTCATATGAGCTAAGACATCGATTGCTGCACTCGTCATCATCATCATCATGATCCGGTTATCGTGCAATCCAGGCGCTAAATGCCCCATTATATTCTCACAGCGATCTTCTCTTCAAGAAAATATCAAGGAGAATAATATTATGTTAATGATTCTGGCAGAGAAATCATTGCACTATTAGTAGGCCAACGTGTGGAAATCTAAACGCATTTCTTTCTATGGTAGCCTAAGTCTTATACAGTGAACAGGCGTAAACTATGGGCTCCATCTACAAAGTGAACAAGGCCGTAGCTAGGTTTTGGGTTTGAGAATTAATTGGTTATATTTTCTGAAGATTTCGGCCGGCTGACTAAAAAAAGGTCAGCAGTTTTTCGGACGCGTGAAACTGAAGAAACACCCCCCCAAATCAAATCCTGGTTACGGCCTTGAACGTGAAAATACTATTTATAGGCTAAAATAGACCTTCACCCATGTGATATTAATTTTTAGGATGGCTACATGAGAATAATATGTTATTATGGCACTATTATGATTTAATTATCAGTGGCGGCGCTACGGCCTGGGGGGCTAAGCCCCCTGCAAGAGGCTCAGCCCCCCCCCCCCTAAAAAAGGGCCAGCCGAATTTTTTACATTGAAAAATCCATGATTTTCGGCTGACGACTAAAAAAAAAGGTCGTGAGAAATTTTGGCGGCGAAAATGGAAAATTTTCATGAGATTTCGGTCGATGACTAAAAAAAACAAACAAAAAGTCGTCAGAAATTTTGGGGGCGAAATGGAAAATTTTCGACGCGGGCTTCAGCCCCCCCCCCGAAACTGAAATCCTGACGCCGCCACTGATAATTATATAAAATATATCTGAAATATTCAAGATGGACCAAAAAGTACCTTTAGACCTAAGGTTTTATTGTCAATATCTGGGCCAGAAGTAAGAATTTTTAAACCAAGTTTTGCAGGCTTAAATGGATCATCAAAGAAACTGCGTGGACTTACTAAAGGTAATTTAACTTTTGCTCTGTTTTAAATATTTTGATGAAATTTGGCTGTTGCACGTATATGTGAAATACTCTTAAACCCGCAAAAGCTTAATTTAAAAATTCTTACTTCTGGCCAAGATATTGACAAAAAACTTTGGGGTACTTTTCTGGTCAACTCTGTGTATGACGCAGTTGGCAGTGCTGTTATTGGTGCATAAATTACATGTAAACAAGGATTAGACCTTATATATATATATTGTATATTATATATATATATATGTATATATAGGCCTATATATGTTAAGCCTATAAAATAATAAAAGTCCTATGTAATAATAAAAGTCCTATGCCAATGTAAAAAGTATGCATCTGTGTACAATCCACAGGAAATGTTAGAGCCGTATTCATAACTCACGCGGATCGCGCAGAATACAGAGTGCGCGTGGAATTGAGGGAAAATTATGTTTACTCCAACTAAATCTTTGGATTGAGGACGGAGGCATTTCTAAAGGCGGCAGTCGTCGGTCGGTGGCCGAACGTGATAAGCCTTCAAAATAGCCGCAGTCTATACTGACAGGTTATATGCTCTGCAGCCAAGCAAAGCAGAGCAGTGATTGTCGATTTGAATATGTTTCTACATATAATGTCTTTCATATGAAAACGCATGCAGCATGTATGCATGCATGCATGTATGCTTTCTCGCACAATTTATGACACACACTCACGCGCACGCACACAAACAAACAAACAAACAAACACACGTACCTTAATTTATACAACTGTATTCTACTCTGACAGTTGACATTATGCGTGTACAGCATCCTAGAAGTGGCTTGCTACTGTTGATGCTATATAAATTGTCTGAATTACAGTACATTCTTCATACAGGAATGCCTAAATAAATAACGCTCTGTAACCGCGGTCTATCCAGGAAACTCATTTTCCATCTTCTCAAAACAGTCAACCCTGCTTCCTATTCTGAAACGAGACGGTCTAGACTCAAGTAATAGAGCCGACTACATTGTCCAATTGCCAATGTTACGTTCTTATCTAAAATTTTTAGAACGCAATGTTGCAACAATTGCAGACCAATAATTAATTGCGTATTTTGACACGCACGTGATGTTATAGGTCTACTTCTCTCCCGGCGATCGGGTCGTCGAATAGAAATCAATCTACCAACACTCTTCTGCTGGTTCGTCTATTGTCTGATTTCTATGGTGCCAATGTGCCATAGACCGTGGTCAGGTACTCTTTTAGCTGTTTGACGCAAGTGCCACTTTCGATGCAGTTGACCACTCTAACTGGCTCCAAAATGTCTCTCGATCTGCTTCTTTTGGCTTGGCTGGTGCTCCTCTAGAATGACTTCGCTCTTTTCTATCTGTCATGGGCTTTAGATGAGTTTCTATATTTTCTAACTGTGTGTTTTGGGTGCTTCTAGGTTACGTTTGGGCCCATACACTTGTAGTGTACCCCAGGGCTCAGTGCTGGGCACTTCACTGCACGTTATCACATGTGCACATATAATTCTATATAGCCTAGAACGTTCGTTATTTATCTAAACCTCTTTGCGTGTTTTCTTTAGTTTATGTTTTGCGGTTCACTCGTTCGGTCAGATCTGAGTCGTTCATTCATTCGTTCGTTCGTTCATCCATGGATGAACACCTGCGCATGCAGCGATGGCCATTAACTGACCAAGGATAGAGCCTGGTGGGCATCAACGGCTGCCCGGTTATGATGGCAACCAATGAACCAGAACGATCTCTGACCATGCGTTACGTAACTCACTTGAAATGCGACAGCGTCAGAATAGGGTTCCCCTCTTAAAAGCCGACATTAATTCTGGCCGTTCGCTTCTTGACAACGGACGTCTGCCATCAGCGGCGTGTCTGGTTATTCCCTTGCAGCAGCCATAGTCTGCATCCATACTCGTATAATATATACACGCACGTCTGTATAATATTTGCCTCTATACTCCGGAGTCTGTCTCTGTCTATCCCTGTCTACACTATCCCTGTTCATGTCTGTCCATTTGTCCATCCATCCATCCATCCATCCATCCATCCATCCATCGATCTGTCTGTCTGTCTCTGTCTATCTATCTATCCATCCATCCACCCATCCATCCATCCATCCATCCATCCTTCCATCCATCCATCCATCCATCCATCCATCCATCCATCCATCCATCCATCCATGCATCCATTTATCCATCCATCCATCAGTCCATCAATCTGTCCGTCTGTCTGTCTGTCTGTCTGTCTCTGTCTATCTAGATATCTGTCCGTCAGTCCATCATTCTGTTTATGTCAATATACATTATATTTATTAGGTTAGGGCTATTGTCGTTTTGTGGCCTCTCTCTATTCCTGCTCTCTGTTTATACGATCGCGTATCTCTGTATCAGAATGTGTACGTAGGCCCATAGACCTATACTCACAGACACAGTAGGCCCAAGTGTTAAGGTTTAAGCTTGTATTTTGATTCTTAATGCTTTATATTATAACGTCATAGGAATTAATAATCGGTTGTGGGTTATACCAGGGATTTTTTTAACGTGCCGTTCTACACAAAATGTGCAGTTCTAAATGGATTCGTGCAGTTGTAGAAGCACTTCCGTCACGTTCCGTGCAGTTAAAACTAAAAAAACAGGTCATTTTCCTCATATTGGGAGTAATTTACCATGGAGGATGAGAAAGGAGAGAAGAGGATGTGCATATCTAAAAATTCCTTAAAAACAGCCCTGGGTTATACGTTAGTGTATTCCACCCACCGAGTGAGGTCTTAATTAGCATAGTGCTCCCAATTCAGACGATTAGCGTTGTTGAAGGATTTGACCCGGTCGCTTCAATGTTAATAGCAGAGTACAGGGCCTCGATGACAAAAGGCGCTATATGAAACGGAACACACGAGACGTCGGGTGAAGAGTTCTGTGATTTCGTTGCAACATGCGCCACCTGGCGAATGTGGAGGATTTTACTGTCGTTGTGAATACGGAAGGATTCACGACTAGATGAATGTCTGGAGAGACGTAGGCTACGTGCTGCGCCTTTGCGCTGCCTCATCCAACGTAGTCTTAGACTCTAAGCGGTATTACGGCTAATGAGAAAAAAATCTCGTGCAAGCCAGGGCTTTTTAGCTTGCAGTTTTGCCCAAAATGTGCAGTTCTATATGGATCTGTGCAGTTGCAGAAGCACTTCTGTGCAGTCAAAATAGCAAAAGAGATAATTGTCATACGGGAGTAATTTACCATGGAGGATGGAAAGGGAAAGAAGGGGCTGGGCAGTTCTAAGAATTCCTTTTAAAAACCGAGCTGGTGTAAACCGATAATGCTCGGTTAAGCGGAAATTGCCACAGGCGTGCTCTCGCACACACGTACAGCCAAAGGAGAAATGTCAGGGGTGGCGGTCGGCAAGAAGACGCAAGATCTTAGGGCCTACTTCTCCCCGAATTAAAAATTAATCCAGAATAATTTGCGTCGTGCAAATGATGAGACTGACCTAAGTAGGTTGCCTATGTAGCCTATGGTGTAGGCCAGCGGTTCCCAACCCGTGGCCCGCGGGCCAAAAGTGGCCCGCCTGGCCTACAAAAATGGCCCGCAGCATATCTCAATAAATTTTTTGAAAAATTGTAAAAATTGACAATTTGGACGTGAAAGAATAATTGTTTTCTGTTAGAAATTATTTTATGTGCAGGCCTACGTTAATAAATCGCATCAAGCATTCTATTTTGATTCAAATATAACAATTTTAAACGCCTTTAGTTAATTACATTTTAGCCTTGTGGCCCCCTAATGTCCTTCAACTAAGAAAAGGTGGCCCTCGTTTCTACCAACTTAAAAAAAGTGACCCGACAGTCAAAAAAGGTAGGGAACCAGTGACCACTGGTGTAGACCTAGGCGGTCCTGGCGGTAACTTGTGGACCCAGCTAGTATATATACCACCTATCCACCTTCTTGTGAGAGAAGTGGAACCTGTAATGATCCATCAACTTCTCTTTATCTCTAAAAGCATGACCGACCAAATTTGCGGAATTGCAAAATGACCTCTAATTTATCCCCCCCCCCCGCCTCATAAGCGAACATCCCGATCCCCGCATCCGCATTCAGCAGCAGCAGCAGCAGCAGCGAAGCCCTAATATTTTAATGGATGCGCTGATGGACTTTTTACTAATGAAGTGATCGAGAACAGAAGTCACGTCACTTAATTGCGTCACTAACGTGTGCTGCTTGGGGTTCTGGTGACTGCACTGACACGATCAGATTTCTGCACTGCTTCCAAGCGCTTCATGTAGGAAGAGTGGCTGATGTATACGGTATAGGCCTATAGTGTATTGTATTAACAAATTTATATAGCGCCTCTCACAGCGCACACCAATCAGAGGCGCTACCAGTGCGTTGGACCAAGCGAGAAAAAGTGGTCCTGATCGAGACAACGAAATAAGGAGCCCATTAGTTATACGGAGTAACACGTATACGTTGGAGGACGTTGGTTTCATAATGCAGGGCCAATGAGAGCAAAGGCTCGCGTTTTAGCCATGACGGTTAGTCCTATAGTATAGTTCATCGTGGGATGAAGAGATCTCATGCCAATCCAAGGAGCGTATACCGGGCGAAGAGAAGTGGCCGAGATCGGCAGGCGAATGAGGTCACTTATATAGACCAATACTTGGGAGCTCGAACATGCAGTATACGACCGACAAATTAACGTCAGAACCGTGCCACTGGTTGCACTCTGCCAGTGCCAGTCCCAATTAAGTCTGGATAAAGAAAGAGGGCGACACTAACTATGGTTACTATGGCAGTGTCGTTAAACTGTAGGCCTAACAACTAGCCTAAGTCAGAAGCTTGAGCTGAACCCGAGCAATAATTAAGGAAAAGCCAATGAAGGGATGTAGAGAAGGGAGTAACAGTAGCATAAATTATATTTATGCTTAGCCTATATTCCAGCATAAGCCTAGTAGGCCTATAGAACACACTGCATGTTGTGTTTAGGCTACGCTCGAGGGCGGGCGCGCGATTCCAGACGAGTTAAAGGTAATAATTATCAAATAATAAGTTACTTGTATGACACCAATCACTCAATTCATTTATTAATGAATCCAATTTATAACCAGGACGACGAATTAATTGTGTAGGCCTACGACGGATTAGTCGATAATTAGGCCTAACAGCGAAAAATCAACCTGAATGCGCATGTCACAAACAGAGTGAAAGGCCTAAATGTTTTCACAGAAAAACCGAAGAAAATAAAGATCCATACCAAAAAACCTTTCTGTCCAACATAATTCGGAATGCCAGAAAAAGATAACTTAACGCTTGACTTAACTCTTGTGGGCACTGTAAAAGCTCCGAGAATTCGATTTTGAAATGCAGCCCATCGATCATGATAAGCTTAATGAATTTACGAAAAAGGCTGACTACCGAGTAGCAGCATGCAGATAGAGCCTAACTAGAAAATGGGATCGATCACACACCCAAAATGGAAACTTATGCAGCGACGCCAGTCACGCAATTGCAATACACTATACCGGCATCATCAAGTAGGCCTATTACCCAATTGCAATCTCAAGAATTATAGCGCTACATAGGCTAGCCTAAAGGTCGTTATAAAAACAAGTGCCGAGCTAGGTCGATCGGAAGTGCGTAGGACACGCTGCGAACGCTTCTTGGTTAATAATTAGTAGGGCAATAATTGACAGGAACCTTGCCTATAATGGGAAAAAATCACGCGGAAGAAAACGAATTTTCAAACCAATTTCGCCCGTTCACAGTTAGGCAAGGTCTTTGGTTAGGCCATCAAGGTTAGTATATAAGTCATGAATAAATTATGACTTGACGTAAACATTTATACTTCGCTAATACAATGCAAAGTGCATTCAAAACAGACATCATCGTATGAGCTTGCTGTTAACATCATCTCCTGCATAAAGCTTTGCTATAGTGTCAATTAAACGACAAGGTAGGCCTAGTTATTACGATAACGTCAACGTACGGCTGGGTATCTAGATAACATCACAATGCAAATTAAGAAATGCATATTTAGAAAACAACAACACAACACAGACCGTTTAAAAGACGGTTATCTTATGCATATATCCGTTTTTAAGCCCGAAATCTAGAGCCATCTCGAATTAAGCGTCAACAGCATTGCCACCACTCCCACCAGCATTTAGCTAGGCCTAGAAGTTCGTAACCGTACGGAAATTAGACACTTAATTGTCAATACTCCAGTGAGTTATCAGTGTTTTCGTTCTCTCCTGTCAGCCTGCCTACAATTTCATGTGTATTTTATTCGACCAAGGCAACAACAACGTATTTACGATTGCATATAATCTGGGATTTACCTGAAGTCCCAAGATCTTTGGATTAGATAGGAATCTCTCTTGCACTCTGACAGATTTGCATATGTATACAGGAGACTGGAATAACCGGATCCTACTGAGCAGCTGTCACCACAAAATGTTCTAACTTGCTTCCTCTGGTCGGCATTCCGTATTAGCAGATATTTCTTTGCTATACTTGAGACTTGTTTGAACGTTTGCTAAGATGTAGCAACTACAAGGAAATCATTTAAACCGCTTCTGCGGGACTCCATCTACTAGAAAGTTATTTAAATGGTTGCAATGGTGCGCCAACTACTAAACAAGTGTTTAACAATATAATTTCAGTCAAACTAAAAAAATTGTTTTCAACCGCTGCTATAGGACTTCAGTCATGTCAAAATATTCCCTGATAACTGGATTATGTAATTGCGGCAATGCTCCATCTTGTGCAGAACTGTGGAAACTGTAGCTGTGGTGCCCCGGTTACCATGACAACACGAACACAAGACTGGATGCTAATCATCAACAGCGTGCACAACCTACGAAGATTCAACTACAATTGACTACATGCAACGATGATGAAATCATCTTTCGATGAACAAGGAACACTCATAGAAACACGGCACAACACGCAACGAGATTCATCACAAAAAGCGGCTTCAATTTCGGCGATCAACAATGCTAAAAATTTGAACAAATGCTTCGTAATTTTTTTAAATAGCGACTATTTAATATGAGTAAATACTTTTAACCTTTCCTACGAATCGATAATTAAAATCGATCGAAACTTACTGCAATGAACAATTACTTATCGTAAATATTTATTGATATGGATAAATCATACTGATGCTGAGTTTGATTATGCTAACTGTTACTTATAAAACGCTAACACCACTGACTAGCCACTAAACCCGCATGCAAGAGGTAAACAAAACAAAGTTGTCAATGCTTTACATCAAAGAGAAGCCACGGGAATGGTTTGTGCAGTTGAAAAGAAGCGACACAGTTACAAATTAAAGAAATAAATATTATATCAATAAACAGCGCAAGTTTACAAAAAGGAATGTGTACAGTTACTGTAGTCCTGAGAAACAAAATCTTAAATAGGTGATATAAATTATATGCTAAATGCCGTAATGAATTACAGTTGACGAACTAATTAATGCATATTTTAAAACAAATAACAGACGAATGGAAAAAAACAAAAGAAGAGAAATTGGTTTCTCTTTCTTAAAAATAATAACCAGTTCAACAAACCTGCCATCAACATACGCTGGTGTTACTACAGCACTCAAAAACACAAGGAGTAACGAACTGTTCCCATAAAACTGAACAGTTTTATCTGAACACCTGTATCATGTATTTCATGAACCTCTCAATGGAGCCTTCCAAGAACTTCCAAGGTTGTCTGTTATTTATATGAATGCTATAGCAGGATGTCCTAGTGCTCTGTTTTAGCCCCAGCTGCGAGGGTTTGTGAGGTTTTCACTCCGCTAGTGTCAGCCAGAATCAAGCATTCATAATTGAGAGTGAAAAAAAATTTAAGTACCGATTCAAAATTGCCCATCTAAATCAGAACTTGCATAGTATACTCAATACTCATTCCTTCAAGTGACTACCAATTTAAACAATGATCTGGAACTGTAGCCTACTCTACATTTTCAAATAAAACTACAAGTACCTGAAAATCTTTACCTAGAGAGACAAGATTTTAAACTTACAATCTTAAAGTTCAACATCTTAATCTAAACAATGGAGTAGGCTCCCAAACAGTTTGGCCTACAGATGTCTCAACAATTTTACTAGTACCTACAAGCTCCCAAAATTATTGTCTGCAACTATAGGCTTCATTTTCACAAGAAATTTATGGGATTTGGCAGATATTGATTGTCAACTCTGCTCTGTATAATTCTGATAACAGGTCGTAAATAAATAAAATTCAGGTGCACAACTACGGAAAGCTCAAAATTTTAACCTACACCCACAACCACCCTAAAATTTGATCTACAACAAAGTTACGCAGAATTTCAAATCTATGACTGAAGCCATGTGTACAAATGCACACAATAATTTCAAATTGGCACAAGCGACGAGTTTACAGAGTAGAAAGTAAACACACAAGACACCAAAACAAGTCACAATATAATCACATTTCGCGAGATCAAGCAAGACTGATGCTTTGTGAAGGTGAGAGACGAGGGAGGTCCTGATGGTGGCTGGCAGAGCTCTTCAGGATGAACAACAGGATCTTTTGTGATCGGCAAATGGATCCGTTGGCGCCACGCTGATCGTATGGATGTTATTGGTAGGCGAAAGATCGTCGTCTGGACTTTCCGCGATCTGCCTCTGCGAGACAATCTTGTAAATCTCTGAAGACAAATATCCAGTTGCAGCCAACGAAACCACGTAAATCTCTTCACGTCACTCGTTAAATGATTACACTAAAAATGTGCTTAGGATAACTAAAGTAAATCGAAAGCTGAGACACACGACAGTGCACACAAAATCAACCTGTCATCCACAGTAATTACATGGATTCCTCTCAGAAGACTCAAACTTGCAATTAAAATAATAATAAAATAACAATGACTATTTCTATGGCGCTGCAACACAGTCATGTCATTATAAGAAATTGAGAAAACAATGATAAACTGGCAAAGATTGGCACTACCCGTCGTACCCGCCAATCAGCGCTCCTCTTATAAGAGTCATTACATTACAATCACTACATTATAAACCTAATAATCGACCAAAAGTCACAGATTCAACCATGTCAGGCATGTCATAACACCATCTATGGGAACTATATTATAACCCACTTTCAACACGGCCGTGTGGCATGATCTGCCAAAGATCTACATATCTGATCTTGTTAACATGTACAACCCAATTTCATGTTATAATATAAGAACGTCAGTGGTACTAAAACTGTGTTGATACAGAAGTTCTTGTATTTTTTTCCTGCATTTTCCACCCTTTAAACAGATTTGATCTTCTAGTACCTCCTACTAGAACGGCTATGGCTCAGTCCCGTTCCTTAACATCAATTGGCCCCTCTCTTTGGAATACACTGTCTCTTTCTACACATCTTCTGACTGGTAATCCCTCCTCCTCATTTTCTTTCTCAAAACCTATTTCTTTTATCGTGGCCTTGCGCACTGGGAGCGCCTCTGAACGGTTCACTCTAGTAGAGGCGCTTTATAAATGTTTTTATACAATACAATTTTAATGAACTGGTTTGAACCAATATTCATAGAAATACAAGAACCTTTATATCAACGCTGTAACACGCACAAAACGTTAATCAACATCTGGTGCCATAAAAACCTTCTCTGCAATTACAATTCAAGTACTGATTCACGACAGATGTGGAGGTCCATTGCACACATCAATCCACCACTATCACATGGAAAATTGGAAACAACCATTATTGCATTCCGCTATGCAAGGAATTTTAGTAGCCTATAGATGCAAGCAACTATTACCATCAGTGGATGCTTTGTTGCTTGCTGGAAAGATACTATTACTTATAACCATGGAAATTTTATTGTTACAGAAATTCCCTGTACCCACCTGTCAGTATGTTGCAGAAGGCCATCTCCACGTTTGTCGAGTCCAGAGCCGATGTCTCAATAAATGTCAGACTGTTTTTCTCTGGACAGTAAACACAGCAATGCACCCACAAATTTTATGAGCCAAAAACGTGTTAGGTGAATTCTGATTTCCTATAGAGTGCCTAGAAGTTCTTAACTGATCATACAAAGTACAAGCAAGCAAACTATTGGAAATAATGATTGGAATAAAATTTGAAAATGGCACTTTTAGGCGATATGCAGAAAGTGCGAAATGCAACCTAGCCCATTTACAAATGAATATGGCGCCAGGTGAGCACTGACATTTTTTATAAATGCATTTCCCATGATGTTCACTTATAAAATGTAAAAGAATACCGTTAGATACAGATTTTTTAGTGCAAAGTAGCATTTTTCAAAGACAATGCCGTTCTCTAATGTCAGACAAAACATCGAAGCAACAGAAGACAGACCAGCAAAAGCCTTTGCCTCGTCCGTTGAGACCGCTCGGAGATGCCTCAGGTCCGTCTTATTGCCAATCAACATGATGACGATGCTGCTGTCCGCATGGTCCTTCAATTCCTTCAGCCACCGTTCAACGTTCTCAAAAGTCAGATGCTTCGCAATGTCGTAGACGATCAATGCACCGACCGCACCACGGTAGTATCTACGGTAAAATCAAGGTAAAGGAAGGTAAAATAAGGTATGATAAGGGAACCAAGGTAAAATGAGGTATGATAAGGGAACCAAGGTAAAATGAGGTATGATAAGGGAACCAAGGTAAAATGAGGTATGATAAGGGAACCAAGGTAAAATGAGGTATGATAAAGGAACCAAGGTAAAATGAGGTATGATAAGGGAACTGAAATATAGGAAAAAGACCTCAAACAAGCTAGAGCAATATAATGGCATAGTACTAAGCTAATTAATGATCTTTCTATGTACAGCATCATTTTTGCAATGCAAAAGCCATCAACCAATAACTGCATTTCCTCATATTGTAACCAGGAGCCATATTCCATTGGAATTTATGGAAGATCGATATAATCTTTCTAGGCGCATCTAAAAACTTTAAATTTTAGCCATGCTCAGGCGAGGCGCTTCTGAGTAGCCGTCTTGACAGGGCGCTATACAAATCTTCGTAATGAATGACTAAGGTAGAGACAGACATTAATAGCCTAGTAGTGATCTAATTAATGACCTTCCTACACAATCATTATTGCAATGCATTAGCCATCAGCCAATAAACATTTCTCATGACATCATAATACCGAAGCAAGGTTGAAATATGGTAGGTCGAGACAGCAAGCAATCAGACAATAGCAGGAAAACGTACATTGATAGAGATGAGTCTTTAGCTTGAATACTATTGTCAACATTAATTGAACTGGTTAACTACTGTTTTTCAAGGCAATAGACCAAATACTAAAAACTCCACAAAGATTTCTGGTGTAAGTTAAAGTAATGATCAAAGTATCTGCTCATCAAGTGCAATATGGATGGAGCAGGGTGAGCATAGTACAGAGATAGGTAGGCTCAGGGCTGTACACGAGGGTATGCGCGGGTATACAGCATGTACTCACCTCCAGGTAAAAAACGGCATTGTATACTTACCTCCCGAAAAGTAGGGTATACGCGGGTAAAAGCAGGGTACAGTGTACACCGTACACGCTAGTAAATCGGCGCAATTTTTTCGGATGGCAAATTGACGAAATTTTCCCGAGATTTTGGCCGAATGACTAAAAAAAAGCCCGTCAGCTTTTATCGGACAGCAAATTGACGAAACTTTCCCGAGATTTTGGCCGATTGACTAAAAAAAGGTCGTCAGCTTTTTTCGGACAGCAAATTGACGAAACTTTCCCGAGATTTTGGCTGATTGACTAAAAAAAAGGTCGTCAGCTTTTTTCGGACAGCAAATTGACGAAACTTTCCCGAGATTTTGGCCGAATGACTTAAAAAAAAGGTCGCCAGAAATTTCGGGGCCAAAATAGGTCGGTTTTTCTCCCGATCAGCGTGTACTCACCTCAAAATTTACCAGTACAGCCCTGGGTAAGCTGATATTAACATAAGTCTTGCAACAAGATAGTTGGATTGCTTGCATTTACAAGCATATTTTCTAAAGGTATGTGTCGTAAAGGAGAGAGTATAAAAACACAACTTAGGCTATTATTAAACGTGGCAGAAAATCATCAGAGTTGCATCACATACAAATTATAGCAATGCTCAGATAACAATGCTTCAATCAAAATACTCACGCGCTTGTGATCGCACGATAGCGTTCCTGACCGGCCGTGTCCCAAATCTGAGCCTTGATAGTCTTGCAATTCACTTGAATACTCCTAAAAAAACATAGGGCTGTTTTTAAGAAATTTTTAGAACTGCACAACCCCTTCTTTTCATTGCTATCCTCCATGGTAAATTGCTTCCAATCGGAGGACAGTGACCTTTTTTTGCTAGTTTCAACTGTAACAGAAGTGCTTCTACAACTGCACAAATCCATTTAGAACTGCACATTTTGTGTACAACTGCACGTTTAAAAAAGCCCTGGAAAAACGGACCAAACCAAATGCAGTTTCCATGTTTTTGCTAGATGACCATTTGTAATAACACGATTGACAAAAATATTAATATTTACACAATATAGAAATATTAAATCGACTGCCATTCTCTCAAATAAAATGCAATAATACGAAAGAATGCACAGAGCAAATTAATTCCAGCATAAGTTTTTTTAATCTATCACTAACAGAGTATTAGCATAGCTACTCAAGTGTCAGCTCAAGTTGCATATATATTTAGTCTCATCCATATATTTATAATTGCAAAGTACTAGTTATTTAAATATATTTTATCTAAATATTATATCCATTTACACTGCACAACATTTCATCAAACTTCCGCAGACCTGGTCGCAAACTCGACTCCTATGGTGCTTTTGCTCTCCAGGTTGAACTCATTCCGTGTGAATCTGGACAAGAGATTGCTTTTTCCAACACCAGAATCTCCGATGAGAACCACTGCAATAGCAAAAACACAATAGCAGAAACACAACAGCAAACTTAGACAGTAGACAATCTATAAGGCTTTGTAATAATACTCAAGGTATTACCGCACCTTTTTGCAGTAACAAAATTGCTTTCATAGCTGGGAAAATGCACTTGTTGGTAATCTATCGCTTTAGCATTGTAAATTATAATTCATTCACCACTGCATGGGTTGCTAGCGTTGGCTGCATACAAGTTAGATCGACGAGCGAATTCTCGCCAAAAAGAAGTCGGTTTGAAACAAATAATTTTCAATTAAATAGATGTGGGATCGATAAAGACTTTTCTTAAATTAGAGCTGGATTGATGGAAAATAATTGTTATTTAAATAGAAATTGGATTCATAAAATATTTACGAAAAATAATTGTTGCTAAAAAAAAAGCTGGATGGATTCATGAATAAAAATTCTTCAGTAAATGGAAGCTGGGTTGATAAAGAGTATTCATGCCAAGGTAGAAGTCGCATCAATTGACGAAAAATAATTACGCTGCATCAGGTGAATAATTTACAACGCCAAAACGATAGATTACCACACACAACATGACTAAAGATCACTTTCCTAAAATCTGCAATTCCAATGAGAGGTGTAGAGGAGTTTTGAAACAGACGAGACCCCGAGGTGACAAGATCACTCACCCACTCCCATAAACCGGGCTCATCTGTCTCATAGACAGATTTTCTCTTCAAACTCAATTCCCAACTTTTCTATAAATCTTACCACTCTGCCAATTTCCAATTTCTCATTCTAAATAATATAACCATCACAACCGCTCCTCTGTTTGATTCTCTTGCTTTTCTTCAGACAAGCGAATTTGTTCTTCACTTGGCACAATTCACAACCTATCTAACTTAATCCAGCGCTCGTGGATAAGCCGCTGTTCTGCGCCTCGTTTTTCAAGCCCTGCATTAGAATTCCGAGTTTACTATTTGTGTTTAAGTTAAAAGCCAATTATTTTTAACCTTTAAACAAGAAATCGTAAACGTCATCTTTCGTTGCCATGGTTGGGCACCGGCACAAATGGAAATAAAATCACAAATCCAAAAATGTTAAATACACAAATTTCAGACGGCGGTAGAAAGGTCTAAATTGCTTTGTTTAAATTGAAAGTCGATGTGCAAATAAAAACAATAAATTTTGGGAATTATTCTAGAAAGCAAAACACATCAACGACGCCATCTTTGTCGATTAAAGTCAACCAGTGTTGCCACTGAGGTTTCAGAAATAAACCCAGATTTCCTTCCGAAAAAAACCCAGAAAAACCCAGACTATTCAAATAAGCTATTTTAGTCCCCCTTTGTTCAAATTAAGTTGGCTTTTCACTTGTTCGTATGAGGGTTAACAAAATGTTCGTCAAAAGAGTCGAATAAAATGCAATTACAACTTTAAGAATATCAATTGTTAAAGTTGTCAGAGACTCGGCATCCTTAGGCTATACTGACAATAAGCTCAATTGATATATTATTCGTTTGCGCATGCGCACCGGGTCAAACCTACCAGAATTGTAAACACATAAAACACGTGGCTTAAGTTTACGAAGTCTTAAAGTTGTCCAAGGTTCCAACCAAATTTTCTTAATACATCAACAATCCAACATTTTAACCACCTAGATTCCTAGAACATCAGGGGCTTCTATCCCTATACATGGCGGGCGCAGCTTGCGCCCAGTAAAAAATAGGGGGGGGGAATCAGAAGACAGCCAAAATTCACGTCGGTTGGGGGGGAAGGTCGGACATGGAGGGAAGCGTTCAATCTATAGGCATCACTAAAGGAAGATAGTAAAGGAAGATCCCCCCAGAAAATACTTCCCCTCCATATAAATTTGGACAAAATGGTACGCCTAATAGTTTTTAGCAAAATGTATACACTTTATACACTTTGAGCTTTTAGTTAGGCTACTATCTGCATTTTTGAATTACATGAACTGCTGGGGGGCCCGGTAGAGTAGTGGTTAACACGCTGGCCAAGAGTGCGAGAGGTAGTGAGTTCGAGCTGTAGCGTTTTGGGAAAAGCTACAAAATTATACTTATTTTTATCCATGTTGGCCATAACGGTTAATTAACTCTATGCTGCACCAGAGCGAGGCTGCAGACATTACGCCAGCATGACGTGTGACCTTTTAGATGACGTGGCGAAGGTGTGGGCGCCGCTGATTGGCCAAGAGCGACGCGTGACCTAAAAACAGCGGTAAAAGGTCGCTTCCGATTGGCTGCTGGACCAATCTAGGTTAGTAGGACGAAGAGACGCGAAGAGGTGAAACCGACGAGAAAGACTAGGCCATCTTTTTGAATAGAAATTCGTTTAAAACTAAGTTTTCGGGCATCTAAATTAATAAGAAAGTCAACTAAAGTAATAGATAATAAAGTAAACGACCGCTGGTCGCCTCCGGTGGAAAGAGAACGTCGAAATAAGCAAAACCGCTTAGGAATCAGGGAAGTAGAAATAAATTAAAGTGTAGCGTGCTGAATCTGTAAATGAATGAATGTTTAAAATGGCCGGAACGCGTTGATATAGATTATATAGCGCATTACAGGTAGAGCAAAGGATAAATTAGCGCTTGTGTTAAGAAGCGTGAATATATTGAAAGAGTTGCTAGAAGTAGCCTTGCGATATAACTGTTGCTGTGGTCGTGGTAAATTAGTGCAAAGTGTTGATGTTAATTCGTTGCTTTCGTGTAACTGATTAATAGCGTGATTTGACCTTCTGCAGTAGTTAAGGAAATAAGAACTGAACTGATAGCCTAGTTATATGCAGGAGCATAAGAGATAGGTATCAAGTAATGCAGAGTGTGTAATAACCAGCCATAAATGCTGTGTAGTGTTAGGAATACTTTGTGTTGAACTGATAAGTATTATAGGCAGAATTGTATGTGCACAGGTTGCTGCCAATTGTATATTAATTAAGTAGTAGTGAAGGAACAAATAAAGTGTTGCATATTGAAATAGAATTGAAGGTGATTCACTGACTGACTTGCAATTAGTTGTAAAACAGAATAATCCCATGTCTCGTGCCAGCTCTTTGAGGGGGGACGCCCTAGAGGAATCGGATGATTCGGAGGGAGGGCGGACAGTCAGTAGTGATGAGAGATTTATAGAGCGCCAGATATATCCAGCCAAATACTCTCCGCCACCTCTTCAGGAGTTCGGGTCCCTTTCGCCCAAAGCTGCCGTGGGGATAACGAACTCAGACGAGCACCGGAAAGAGGGTGCTGTCGCGCGTCGACAAACCGCCGCGGAGACATGTCCTGTAGGCCCTGGTACCCATGAAAGAAGAGAATCTGGACGTTCCTCCCTGTCGTTCACACTTGAGGTTCCCGTAGGTGGTTCCCTGTCGCCCCGGCAGTACGCCGCCACACTAGGGGAGGGGGGCGAAAGTAAGCGAGTAAGTGGGGCATCCCTTGCAAGCGCTTCCGGTCCCCTAGCGGTTAGGGCGGGCGTAACAAATGGTACCAGAAGTGGGGTAGAAGTGGAACAAGGGGAACAAGTGGAACAGGTGGAACCAAGAAAATTTGGAAGGACAGAATTTCCTGGAGAGAGAGAGAAGTGGGAAGGCGAAGAAATGGCTTATTATGGCGCTAGACCCAAGTGTCCTTCGGACTACCCCGTTACCGAAGAAATTGATGTGGGTTTTGATTTTGAATTTTACATGAGAGATAAACAAGCGAGGTTGATTAACAGAAAGCTCGGAGGAAATAATTATGAAAGTGAAGGTTCGGAGGTAACTGATCTGCGACCCTTTCATAATGTTCTGTTGCATCCTAATATGTTGAATTTGGATAAAGGTTGTGTTGGGATCCTTGCTAACTCTGAGTGTATAGTTTCAGATATGGAGGATGGGGATTCAGCGCTGCTGAGGGAACTGGGACTCCCGACTTCGGATGCACATCCCGGGCACCCAACCCTAGTCCACCCTCGGGCTACCACCTTCCCACCACCGCCTCCCTCGTCGCACCCGTTCGCCGTCCGAGCCCCTCCTGCTCCGACCCTGAACTTTCCCTCACCTGCTGCTGTCAAGGTGGGAGGAAACACAATCGGTGGTGTCGTCAAGTCGAATCCTTGGGTGAGCATCGTCACCCCGGTCACAGCCTCGGTGTGCAAACTGTTCGTATCCGTCGTGTCGTCGACTCAGTCAATCATGTCGACCTTGTCCTCGTCGTTGAAACCACAGGTTACACAAAGTTCCGCCTACCTGCCCTCGAACCCTGGCCCTCCCGCTTACCTGTCAGGTGGTCGACCAACAGCCGCTCTGTGTCGGCCAGCTTCCGCCTACGATGGGCGATTCTGGGTAACCACACGAGCAGCCCAGAACAACCTGGAAGCGAAGTTCCATGTTGTGTCTACATCCGGGAGCGAAAACAGTCAGTTCCAGTTCGAACAGTATGCTGAACCGCCTACAGCTGAACCTCAACCAACGATCCAAGGTCGTTTTCAGCCGAGTACGACTCCACCCTCGTCGGTCACTGTGCAGTCCCAATCACGCGTGAGCAGAACTGTTGATTCGACATCCAGACAGTATATGAAATTGGACAGGTACAATGGAAAGACATCGGTCGAAGCTTTCCTAAAGAAATTCGAGATCTGTGCGAACAGTAATGGTTGGACAGATGGGGAGAAATTCGCCCAGCTGACCTGTGCCTTGACAGAGCCAGCTGATCAGCTGCTCTACGAGTTCGACTCCGAAACCATAGCATCCTGGTCTGACCTGGTTGATCGTCTACGCCTGCGGTATGGAAGCTCCGATCAAGCCGTCCTCTACCAGACCCAATTGAACACACGACGGCAAAAGATGGGTGAAGACCTCAGCTCTGTAGTACGAGACATTCGACGAATCATGATTCTGGCGTTCCCTGGTCCCACCTCGGTGCACAGTGAAGTCATAGCGATTCGTGCCTTTCTCGACGCCCTGCGAGACAGAGACTTAGCCATGAAGGTTCGTGAGAGGGAACCTACCACCTTGGACCATGCTTATAAGACTGCCATGCGTTTAGAGAGTTACCGTCAAGCGGATGATGGTAACCTTGGCCGCGACGAACACCGACCTAGTCGGGTAAAAACTGTAACGGAAGTAGACTCTGCCCCTGCTGACGGTCAGAGACAATTCCAGGAAATCGTACTAAGAAAAGTTGAACAGATAGAGAGGAAAATAATGTCACTAGAGAGTAACGGTCCCGACCCCCGGCAATTTCGACAGTGGCGACCCCAGCGTCGAGCGGAGCCTCCGTCCCAACACCAAAGATCGGGTAATCGTCCACCTCGATTTTCCTTACACGAGCGACGTTGCTACGGGTGCTGCCAGACCGGGCACCTCGTTCGCCGCTGTCCCAACCGCTACCGTGACGAGAACCCAACCGAGAGACGAGACAAACCTGCGCGACACAGAGATGGAAGCGTCCGACATGTCCCTGGGAGCACTGACGCCTATCTGGAAGTGATGATAAAGGGCAAACGTCGGACAGCGTTGTTGGATTCCGGCTGCGAGGTGAATCTCTGCCCAGCTTCGTTAGTCAAGGGCGACGAAATACAGAAGTCCCGACAACAACTTCACGCCGCCAACGGGTCCGCCATACAGGTGCTTGGTGAAACCCGGCTCCAATTGCAGATCGACGGACAACCATTTGACATACCCTGCTTGGTCACCGAGCAAGTGTCCGAGCTTATCCTAGGCCTGGCCTGGATGCAGGCCGAAAATGCCCTGTGGCACATGGGACAGAACTGGATTCGGGTAGGGGGTCGTCGGTTTGAGGTCCGCCGGAAAACCTATGGGGGAGCATGCCGTCGGGTAATAGTCTCCCGAGATACCTTAATCGCGCCGAACAGCGAGATGGATGTTGAAACCCATGTCGTGTTGGAAAATTTGAAATCATGGGAAAATCAGTGGGCGGTTAACCCTCAACTTTTAGAGACAGGTCTTATTCTGGCGGGTACCCTGCTACCTGATAGGAACTTCGACCTGCCACTCCGCGTGATGAATCCGACGAACAAAGCGGTATGGGTGAAGAAAGGAGTGCGGTGTACGGCTGAACCAGTTACCGTTATGGGAGAAGATAGCTCCACCGAAGACAGTATGATGTGCGCCGGCGTGGTAGAAACACCAAGAGGACCTACCGAAAGCGAAATGAGAGAGGTGCTCGCACCCTTGTGGGAGGGGGTCGCGCCAGATGTTCCAGAAGAGACTCGGGAAAGACTGAAAACCATCATCTTGGGGAACCAAAAAGCCTTCTCCGTAAACGAATGGGACCTGGGCTTTACCGATGTGATTCAGCACGAGATAGAAACCGGAACTGAGACTCCAGTGAGACAGCCGCTTCGCCGACAACCGCTGTCCTTACTCCCCGTCATCGATGAGCAAGTAGGTCAAATGTTACAACAGAGACTGATAGAACCCTCCGCTTCCGCCTGGGCCAGTAATGTAGTTATGGTTAAGAAAAAGGACGGAACCCCGAGGTTCTGTGTTGACTACCGTGCGGTAAACACCAAAACTCGGAAAGATGCCTACCCCTTACCACTTATCAGCGAGAGCCTCGACACCCTGGCAGGGGCCAAGTGGTTCAGCACCTTCGACCTCCGGGCGGGCTACCATCAAGTCGCCGTTCATCCGAAAGATCGACCGAAAACGGCATTCATCACTAGACGGGGGAGCTTTCAATTCCGCGTGCTGCCCTTCGGACTGTGCAATTCGCCGGCTACGTTTTCCCGAATGATGAATTTGGTCATGGCTGGACTAAACTTCGAAGTGTGCCTCATCTACCTTGACGACATTATCGTTTTTGCAGAGGACCTCGAGACCCACTTGGCCAGGCTAACACAGGTGTTGGAGAGATTGTCTAAAGTGGGACTGAAACTGAAACCATCCAAATGCCATTTGCTACAACGTGAAGTGCTGTTCCTAGGACATGTGGTCAGCGAACGAGGGATCATGACTGATCCCGAGAAGACTGCGGCGGTGAGAAACTGGCCAACTCCGACGAATCTCAAAGAAGTTCGAGGCTTCATTGGGTTATGTTCTTACTACCGTAAATTCGTCCTTGACTTTTCGAAAACTGCCCAGCCCTTGCATGCACTAACGAGAAAGGGGTGTCACTTCTACTGGTCCGGCGAGTGTGAGAAAGCGTTTACACGGTTGAAACAACTCCTCACCGAAGCACCCGTCCTGGCCCTTCCCACAGATGAGGGGATGTATATCCTCGATACCGACGCTTCCGGAGACGCCATCGGAGCCGTTCTATCCCAAGTTCAAGAAGGACAGGAGCGGGTAGTCTGCTATGGGAGTCGGCTCTGTTCGAAGGCGGAACAGAACTACGACGTAACCAGAAGGGAACTCCTCGCGATCATCCATTTTCTGAAAACCTATCGACAGTATTTGTTGGGGAGACGTTTCCTACTCAGAACTGACCATTCAGCGTTACAATGGCTGCGGAGAACGCCCCTTCCGATCGGACAGCAGGCGAGGTGGCTGACCATTACCGAAGAATTCGAATTTGACATTCAACACCGAGCCGGGTCGGCACATCAAAACGCAGATGCTATGTCCCGCCTTCCCCACCAGGTACAAGCCGTTCGGGAATTGCGAGATATCGAACGGGGAGGAATGACTCTGCCGGAAGATTGGAGCAAAAACACCTTACGAGATGAGCAAAGAGCGGATACTGACCTGGGCTGGGTGATTCAAAAGAAATGTGACTCGGACGATCCACCTTCGTTTGCTGAGACGAGGGATCGGAGCGGAACAGTAAAAACGTTAGTCTCCCAGTGGCCGCAACTAGAATTGAAAGAGGAACTACTAGTCCGGGCTTGGCTCGACGCGGAAGACAGCAAGGTCGCCAACTACCAGTTAATTCCACCGCCTCATCGCCGTTCGACACTGATTCAACTGGCTCATGAGGGGATCACGGGAGGCCACATGGGCATCCGACGTACCCTGTCTCAGCTCCAGAAAAGAGCCTACTGGCCTGGGTGGAGAGAAGACGTTCGCGTAGCACTACGGCGATGCAACCCCTGCGCCCAATATTTCAGAGGAAAACCGCCCAGGCAAGGGCGACTGCAAACAATGACCGTAGGAGCACCCATGGAGTGCCTGGGAGTGGATATTACCGGCCCACACCCGACCTCCAGCACTGGATACCGCTACATACTGACCGCAGTCGACCACTTCTCGCGTTGGGCTGAGGCCCATCCGATCCGTAATCAGGAAGCCGCCACTGTGGCACGAGTCCTCGTGAAAGAAGTCTTCTGCCGTTTCGGTTGTCCACGCCAGATTCTGACGGACCAAGGACCCTGCTTTGAGGCAACTCTGTTCAAAGACCTGTGCAGACTCCTCAAGATCGACAAAGTCCGCACCTCACCCTACAAACCGAGCACTAACGGAGCTGTCGAGAGGTTCCACCGTACCCTGAATGCCCTTCTGGGAAAGGTGGTAGCCCAAAACCAGCGGGATTGGGATGTGCATCTCCCCTACGTCCTCGCCGCCTACCGTGCCAGCGAGAGTGAGAGTACCGGCTTCACTCCAAATCGCCTTTTCCTAGCGAGAGAATTGTGCATGCCCATTGATCTAGTGCTTGGTGATGTGCAAATTATGAATGCCATGTCGAATGTTGATGATTTTGTCGCTAGTCAAATGGAAAATGTACAAATAAACTTTGCACTGGCTCGAAAATTTATGCAGCGCCAAGCCACTACCCGAGAAGCACGGTACAATATGAGAGTCAGACCAGCTACCTTCGCCATAGGGTCCTGGGTCTGGTATTTCTACCCGCGACGACGGTCAGGGATCAAGGAAAAATGGAGTAAACTGTACACCGGACCGTATCGTGTCCTGGAACAACTGAGTCCGGTCCTTTACAAGGTCCAAAAATCGGCCCGAGCCCAACCGAAACTAGTTTATGTGGATAAACTCAAGCTATACAGCGGGGAGACCCCTAACGATTGGGATGTGAGCCCGAGTTCCGATACCATCGGACCAGTTGACCTTGACACCCTGGCACAGGTCGAAGTCCCTGATGAGGAAGAGGCGATGACTCCCTTGAGACCGCATCGCACTATTGTGCCACCTCGGCGGTATAGAGAGTAATGTAGTGTAATGTGATGGTAATGTCGCGTAATGGCGACGAGTAGAGATTGTGGCAAGAAGCCTAGGTTTTAGTTCCTTTCGATGAATAAAATTTTTATGTTATAACTTTGATCTAGGTTAGATCATTTGGGGTAGATTAGAATTGATACTTGTGTGTTTTATTGCATTGTTGTTTTTATTGCCACAGAAGAAAGGCAAAATGTTGTGATTGCATGTGGTTTTAAGATTTGATGTGCATAACCTTGATTGCAGATTAGATTTTTGAATCTAAAATGTGCTGGATTAAGAGCAAATTGCATGTGCGCATTGACTGAAAAGCAGGCTGCTAGAATTTGGTGAATTATCCTGATGTATGCATTGGCCTGAGTAGTTGGTAAGTGAGTAAGTTATAAACTTGTAGGTGGACTGAAATTGTGGCAGGCCTTAAGGGTTACATCGAAGAGGAGACTGGTGGTCTGTTAGTGAGATGTAATAAGCGGTAATCCGTCCAATCGTCGTTATTGGTTGCTTGAGAATTTTCCTGTGTGGGAATGAATGAGATGTACTCTTTCCGTTGGTGGAAATGGATGTAAACTTCTTCCTGTGTGGAAATGAATGAGATGTAATAAGCGGTAATCCGTCCAATCGTCGTTATTGGTTGCTTGAGAATTTTCCTGTGTGGGAATGAATGTAATAAGCGGTAATCCGTCCAATCGTCGTTATTGGTTGCTTGAGAACTTTCCTGTCTGGGAATGCATGAGATGTACTCTTTCCGTTGGTGGAAATGGATGTAAACTTTTTCCTGTGTGGAAATGATGGTGATATATTCTTTCCGTTGGTGGAAATGTGTGTACTTGGTCCTGTGTAAACTTCCTGTGTGGAAAGGTGACGTAGAGGTAACAGCGTAGGTCATGGAGTCAATCCGTCCTAGTAGGCATAGGTACGCTTCACTAAGCGGTAATGCCTTATGCAGCTGGTTCAGCCTTGTTGTAACGTGTTGTGCCTGTAATAATGGGTCAGTTACTGATGTGATGATTTGTGCCTGCTGAGAGTTAACTTTGGGCTGGATACATAATGACAGAGAAATGATTCATCTTAAGTTTAGTTGCTTTTTGGATGAAAACTGCTTTAAGTCAAATTGCTTATATTTCGTGTTAGTCTAAGTTGTCGTTAAGGTTGTAGCTGATAACATGTTAACTGCGCTAGGATTATCTGTAGGATTGGGAGCCGAAGCATGATTGTATGTGTTAGAGGACATTCTCTTGGTTTGTGGCTTCGAGCTGTTGCTGAAATGGATTGTAGTACATTGTTTACTGTAACTGTCTGATGTGCATTACCTGAAACCTGGGTGGGAGGATAACCCGATAGCACCTGATAATGTGTAAGAGTATGGATAATATTTCTATTGGGATTTCCAACCCTGCTTTAGTTCAGAGACTTTGTGTCTGGTAGTTAGTAGTCCCGGGGTTCGTGGAAGCAGAGACTGGTGATTAAACACCAATGGCCTGTATTCCGACGAGGATTGGGTAACCAATGGACGTAGTTAGTAACCCTAGTGAGGTAGAGGCTGGCCTAGTGGTATGCTTTCTCTGAATCGCCTGATACCCTGACCTTGTGCCTTTGCTGAATTGTGGTCTGCGTGGAGTAGGGAGCGAGAGTGAGTTGGAGACCTTCAATTTAAGTAGACGTCCCTCCCTCTTTTTGCTGGTGATTCCGAACGTATGGTTTCAGGGAAATTGCAAAGTAAGGATGTTACACGAGCGTAAACATTGCCCTGCAGTCACCTTGAGAATTTAAGCGGCTGTGTTGTTAGGGTTAAGTTGTTATGAGTAAAGCCGTGATAAGATGCTGTACTTTGTATGCCTGAACTTTTACAACAAGCGTTGCTAGGAGGCTAATTAGTTGATTCTCCTGTTGTGAATTAGGAACCCTGTTGGTTCTTAGAGTTAAGATGAGATTTCATACAGTTGTTGATGTAGAATTGCCTGCTTACTGTTCAGACTGTTCTCAAGCGGTAATGTCTTTTAGTATAGTAGTGATGACCCTGCCTCAGCAACTCATGTACAACGGATTCAGTACGCGACCACTGCTGAATTTTCCAGTAATATGGAAAATTCGGGTTAAGGAGGGGAGAGTGTAGCGTTTTGGGAAAAGCTACAAAATTATACTTATTTTTATCCATGTTGGCCATAACGGTTAATTAACTCTATGCTGCACCAGAGCGAGGCTGCAGACATTACGCCAGCATGACGTGTGACCTTTTAGATGACGTGGCGAAGGTGTGGGCGCCGCTGATTGGCCAAGAGCGACGCGTGACCTAAAAACAGCGGTAAAAGGTCGCTTCCGATTGGCTGCTGGACCAATCTAGGTTAGTAGGACGAAGAGACGCGAAGAGGTGAAACCGACGAGAAAGACTAGGCCATCTTTTTGAATAGAAATTCGTTTAAAACTAAGTTTTCGGGCATCTAAATTAATAAGAAAGTCAACTAAAGTAATAGATAATAAAGTAAACGACCGCTGGTCGCCTCCGGTGGAAAGAGAACGTCGAAATAAGCAAAACCGCTTAGGAATCAGGGAAGTAGAAATAAATTAAAGTGTAGCGTGCTGAATCTGTAAATGAATGAATGTTTAAAATGGCCGGAACGCGTTGATATAGATTATATAGCGCATTACAGGTAGAGCAAAGGATAAATTAGCGCTTGTGTTAAGAAGCGTGAATATATTGAAAGAGTTGCTAGAAGTAGCCTTGCGATATAACTGTTGCTGTGGTCGTGGTAAATTAGTGCAAAGTGTTGATGTTAATTCGTTGCTTTCGTGTAACTGATTAATAGCGTGATTTGACCTTCTGCAGTAGTTAAGGAAATAAGAACTGAACTGATAGCCTAGTTATATGCAGGAGCATAAGAGATAGGTATCAAGTAATGCAGAGTGTGTAATAACCAGCCATAAATGCTGTGTAGTGTTAGGAATACTTTGTGTTGAACTGATAAGTATTATAGGCAGAATTGTATGTGCACAGGTTGCTGCCAATTGTATATTAATTAAGTAGTAGTGAAGGAACAAATAAAGTGTTGCATATTGAAATAGAATTGAAGGTGATTCACTGACTGACTTGCAATTAGTTGTAAAACAGAATAATCCCATGTCTCGTGCCAGCTCTTTGAGGGGGGACGCCCTAGAGGAATCGGATGATTCGGAGGGAGGGCGGACAGTCAGTAGTGATGAGAGATTTATAGAGCGCCAGATATATCCAGCCAAATACTCTCCGCCACCTCTTCAGGAGTTCGGGTCCCTTTCGCCCAAAGCTGCCGTGGGGATAACGAACTCAGACGAGCACCGGAAAGAGGGTGCTGTCGCGCGTCGACAAACCGCCGCGGAGACATGTCCTGTAGGCCCTGGTACCCATGAAAGAAGAGAATCTGGACGTTCCTCCCTGTCGTTCACACTTGAGGTTCCCGTAGGTGGTTCCCTGTCGCCCCGGCAGTACGCCGCCACACTAGGGGAGGGGGGCGAAAGTAAGCGAGTAAGTGGGGCATCCCTTGCAAGCGCTTCCGGTCCCCTAGCGGTTAGGGCGGGCGTAACAGAGCCCCCGTTGGGCGGATTTGCTTTGTAGGCTGCCATCGGCGCCGTGTAATTACAAAGCTGTCTGTTCAGTTGGTAGTTAAGTTTAATTAAGATTACTGCATAACTTGTAAATGTAAAGCGCAGTGCGTCTTGCAGGCGTTTAATTAAAGAAAAAAATAAATATTATTATTATAACAGCTATAACATACTATAAAAATTTCCTATTAGCCTACATGATTATAATTATATTTTTACTGTTTTAATAAATAATACAATCATATTATAATTGAAAAAATAATGTTAATACAAATACTATTTTGCACAACTAAATGGCTTCTTTCCAATGTTATCTTTCAAATTTCAGACATGCAGTCAAATTTGGTCCTTGAACACTTAGTAAGCAACATCATAATTACGTGGGTTTACAATGTAGGACCTACATTGTATTTTATTGTATTGCATGGTGCTCTAAAAATTTATGTAACGCCTCTCGAGTGCACACTGATCAGAGGCGCAAAACATATGGCTGCCCAATTTTGGCAGCAATTCCTCCACTGAAACAGTAGAGTAATTTTGCTAAGAGAACAGCTTAAAATGCTGAAATTGCAATGCGGAAATCGCAAAAATTTCTTATGGGGAGAGGCACATTCCCTTCCCATACCACCAGGTCCCTTCTCGGCGCTACACATGCTTCGGCGATCGTCTGCTGGATGCTCGTTTGTCCCTCTCCAAACAAACCTTCATTCCCACACTAGAGGAGGGCATGCGCTAGATTGCATTACATTGCATACATAGAGGAAGGCCGGTTGAGAAAAGGGGGGGGGGGAAGAAAATGGATTGCGCCCGGTTGCTTAGGGGGGATAGAAGCCCCTGTAGAACATTAATACTCTGCAACAACTAGGCTATTATTCCACTAGATGATTCATGATTGACCTGACCTACAGTGTATTATATGCATGTTATAGATGTCAAAACGGCTTAACAATGGGAGAAGAGTAACCTGACCTATTTTGAGATGTTATTTATGTGCAGAGCTATTCTTCAGGTTATAAATTATTTGTGAATTGACAACGTGAGATCTTGATTGTGGAGTTTAAAATTAAAATTAGTGGAAAAAGTATGCATCACAACCATTTTATATTGAATTTCACAGAATATTCATGTGTTGTAAATGCAAAATGTCAACTCACCAAAATAAACCCAGATTTTGCCCGAAAAAACCCAGAAACCCAGAAGAAGGCGAAAAACCCAGATCTAGTGGAAAAAACCCAGCTGTGGCATCACTGAAGTCAACGCATATCGTAGACTACATATTTCGGAGTCTATCAACAACTTGCTAATGCTTCTCTTACGTAATCGTAATCGCAATCGCAAAATCAGAAACTCTAAATCGTTCACTCGGAAGCCAAGCGCGGCCGGGGCACCAGCTTATTCACGAGTCAGAAGGGTGGCCCACAAGGGAAGTCTAAAGGAGGTCCGAGTGCGGCTTCCAGAGGATTAGAGTGGCGGAGCAGCTGCTAAGGCGGATGCCTTCTGGGTTGGGGATTATAATGTGGAGGATCAGAGGAGACGTGGGGCATGGCCGGATTAGCCCCTTGGATCCGCCCCTGAATGAGTATGATTAAAGATCTACCATTATAAACCTGTTTAGGACCTACATGTAGGCCTAGATGTTAAATTTTAGAATATAAAACCAGGCCTTTTGTGACGTCACTTCGATTATTATACAATTCTATAATTAAATAAGTTCACCGAGAAAGCGAAATTAGGCCTATTGTGACGTCACTTCGATCAGGATACAGATCTACTATCATATAATTTCATTAGTTTTTGAGGATACAAAACTACCGTATGCCCATTGTAACATCACTCTGACTATGATACAATTTTATTATTATATGAGTTCACTTCGAGAATTAGAAAACTTGACCTATTGTGACGTCACTTCGATAGTGATGCAAATGTACTATTATAGAAGTACGTTTTGAGAATCTAAACAAGGCCTATATTGTGACGTCACTTCGATTATTAGACAGATCGTCCAGTATAGGCTAGATGTTCATTTTGCGAATGTAAAACTGGGCCTTTTATGACGTCAGTTCTATTTTGATGCAATTCTACTATTACACAAGTTCAATGAGAAAACGAAATTAGGCCTGTTTATATTGCGTCATTTCGATTATGACACAGATCTACTATCATATTATTTCATTTTCATAATACAAAACTGGGGTTGTTTTAAGGCAAAATCGCTCTGATTATGATACAAATCTATTATACGTTCGGCTTGAGAATATAAAACTAGCTAGGTTCATTGTTACGCAGTGCTTAAAGTGTAAAAAAAGAAGTGCCAGGACGCTGAATTGTATAATTGGTCGTCAGTGGCGGCGCCGAAGGCGCGAGGCTGCGAGTGCCGAAGGCACGAAGCCCATGCCGACTAGGGGGTCTGAGGGAGCGTCGTAAGCTCCCCCAGCGGGGTCTGGGGCGGAGCCCCAGCGACCGGCGCATTTTTAGCTGTGTCGACCTCAAATAGAGCCCTTTTAGACTCTTGTTTGCCAGCTATTTGTGAACAATAAAGTCGCGAAAACTTCAAGAATAAGTCGTTTTTCAGTGTTGCAAGCTACCAGGATAACCAAAAAATAAAAGTTTTATTGTAAAAGATAAAGGTTTTGTCTTTACCATAATCACAACAGTGAAAAGTTTAGGTAATTAAGAAGCTAAGACAGCGGGGTCTGGGGCGGAGCCCCAGCGTCCGGCGCATTTTTAGCTGTGTCGACCTCAAATGGAGCCATTTTAGGCTCTTGTTGGCCAGCTATTTGTGAACTGCATGGACGCCGTCCTGGCAGTCATGGACGACCGTCCTGGCAGTGCTGGCCAAATAAGTCATAGGACGGCGTCCTGCCTCGAAAATAAGTGCCAGGACGCCGTCCATGACCGTCCTGGCACACTTTAAGCCCTGTTGTTACGTCACTTCGATCATGATACAGACCTACTATTAAAGAAGTTCGTTTTGAGAATAAACTAGCTATGCCTATTGTGACGTCACTTCGATTATGATAAGACCTACTATAGAAAAGCACAAACAATTGGCCTATTGTGACGTCACCCGCCAAAAACTTTGGAGGGGTCCGTCTCCGCTGCCCCAACCCCTAAATCTGCGCCAGGGTATAGACATACGCTACCACAGTAACAAAACAGTAAAGAGCAAAGCAGGAGTCGGTGGCAAAGGTTGGGAGGGACCATCCCAAGTCTCTCGTCGGAGGTTGGGCGACCGTTCCAAGCCTCTCAGAAGTTAGGAAACGGACCCCTCCAAAGTTTTTGGCGGGGGACGGAGGTGCTCATATCCCTCCCCAATATTTCAAAAATATTTAATAAGTATCGTCATAAATTTTTGCAGTTTTAGCCACTATTTGTCCATAATTTTGTTAAGATGGCAGCTTAAAATGCTACTATAACGGTATGAAAATTTAAAAAATGACACAATGGGAGGGACATTTATTGAAGTCTTAAACCATGAATTTATGAGAAATTATTTTGAGATGACGGCTTAAGAAATCTGAATATTTGTAAATAATCGGAAGGGACACTTTTGAAGTCTTAAGCCACAACTATTAACACTGAAATGACGAGCATTTTCGTAAAAATGACAGTCTAAAATGCTACCATTGCAGAGTGGAAATTCAAAAAATTTCGAGATTGGGAAGGCAAATCGCCCTCCCCAAACTCTCCCCTGCTAGACGCCTCGCGCGCAGTGGTGTAGTGGGGCGGGGACGCGGGGGGACGCCGTCCCCCCACTTTTTTGCAAAATTCTTGCAAGATTACACTTTTTGCTACAGTTTCTACTTCAATTTCCATGGCGTCCCCCCACTTCAATTTCCAGGCGTCCCCCCACTTCATTTTTTAGGACAACACCACTGCTCGCGCGCCGTCGATCGTCCTTCGGCCGTTCGTTCGTCCTCCACATTCAGCACCAATTAGGCTAAGTCTTTACCTGGCCTATGGTCTGCACTGTCAGGAGATTGAAATGGACACATGATTCTCATTCTTTAGTTCCGCTGTGTGCTGACTTATTATGATTATGTGCAATTGAATCAATGGATAATTTGGATATTTGTTGCACGACTATAATTTTGGCACCATTTTACCGTTTCTAAGATAGATAGGTTTCTTTAATAATAAGCTGGACTTCTGTCTCTTTTCCGGTTAGACGGAAATGAACACTCATGATTATCATTCTTTGGTCCCACTGTGTCTTAATTTATGTGCAGAATGCAGACCTATATTAAAATCAATGAATATTTGTTGCATAACTTCTGTCCCTTTAGGGTAGGCCTAAGCTTTGCATCCCAAGAAGCTGCGCCATTTTTCGTAAGCAATGTCAAATGTCAATTACTATATGGCTCGTTAAGTGATTGGTTGACTGATTTAGATTTAGACTTTCACAGATCGAGGTGGTTTAGGTACTTTTATTCCGATATCATCGTTGCAAAATTTCAGGTAAGCTAGAACCCAAAATGCACTCGATTTTGCATCAAATGCTCAAAATTGCGTCGGTTTCTGGGACTTCGCTCCAGACCCCGATGGGGGAGCTTACGACGCCCTCCATAGGCCTACCCCTTAATCGTTAGGGTCTTTCTGCCTTCGGCAATCGCGGTTTCACGCGTTTCGCGCTCGCTATTATTACTCCTACTAAGAACTTCCATTTGGTCCCTCAACTTTTAGGACGTGGTTGCGCCTATGGATCTACTATCGTATACAATTTCATTTTGAGATCACATATATTATCTGCAGAGGGGTGCAAGAGACAAAACTTGACCTGGTCGACGAAGTCGATCGAGTCGATCGTCGGCCGAGCCAAGTCGATCGAGTCGTCGAGAGGTCGGCAAAAGAGCCGAAATTTACTGGACTTCGCCGTTAGGCCTGCCCCGTTGGATGGCGAGCATACCCAACATGCGAAATTGAGCATATTCTTGTCCACCACTTTAAGATCTCTCGCAGACAGCGTAGTAGGCCTACATGTTAGCATTCAATTTCTGATAGCGTTTTTCTGACTTTGCCTTTATTTCTTTATTGAATAGCCTATTATAATTACCTTCTTTTAGGCCTAAGTCTTGATGACTTTTTACTTTCCGATACACAATTGTCTGTTAAGCACGAGGAGCGATATTAAAGGGTCGCAATGGCACCGCTGCTGCCAATTGTCGCGATGCATGGGTCGCAGGCCCTATTACTTGCCTAGTCTATTGTATATTCGGTAGCGTCCTGAGGACATAATCCACAAATAGGCCTACACTTTTGAGATTTGAGGGGGCGATAGCGCATTTGCTAGCACACTGGCATGGAGTCTAGAGGAGACGAGCTGGAGCCCCGTAGGGCGGACGTGCTCTGTGTTTGCAGGCTGTCTGCTCTGTTAGTAGGCTAAATAAGATTTCTGTCTTCTGTCATTTGCGTTCTTGTGAATTGTTTCGATTGCATAACTGTAGGCCTACACTGTAACCGACTGCGGTCTGTCAACCGGATTGTTTCAACCATGGGCGGAGTTTATCAGAGGTTAGGGGGCTAAGCTCCCAAGAAGACCCAGAGTCATTTTTTACTGTGTAAATTGTTTCTTTTCTCGGGCCTAGGGGCCGTCCATAAAGTACGTCACGCTATTTTGACCATTTTTGACCCCCTCCCCCCTGTCACAAACTGTCACAAATCTCGGATCCCCCCTCTAAAGTACGTCACACTTTCGAAAAAAAAATTTAAAAACAACCATTTACCTAACCCCCTAAACCCTAGGATACCATCCCTAATCCCTCTGATAGTGACGTGTGTCCCTAAACGCTTTGATAGTGACGGGAAATCAACTTTTATCCCGCCAGGCCGGGTTTTAGACACGCCTGGCCGGGCCGGGTCGGATTTTAGGTACTAAGAACAAAAAAAATAAAAAAGAATTTAAAAAATAAATGTGTGACGTCACACATGGCCTGACCCCTCCCCCTGTCACAAACTGTCACACTTTCTTGCACCCCTCCCCTCTGGAGCGTGACGTACTTTATGGACGGCCCCCTAGCCCCCACGCGAAACATACGAATGACTAAAAAAGTCATCAATTTTTTGGCTGGAAAATTGACAGATTTCGCCGAGATTTGAGACCGAGGACTAAAAAAGGTCATCAACTTTTTCGGCCGGGATAATAAAAATTTAGCCACCCAAGAACGGAAACAAAACTCCGCCCATGGTTTCAACAAAGAAATTATTATTATTATTATTTTACTCTTGGCCTGCCTTATAATTATTATTACATGACCTGCGTGGCTAAAAACTCTTTGGAGTTTTAATATCTTCCTTACATTTAACAACTCCAATGACTCTAACGCGACCTGTTGAATCGCGCAGCTAACTCGCAGCTGACACCACCACTGAAGACTCACGCTTTGTTTCTCGAGTTGGCACAGCATGCAAAGTCGAACTCGCAATTTACGGATCACGTAGCCTACTCAGAACGCTACCGAATAGACCTTCGTTACGTATAATGTATTCATATAATATATGCTGATGGTGATGTATACATGCTGCTGATGCTGCTGATGCTGATGATGCTGCTGGGCGGTGATGCTCTGCAGCAGCGGCAGCCGGCAACTTAAAAATTGTCACAACTTGATGATGTTGGCCGAGGTCCATATTATTATCATCCGCCGTTCATGAATTCTCATGATTGACTGATCACAAACTGCAACACATGTTCCACTCATTAAGTATCGATCCATCGCTTAAAACAGGTCTTCCGTCTGTCTGTCTGGCTGTCCATCTGTCTCTGTCTGTCTGTCTCTGCCTCCCTGTCTGTCTCTGTCTGTCCGTCTGTCTGTCTGTATGTCTGTCCGTCTATCTGTCTGTCTCTCTGTCCGTCCCTTCGTCTGCCTGCCATTTCGATCTTCCCGAGTACACTTAATTCTTCTGACCGGATCGACTCAACCATGCATTCTGGTCACAGATGCTAGCGACTTCATCGATAATAGATTTATAAGTTACTTGCAGTTGCAGTAAACAGCATGCTCTGCAGTCTGCATCGTTTTTTCGCCTATAGGCCTACGATTGAGACTAGGCCTACGATTCGATACTAGGCCTACGACTGATCGGCCTACTCTGCGTCGACTTCGATCGCATGCGAAAGCGTCAAGACGAAGACAATTGATGGCGCATCGTCTCGTGATCGGAAGTTTTGTGAAAAACGACAATGCAACCTGTGCGCAAAAATCACTTTTTGCATCCTTATTTATTTACTTGTTCATTAATGTTATGTGAATCATTTCAGCCACGTTTAAGAGGTTTTTATTCGATATCTTCGTTGAGAATCGTTCTTCTTGCTGTAGACAGAGACAGGCAACATTACTGCAGACCAGCTTGCTTTTGTCTATGTCTCTGTGAATCTATCTTTGTGTCTTTCTAAAACTTGTCTGTGTCACTCTGTTTGTGTGTGTATGTGTGTGTGACCCTGTCTATCTCCTTCTCATTACATCTCTTTCATTCGCCTCTTCCTCATTTGACTCTTATTTCCATGGTTCTCGAGATTTTTGCGCATCTCCATAGTTTTCGGTATTTCTTTCTCTCTACCCCTGCAGATCCCTCGATCTTCTTTCCGTCTGTCTAGCTGTCTGCCTGCCTGCGTGTGTTTAGCGCTCACTTCACCCACCCACCCACCCACCCACCCACCCACCCACAAAAGACAGAAAACGGCGACAAAATTGTTTCGTTGGATATTTCCACAGATTATTGAATTAGAAGTTCCAGCCGTTCTAATAATCTCCCTTCCCATGCATCTCCCCCGATGGGTCCCGTCGCTCATTTCCCTCCCTTCCTCCCTCCTCAACGGAACTCCATCTTACTCTCGCCTGTCTTCTCCGTCCATCTCTCTTCCTGCTTCCTTTTCGTGCTTCTTTATTAAAAACCGGGGTCACGATTAACTGCGTCAAGCGTTGGCCTCCAACTGACCCCGTGGGATAAGTCGATATCGAGGAAGGAAGGAAGGAAGGAAGGAAGAAAGGAAGAAAGGAAGGAAGGCAGGAAGGAAGGAAGGAAGGAAGGAAGGAACGAACGAACGAACGAACGAACGAACGAAGGAACGAAGGAACGAAGGAACGAAGGAACGAAGGAAGAAACGAAGGAACGAAGAAACGAAGAAACGAAGGAACGAAGGAACGAAGGAACGAAGGAACGAAGGAACGAAGGAACGAAGCAAGGAAGGAAGGAAGAAGAAAGCGATAAAGAAGGGATGCAGCAAGAAGGGGGATGAAAAAGAGAAGATGAACAGATGGAAAATGAGATACACGATTGGATGGATGGATGGATGGATGGATAGACGGATGAATGGATGGATGGACGAATTGGTGAATGGCTACTTTTGCTGAAAACTGCACATAAGAACAGCCAACGAACGAAGCGGTTAAGATACTATATACGTATAAAAGTGTGAAAAGAGGTCGTAAAAGATGCAAGATTCAATTAAGTTATTGTCTACTTCGTTTGCATATAATTATTTGGCCAGCAATGATGAGCACATTGACCACACACTGCCAATGGGAAGACGAGACGGCGAGGTATAGTACTGCACTCGCCCCCCCTGGAAAATTGAAGCCCATTTTTCTCACTATTACTTTTGGCGTTTATAAAAAATTTCTTTCGCAATAGAGAATTTAAAAACCTACTTTGACTAATAGGTCTACTCTTCGTTTAAAAAAGTTTCTTAGCGCTAAAGAAGCAATTCATATTAGAAATTAAAAAAGTGAAACTGAGGAATTTACATCAATAAAGCTCCATGAAAAATACCCATGCATGTTCTCAATTTCCTGCTCTGCATTTTTTTAACCTCTTGCTACAATTTTTTTAACCTTGACCATCGTGTTCAGACGTGTTTTGCTCCCCCTCCTGCAAAAATTTCTGCGGGCGTCCATGAGCCTAAGCAACACTGCTCATCTTTTCTTCTTTCATATCGCTCATGCTTAAGCGAAAAGAACAGTTCATTTTACGCTGTTCACTCATCATAAGACTACTACAGGAGGCTAGAAATCAGAATCGGCGACAGAAATCCGGGTCTCTAGGCAAAGCGATTGCTGACCTTTAGACTATCTTTAGGCTTTCTGATTTAAAAAATGAAAGAATAAAAGTGCGGGTACAAATAGGCCTACCATAATATGACATCATAGTTAGGCTAATAGTAGGTCTAGAATTATACACTTATGAAACCATTCAGCTGTTAATTTAAAAAATATATTTGAAAAACATAGATCTAAACCATAAAATTTGTCCCTAAAAGTTATCGGGCCCTGGACATTTGTTCCTCTGCCCCAAACTAAATGGTGAGGGGGCTGTGGACAAGCACGCCACAATAAAGGGCAAATTTAGTATTAGATCTAGGCCTATAGTATCTCCGCGAAGTAACTAATTTTATCATTTCCTTATTGATGCTGTTTCGGTTTAAAACGAACGAATTATTAGCTCAACGAATAATTTTAATTTAAAAGCGTGATAATCGCTTTTAAACCCGGTACTCGATGATAGACGATGACTTCAGGACAACAATTTTGACACTCTGGCATATATGAAAAGCGCGCTGTGCGCTGGATCCTCCAAAATGTCGACTCAGCCTCCCATTCCACAGATGGTGTTGGTTAAATGAGTAGTAGTCTATGGGCCTATAGGACTCGCCTCCTTGCATAAATGTCAAACAGTTGCATTCTATATACTCCTGCGTTAACTATAGTCTTGCAATCAACCATTCATGTACTATGAACGATAATTAATTATCATGCTGCAAAGTGTCCGTTTGAAATTAAATGAATGTGAATAATACTCAGTTAATTAGGCCTACCAGTCATCATTCCGATAATTAATTTAGCATGTATATCGATAATAGCTGTTTTAATGGATTATGTGATAATTAATTGATTTGTTTAATCGGGGAAATTAAACGAAGAATTCCGTGCCATGTTTATGTGACGCACTTCTTGAAAGGCTGCATGTGTCACAGCGTGTAAACGTCTCAATAAATAAATAAATAAATAAATTAATTAATTAATTAGTGAATCAATTAAAACCGTTCTAAAGGTTAGTTATCACTTACTTACTTAACTACTTAATTGCTTAATAAATAAATAAATTAATTAATTAATTAATTGGTGAATCTCGATTCTGTCGTGATTCGTCTAGAAGATCCTTCTGCGTTTGGTTGAACTGTTCATCATTCTCGTCCTCTTCGTCCTCCTCCTCTTCTTCGTCGTCGAGGTCCTTGTACTTAGTCAGTTCAAGAGGTTCCTCGCTGCACTCCGAACTCTCATCCTCCGCCGCTCCTCCTCCTCCTCCTCCTCCTCTATCCGCCTTCGCTGCATCTCCGTAACCGTCTCTATAGCAACGCCTCTGCGCCTTCCTCAGCAGGTCTCCGGATGCGACGATCTGACCCCCTCGTGTCCCCTGGGCGCTACAGTCCTCCACATCGCCTGTCAGTCCCCCATCGTCCAACGTCGTCGCGTCGATGATGCGCTTGTCGCCGAAGCGTCCGAGAAGGTCGTCCATGAACTTGATGTAGGTGACGGCCAGACGGAGGGTCTCGATGCGCGACAGCTTCTTCTCGTAGGCGAAGGTCGGCACCCTCTTGCGAAGACCGTCGAAGGCCTCGTTCAGATGGGACATTCGGCGCCGTTCCCTTACGTTGGCCGCCCTCCTCTGGTCGACCGTTATGATCCTCCGCCGCTTCCTCTTTCCGCCGCCGCCACCCCCGCCGCCTCCACCTCCCCCGCCGCTGTCCATCGACGACGACCCGGCCACTTCGTACATCCTCCACGGCGCCGACCCCGGCTGCGGCAGGGCGAACGACGACACCATGACGGTCTGATCCCCGAGGAGCGGGTCTGTCATAGCGTTCGACGCGCCGTAGTGCGACGACGACCCATTCTTAACATTGTAGTAGATCCCCGTCAACCATTGGTCGTCGACTCCTGGGGTTACTCCTTCGTAGCCCGGGTAGATCCCATCGATGTTTGGCTTCAGAACGCCAAACCCCGACGCCGCCGACGCGGAAGACCCTGGTGGCACTGCAGGGACGTATGAGCCCCCGCTGGAACTGTACGGGTGTTCGTAATCGTCCGTCCTTGTCGTGTGGTGCATCTGCTGCCATAGGGTGGACCCTGATGGCGTCATCATGTCCGGCGATATGTTCTTGTCTGCAGTGGCTGGCTTCCCGTTTGTAATACCGCCGGCGTAGATCAGTGTCGGTATATCGCCGCGGTTGAGAAAGCGGTCCATATCAACAGGCATTCGTGTAAAGAAAAGACACAGAGTCTTCGAAGTATGTAAAATGTGCTTTCTAGCACATAGGACGCTTAAGACCTTGCAGACAAACTATATTATTTCTAGATAATGTTATCTTAATAAGATAACCGTTGTTTTCCTGCTCAGACTGTTGGTCTTCGCTTTTTTATTATGTCGCTAGCAGCATGGACACCGGGCTCGAAACAATGTAAGGACAAGCGATGATGACAGAATAACACGACCCACGCATTGCGAGTGAATGGGATTTAAGCGCGGTTCCAATTAAAGAGCTTTTGACTTCTTGCAGAAGTCTCGAAACTAAACTGTGAAAGTCCTGAGTGTGACTCTCTGCACACCGCTAAATCTTCGCCTTTCAAATCTAAACGTGCATACTGCTCAACTTCTGGAAATATCCGATTTAAACGCAAAAAGACATTAATTCGACCACATCCAAGAAGTTTTGATCATCTTCGATGGGCAATTGGTAAAAGCTGGCCACCAGCAAGTGCGCGAGCGAGCGAACGTGATAGGACGAGTGTTGATTTCTCTGAGCAGCTCGCATACGGACGAGGTACCTTTGGCCTTAGTATCGATCGGCATGCATAGGATGAGGATGGCGCGCAGTTGCTTAGGATGGTGCGCTGCAGTTGCTGTTGTCTTCCTTTGCGGTTGCGGAGGCTGGTGATAGGCGCTCGAGACGAACCAATGAACGGTCGACGAAGAAGCAATTCAATGCAGCTGTGACAGTCTACCAACTAATCGAACTCCGCCAGTTGATGCTATATAGATGCAGTCCGTAACTACAGACAGACAGACACTGTCAGACAGACAGACAAACAGACACTGTCAGACAGACAGACAGACAGATATGATATGAAGTCTATGAAGATATACATCCAGACATAATACAAACAGATAAATACCGGCGAAAGGACAGATATATATAGTAGGGTGGTCCTTATTTTTAAAAGTTTGATTTTATAACGGGGCACCCTCTAAGTTGGTTTCTATTGATGAGAAAAAAATTGAGAAAAATTTTGGAGAGAATCTGAGGACATTTAGGGGTCGCTACCAGAGGTCAAAGTTCAAGGTTAGAATTAATTTGGGCTTTTTGGTCCACTATGCGCAATTTCCATTAATATGCTTCCAACCATGTTAATCGCTATGATAGAATTTGATAGACAACTATACTCACATATTTATTAACATCTCCGAGACTCCGACATCATGATTGCCACCTACTTACTTATTTTATTGACATTGTTCTATAATGCATTTACAGTCATTGCATCTTTTGGCGGCAATTTCGCTTCATTTTGGATTTTTCGTGTATATTGCATAATTTCGCCATTGTCAAAGAGAACACAAAGTTGGCAATAGACCTAAGTCTTGACAATGCCACAGTGAAAGTGAGTATCAGAAATGCAACACTTGTAGGCCTACTTTCTTTCGCACTACAATGTCTTGGCAATGATCCCACAGAGTTCAATCTCTATTGTTTTTAATGCCTAACGAGCGAATAAAGAATCGGCAAAAAAATATGAAAACTTGAAAGCTGAATGCCAACCAGAAGTTCCTCTAATAATTCACTGGGATGGAAAGTTGTTGGATGACATCTGCAGACTGCAGTAAAGAAAAAGTAAACCGTGTTCAAGTCCTCGTTTCTAGAGTGTTGACCAGATCCTCGGTTTACAGAAGTTATCATCGGGACAAGAAAATCTTCAGTGTCTGCAGTGTATGAAGCGGTTGTGACTTGGGGCATTACTGATCAAATAAAATCTATGTGCTTTGACACCACATCAGTGAACAGTGGACTTAGAAATGGTGCCTGCATCCTGTTGGAACAGAAGCTGGACAAGGATTTGTTGTAGAGTGCATGTCGCTATCACATATGCCTAAATTAAGTTGGAGGCAGTGGTTATGTTTTCTCTTGGTTCACCGAAGGGTAAGGACATAATGATTTTTCCCCTGGGCTGCACAGAGCGAGGTTGATCGGCAAGAGCATTTACAGTGTTAAGATATGGATGTTCAAGAAATAATTCAAGTCAACAAGAAGAGAATAAAGGGTATGGCTGACATCTGCTTGCTATACGTCAAAGTCTGGTTTCAAGCACCGTATGCACCATCTATGCTCCTCAACTTGACCTGTAGAGAGCAGATCTTTAAGGACATTGACAAAATACAGGGAGATAAAATAGTGCAGTTGCAGACGTTGCAATGAAGAAATGTTTAGATGACCTTTGGTATCTTTCAGAGGAATTGGTGACTTTTGCGTTCATTGATATATGGGGCTTCCATTTATACCAAGCGCCAAATGATTACTACTCTGGACAAAACTTGGATCGAACATCCACTTCAAAGATGAACCTTGGAACCTGCTGTAATAAGCTCAATGCAACTGGAAGATTTTGTCATGGAAAACACGAGATTTTTCAAGTGTTCCCCAACAAGACGTTGATATACATGGTCAAACGACACGAGAACTTCAAGTTAGATTAGGCCACAAAAGCGTGGAGTGACACTCGTGAACATGTATAACAAGCTTCAAACAAATAATGAGGATCAGATGCAGAGTCTGCTATATTTATTGTGAAGAAATAGGCTACGTGCCTATCGTCGCAAAAGACTGATGCAATAATGGAAACATTAACTGGAAAAACATTTTTATGTCCGTGTATGCGTTTTGTCCAAAATAGTAAACCAATCCACAAGCCACTAGTCCACCTCCAGCACGGTCCACTGCCCACCAGAATTTATTTAAATTTGTGCATTCAACCATACATGTACACTAGTAATAGTATACAATATACGATATTCCATGTTTCGCCTGTGTCTTTACATTGATATATGTTACGTCCGGTAGCGACCCCTAAAACTCAAAAAAATCTGCCAAAGTTTTCAGTGTTAATATTTTTTAACCAAAAGGTATAAGTTAGGAGGGTGCCCCGTTTAAAATTCTCCAAAAAATATTTTTACATGGAGCTAAGGACCACACTAATATATAGGCAGACATAGAGAAAGGCATGCATCAATACAGATCCTATAAGCAGCGATGCCGATAGGCAGACAGACGGACGGACGGACGGACGGACGAATGAAGTGACGTACACACAAAGCTCGAGGGTACGTACCGTACGTATTCTATTTTTTGAAAGGTACGTACGTATTTTAACGTACCCTATTTTAGGGTACGTAAACAATAATAAAATACGCCAGCAGAATGTTCAATTTAATTTAAGCAAACACTCACAACCCAGTATACGCCGTAATAAATTGCTGCAAAGCCACATTGTAGATCTCTGTTTATCCAGCATAATATAGGCCTAGGGTCTATTGCACTTAATGCACTAATTAATGCCAGTCAGTCGTCTCAGTTCTGCTGCACTTCAACGATGTGTTCTTATGCGATTGCCAGATCCAACCCATAACTGCTTGTCGAAAAAATTGCATTCAATCAAATAATAATAGATTCTAATTGTTGTTCGCATTTTTCAAAACTTTCACACGTGCGTCCATTCCTACACACATTCTCTGGGCATCGCTGACTCGCTGACTGATGCGTAGGCTATAAGCTTATAGATAAGTATAAGCTTACTGCAATTGTCGAGTTACACTAATTTGCAAACCAGTGACGTGTACTTAGCTCTCATCAGAAATACAGTACAGTTTGCATTAAATTAATATTAATATAACCAAAGAAGTTATCGAATTAAATTTACTGCTATACGCTACCGGAAGTACCGGTTTCAATGACGCATAGGCCTACAGTTTGACGTCAGATTATACGTTGGCTATGGGTCGCCGAGTACACCATGAATTTTCGTGTATGGTACGTATCATACGCGTATTCTATTTTTTGAAAGGTACGTACGTATTTTAACGTATTCTATTTTAGGGTACGCGTACCCTCGAGCTTTGCGTACACACTTTCCGTCGGAAAAGCAAGAGAACTGGAAAGGAAACGAGAAAAGGACGAAAAGTGAATTAAGTCAATTAAGACGTTTCGACTATGATCTACTAAATCAGTGGCTCCCAACCTTTTTTTTACTTTAGGACCCCTTTTTCTAAGTTGTAGGATACGAGGGACACTTTTTCTTAGTCGAAGGACATTAGGGGGCCACAAGGCTAAAAATTTAACTAAAAGCATACAGGCTAGGCCTGCAATTGTTGTATATGATTCGAAATAAAATAATTTGTAGGCCTAATAGAAAATAATTGTGTGTTCTATCCTGTCCAAATTGTCATTTTTCAGATATTTTTGTTAATTCTTTGAGAGATGAGGGGCCATTTCTCAGGCCTGACGGGCCACTTTTGGCCCGCGGTCCACGGTTGGGAACCGCTGTACTTAATATACATATACTGTGGTCTGTGGATAATATTGTGGACGTTGTATGAAGATAATGTAGGACCTAATTAGCAATATTAAGACGTACATATAGCATATTTTTGCACAGAATGTGAAACATATGAAGAGCATTTATAATGTATATACGCCGTTTATACGGTATATATGTCCGCCTCTCCAATGTCTTCATCGTTTTGTCTTTTGCCTATTTATTTGTCTGAACATGCATCAATCCGACCGTGTGCTTGTCTGTGTCCGTCTATCTGTCTGTCTGTCTGTCTGTTTGTCTGTATGTCTGTGCGTCTGACTATATGTTTGTCTGTCTGTTTGTTTGTCTGTCTGTTTGGTTGTCTGTCTGTTTGGTTGTCTGTCTGTTTGTTTGTCTGTCTGTTTGGTTGTCTGTCTGTTTGGTTGTCTGTCTGTTTGGTTGTCTGTCTGTTTGGTTGTCTGTCTGTTTGGTTGTCTATCTGTTTGGTTGTCTGTCTGTTTGGTTGTGTCTGTCTGTTTGGTTGTCTGTCTGTCTGTCTGTCTGTCTGTTTGTTTGTCTGTCTGTCTGTCTGTTTGGTTGTCTGTCTCTTCGCTTAAGTTGAAGTATATATATCTTGAACTTGTCATCGAGGTCTGCATGATCCAATGCGCCGCAAGTAAAAAAAATCGATTGGAGTCACGCGAGCAACGAGAGAGCGGATCGAAAAGGACAGAGGGGGAGGAGTAAAAGGAGGAGGAGGACGAGGAGGAAGGGGAAAAGGAGGAGGAGGAAGAGACGTAGGAGGAGGAGGAGGATGAAGAAAATTAAGAGGACGACGTGAAAAGATGGAGGGGCGAAAAAGAGTCAGTGGCGACAGATGTTTCATCTTAAACTGCATGAGGCTGCATTTCAACTGCGCGAAACCGTTTTAAGTTGAAAAAGGCAGGTATATATAAATTATTATGCACTCAATCAGGTGGACAAACTCTTCGTAGTAATGTACGGACACAGCAGACACCAATGTAGCCAAGCATCAGTTGTCTGATATAAAATAAAAGGCTATACAAGTGATTCAATGGTTCGCTTAAATAAGAACTGAATTACACGATTGTTTCTTATTTAAGTTGTTCGGTTTGGTTGATTTTGTCTCCTATATTATTGTAAAAGATTTCTTGTAATTTAGACAAAGAATTAAATTAATTCCTCCACTTAAACACTCATCCACCCGCCGGGCGATTAGTATGGTCTATTATTTCTAGCACAAACTGAATGGGGGTCAATTGCTTTTTATTTCTATACGGTAATGGATAATTGGATATGATAGTCTATACTGATCTGCGTTAGTTATTAAGCTGCTGTAGATATCCATGGATTAAAAACAAAAGTTTACTCAACCTATTAACGTATCTTTTCTTCTATACCCGATGACGTTATTTCGGAATAGAATGTCGGGTTTCTGCTTAGTGCGCGTCACTTTACTAATTTCGCACTTTATAAAACAAGTTGACTTAAAGCTTTCCCGTAATTTTTAAGCGAATTTTTTATTGTAGACCTACGTAGCTATAGAAATGAAGCATAATATTTGTGTCATATTTAAAAATCACATTATAACTATGTATGAACAACTCTTAATTTTCTTCCTCCTCCTCCTTCTCCTTCTCCTCCCCTCCTCCTCCTGCTTCTCCATTGTATATAGATGAGACTTTTCAAAGTTTTTAGTGTTACATGTAAGCGGTGCTGAGTTTAAGTTCAAAGTCCCAATCGTGAGTTCAAAGAAATAGGTTGTTACTATGTCACTGAAGGATAGCCTATTTAATTCAATGGTGAAGTCAAGCTCATTGCTATATCTGACCTCCTCGGTTTATCCCATCCCACAGCAGAAGAAAAGACAGATTTCAGATTCCGAAATAGAGATTCGGTCTTTCTTCTTCCAACGGAATGCATCGTTTTCCTTGGAGAGGTCAGGTGCTGTGTTCACTAGTCGTATGGAAAGGCTATACTATATCGAGAACAATAAACGGTGTATAGTTCTGGGCGACAAATTAGGTTGGAGTCAGTGCTCAAAGTGGGGAAAAAGAAGTGCTGGACATCTCCTTATTTTTTCAAAAGAAGTGCCTGGAAGCCCCATACCTTTCCAGGTTTTGCTGGCCAATAAGCGGCAGGACGACATTCAGATTTTAAAATAAGTGCATGGTCGTCGTCCATGACCGTCCAGCCCCACTTTAAGCCCTGGCTGGAGTCTAACCAGCCTTCCCAAGACATGCCCCGACCACAAAACTATAGGTAGGCCTACACCGGTCTCTGCTAGTAATAGACAACATTGAAAGAGTAGCATATATATATATATATAGGAAAGGAGAATCGCATCTATAAGTCGTGATGGGCAAGTGGTGCTGAGCAAGAGTCAGTATATATAGTGCGTGTCATTTTATACGTTGAACATTTTGCATAACGTTGTTCAACATAATTGCGTTGTATTGTATTGCATTGTATTGTACTGTATTGTATTGCATCGTATTAAAAGATTTATAAAGCAGGGTGAACCGTTGAGAATCGCTCCCATGACAGCGCATGCGCAAGGCCGTCACGATCGAGCTAAGGAAGAAAGATATGTTTTGAGAAAAGGCAAAAGAGGAGGATGGGTAAACAGCTACATATAGTAGATCTATCTGAAATCGAGTAAATCATAACATTTAAAAGTCACAGGATTTACGAATAATGAAGTTGGTCGTAAATTTCTGCTGAAGCCGAAGCCGAAAAAGGACAGCAAATGAATGAATGAATGAATGAAGAAATGAAGAAATGAACGAATGAAGGATTGAATGATTGAACGAATGAATAAATGAATTAGGCATTGACGCTGACCCATGAACGAACGTCAGACCGAAAAATGAACAAACGCATTAACGAACAGAACTACGTATGACTAATAAACGTCAATGTAAACTGTAGACAATAAATTCTGCAAGGTTAGATGTCCCAATAAATTCAGGGCTTAAAGTGTGCCTGGACGGTCATGGACGGCGTCCATGCACTTGTTTTAAAATCTGAGCGCCGCCCAGTCACTTATTGGTGAGCACAGACTGGAAAGATAAGGCCGGGGCGTCCAGGTAGGCCTACTTTCTTTGGAGAGGTAAGGGGGGTCCAGGCACATATTATTTTTTTCCCCTCTTTTGGCACTGCCAATAATAGATTATAATCGCAGTAATAAAGATAAGGTGAAGTGATGCAATCAAATAATTTATTGTTCAGTGCTTTCCAACCTTTAGGACCATGAGTCGAAGAAGCAATAATTCTTGAAACGGGGGACCGCAAAGTGAAGTCATCAAGAGCGTTGCTGAGGGTCCTGTCGCGGTGGCATGGCTTGGAGCGAACTGCATTCGCTAAAGAAAAAGCTGCGGGTAAAATTCGACGATTATTATTAACAACTGTACTGAAATTTTTATGGAATAATCTTAATATTTAATGAATAATAGTAATGAATAAACATGTATATATTATTATATCCATGCCATGTTTGATTTGATTTATTATAGTTTAGTACAAAATTATAAGATGGCTTTTACCTCTGCCATGCATGCACTCAGTTGATTTCTCCGTATACTTCGCCCACTGCAGTCTTTTTTTGAGTCTCAGCTCCATTTTATGGCTGAACCGGATTTCCATTCTCCTGCTCTGGCTATTATTTATAGAGACGTCAAAGCCACAGTCTTCGGTCTAAAGAGCAGTCATATATATAGTTGACGATCGAGAAAGAGCCGAAGACGTCGTCAATCGACGACCAAGCAACGGGATTCTTATTCTTTCCTAAGTTTCCTTCCCACCCTCAGGACAAGAACTGAACTATTTTACCCAAAATGAATGACCGTAGCCACTTACTGACGACGTGCTGTAGGTTGGAACTCCAGTGGCGTAGGCAAGGGGGGGTTTCGGGGGTTAAAACCCCCCCCATTGGCTCCGGGAAAAAGATTTTTAAAGGTTATTTTTCCATTTAAGTAAGAAAAAATGGCAAAAAAACAGGGTTTCCGGCCATAAAACCCCCCCCATGAAAAATTCCTGGCTACGCCACTGTGGAACTCAGTAGACCTACTGTAACATCTCAGGGACTGGCTAGAAGTGAATGGTCTAGAGACGGTTTGCTATGCTATGGTTTAGGTGAGTGCTGAACAGGCATGTTAGAGCCGAAGTCAATCTGCTGACTGATATACCGTTTATTTACGAGGTTATATTTCAATGATGATCACCTCAACCATGTACATTTACAGTTATGCAATTTGTCAATGACATACAGTGTAGGTTTTCAATAATGTGCTTAGGACAGTTATTACAATTATTAATAGGCCTAATATAGTTTTCAGTAAGCTTCAGTGCTAAAAGTGCAGGAAAATAAGTGCCTGGACGCCTCTTACCTTCCCAAAAGAAGTGCCTGGACGCCCCCTACCATTCCAGTCAGTGCTGGCCAATAAGTGGCAGGACGGTGTTCAGATTTTAAAATAAGTGCATGGACGCCGTCCATGACCGTCCAGGCACACTTTAAGCCCTGGTAAGCTTTAGGTCTATAGTTATAGTTATACAGTAGGCCTATAATAGTTATGCATTATTTTAATGCTGTTGGTCAATTTGCGGCCGCCGTGAGGTGGCGCCGCGTATCTCCTGATAATTACGGGGACCTAACGCCAGGGATAGAAAAAAAGCGGTAGCTTGACTCGCTTGAGGTATAGGTTCGACCGTTCGAATCCGCAACCTATCGGCTTTACGGCACCGAACTTTGTCCCTACACCACCGCGCAATACGTAGCCACTATTCTACATGGGGTAGTGCCAGTCCCAGGCCTGGATAAAGGCGGAGGGTGACACTAATGACCATCTTGTCAATGCCGTTGAAATGAACAACTACCAAATGCGACATCTAGTGAATAGTTTTGTGATCGCCGCTTGCATTTTTCAATCGCCAGATGGCGATGAGAGCGTTCGTAAACGATCGGATGGCAAGGGTCGCCCTCCGTTTTTCCATAGGCCTGGGACTGGCACTGTTTCAATGAGCAGATGTTAGGAGTTGCGCTTAGTGGCAGTGGGAATTAACAGAGAAAATTCGGAGAGGCAAATATAGCTGGAAAAGAATACTCAGCCTGTATGTGCCAGGGATGCCAAACATGAAGAAAGAGAGAGAGGAAAAGAGACAAACATAATACGTAGGCTATACATACAATCATACATGCATACATACATACCTACCTACCTACATACATACATACATACATGCATACATACATACATACATACATACATACATACATACATACGCACATACATACATACGTCACTCTGGCCTCCCATCCAATCGAATAATGTGCTTAAACAGAATTTTACGCTCTGTATCACGTTTAATTGGACATATCCACAAATTTGATCATGTGTCCAGCTATATGCTGGAGATATTACACTGGCTTCCTACTCAACAGCGCATTGAATTTAGGGTCGCTGCTCTATTTAGGCAATGCCAGCTTGGAATTGCCCCAACTAGGCCTACTTGCGAGAGCTTTGTTGGTCCACTAGTACCCAAGGTCACCGCACCTTCCGTTCTGCACGGAACACGGAAGGGATTGCTATTGGTCCCTTTGCACGAACTGTAACGATGCAGAATAGAGCCTTTTCTGTCATCGGCCCAGTTGTCTGGAATGGGCTCCCACAGGAGCTACGCCTACTTCCTGGGGTTATTACCGAAACATTCTTTACTAAACTCAAAACTGTCCCTTTTTGCCGTGCTAGAGTCGGGAGCGCTTCTGAGTAGTCCCCTTGAAGAAGCGCTATATAAATTCTTGAATGAACGAATACATACATACGTACATACATGCATACATACATACGTACATACATACCTACATACATTCGTATACATACATACATACATACATACATACATACATACATACATACATGTATGCATACATGCATACATACATACATACATACATACATACATACATACATACATACATACATACATACATACATACATACATACATGTATGCATACATACATACATACATACATACATACATACATACATACATACATACATACATACATACATACATACATACATACATACATACATACATACATACATACATACATACATACATACATACATACATGTATGCATACATACATACATACATACATACATACATACATACATACATACATACATACATACATACATACATACATACATACATACATACATACATACATACATACATACATACATACATACATACATACATACATACATACATACAATGTCATACATACATACATACATAAATGCACACAAGCAACGATAGAGGTTAACTAATTAAATATTTGTTTTAAGTAAATAGTTTTCAGTGGTTGTGTTTATGTCGAGTATTGTGCTGCAGAGGTCGGATGTCGTACTAACTGACCCAGACACCGAATAAACGTTGAGTTGTTGTTTTCACTCATCATTGGATCGACGTTCTGCAGACGAAAGGAGGAAGGAAGGAAGCAGGTCATCACGTTGAATTGCAGTGCATCACTCGAATGGCATCGGTCATTCTCTCCGTTGGATCACATATCTTCATTGCGTCGCTCTTTATAGCCTCCAACTCTTTCTCCACCTCCTCCTCCACTTTTGTCCCTCTTCTTCCCCCTTCTCTTCTTCCTCTTCCTCCTTCTCATCCTCCTCCGCTTCCTTCTCCCTCTCCTTCTCCTCCTCTTCCTTCTCTTCTCTTCTCTTCCTCCTCCTCCTCTTCCTCCGCCTCCGCCTCCTCTTCCATCTCTTCTTCTTCCTCTTCCTCCTTCTCCTCTTCCTCCCCCCATCCTACCCTCCCAAATCGCTGTCCTTTCGACGACGAACAGTCTTCGAGTCTGATATCCTATCCGTGCACACTTGGAAAAACACGTGTACAGACTTGTACATGTACAATTGTACATGTGCAATTGTACATGTACAATTGTACATGTACAATTGTACATGTATAGACTATAGTTCATGCGAAACTTGATTACTGCAACTCTCTCTTCCTAAACATTGATATAACCCAAATTAACCGCCTCCAAGCTATCCAGAACGCCCTCGCCCGTGCAGTGACGAAAACCCCCAAACGTCACCACATCACTCCTGTCCTGAAATCACTTCACTGGCTCAAAATACCTGAACGCATCGAATACAAAGTCCTCTCACTCACTTACAATACACTTCAATCATCCCAGCCGTTCTACCTTCGTCAGTTGTTCACCATCCAGCCACCTCGTTCAACACGCTCCTCATCCTCCATTACACTGCTTCGCCCTCCCATCACTTCATCACTGAAATTCGCAAACCGCTCCATAGCCATTGCCGTTCCACCTCTCTGGAACAAACTTCCGCCAGCACTTCGGCAAACTTCCGACCCATCATACGAACTCACCAAAACTACACCTCTCGCTATCTCCCCACAGGTCTTTCACTCAAAACTGAAAACATTGTTCTTTCAAAAATCCTATCCTGATTCTTCCTCTTCTCCTTACATCCCCCGCCACTTCAACTCTAAACATCACCCACCTTAGCCGTCCATCCATCTATCTGCCTGCCTGACTCTCCGGACTTGACCCGCTGCCTATCGATTTTGTTTTGATTGAGCGCCTGTGAATAAGCTGGTTCCCGCGACTTGGCTTTTGTGGGCGCTGTAGAAGTTTCGAGATTACGATTACGATTACGATTACGACTAACCGTCACGTGATGATTGCTGATTGTAGTTTTGTACACAGGCCAAAAATACCTCCATCTCTGAGTATATAGGCTACGCATATCTACGGTATGTGTTTAGCTGCACGTTTTTGCCATAATTACAAGTGTCCTTTCCATTGCATTATATAAAAATTTTGTTCCATAGGCTAGAGCATGCATTGAAAAAATCTGATTCCATGTATGCGCGTGTTTCTCTGTGTATTACTGAATATGCCTGCACATGTTTTTGTGTTTTTCTATGCGCAGTATGTGCTTGTCTTTGTAAGTATGCGCCTGTCAGCTTGTCAATCCACGGGTCTGCCTGTGACAGCCTGTCAGTGTTTGCATGTGTTCTTTCCTAATGTCCATCAATCTGCCCTCCCCTTCTGTAGACTCACTCACTGCCTCCTATCAACCTAAGCTGCCGCTGATGATGATGTCTGATTGTATCCACACGCCAGTGTCGTTGGTTGTATACCTTGGAATAAAAGCCATTGGCGCCGCTGTCACGAAATAGAGTATCCCCCGTATTAATTGTATCCCCCCAAATTAGAAAAAGTCGAAGAAACCGCTTCCGCGTGTATTTTGTTTTGCAAATTGATTTTCAACTGCTTTGTTTTGAACAATGGCACTAACAGATATGTTTAATCCTACTAGATAGTTTGTTTTGCCCTGTTTTTAGAGCACTCGAAGCATTTAAAACACTTAAAAACACTCAGAGTCACTAAATAAATTCGAGTTGCCTTTATCTCAGCATTGCCTAGGACACTTAAAACAATCAGAGTCACTTTAAATTTTGATTACGGCATACATTTTTTTATTATGCGCATTTTTCAAAAAGGGAATAGAATGGTTTATCTCTCCGGATTGTATTGACCAGTTAATTCCATCCGGGGGGGGATAGATTAATTCTTCCCCCGGATAGCTTTCAGGGGGGCATACTCCGTTTCGTGTCACCGCCACAGCGGACACTCGTCTGATAAATTGGTATAGCCTGATGCCATCGTTGGGACATATCCCACCTCCTCATCACACCACCCCATCAGCTCTAGGTGGAAAATTGGCGGCGCGCGATCATCCCACAGGGCCGCGTGATCCCCGAACGTGTTTGTGGTACTGGTGGTGGTGGTGGAGAATGGAAACTGGAGCGTCGTGATGATTAGAAGTATCAGCATTGGTGTCAGGACCTTTGGGAGGCTGGTTGTTGATGAGGCCGAACGGCGCTTACGTTTTGATGCATATGCTATGAAAAGCACATGTATACGTGCAACTATCGCAAAACGTATTATGTACGGCGTGCGCCCACTCATATATAATCATCCAGTTATTTTCACATGATCAATTATGCACGTGCGCGAAGGACTGTTCAGGATTTCGCATAAATAATATACGACATTCGACGAACATAGCTCTTGTCAGTGAATCTGTAGCTTCGGTGTAATTATGGGGAATGCTGTGGCCACCCTTGCAAATGCGGGCAAAGGTGGCAAAATTAAATTTTAAAGACATATCTTATCACCTGGACTCAAAATTTCAATGATCGTTACTTCATAAAAACTAAAAAAGAACGTGGTTACGTGGACTCGTTGAGTGGAGGAGGAGGAGGAGGAGGAGGAGGAGGACATCCAAAGATTGTGTCGATGAAACTTTCTGTTTCCACTGGCCTGTTGAACAGTGCGGAGGGTAATTGGCTTGGAGTGGTTTAAACTCTGGCATCGGGTTTACCTAATTTATTTTAAGCTCTCACCGTTTTTACCCCTATATATATATATATATATATATATATATATATATATATCCCTCTTTCTCTCTCATCTCTTGTCTCATTCTCTCATTCTCCATCATGTCGTCTTTCTCTCTATGCCCTGCAGTGCTGAATAACTGCCATGACCCTCATGACGCAACCTGCTGAATTTGCATAACTGGCGCCGCCACTGTCTATAATATTATGTCCTTCTCTATCATGAGTCTATCTGAAAAGCTGAGACCCACTAAAAATTACATATTTAGGCTTATCGATCATCCACTTCTCTTTGCCATCACCCGACCGATCTCTCTCTCTCTCTCTCTCTCTCTCTCTCTCTCTCTCTCTCTCTCTCTCTCTCTCTCTCTCTCTCTCTCTCTCTCTCTCTCTACATTCATCAGCTTTTAATATGTTTTGATATTGTATGTATAATTCAAAAGCATATAATATAGCGTGGTCGACCGATGGGACTACTGTACTCGGACTAGAGACACGGTCACACGGACAGGGTTCTATCAGAGCAAAACTCATACAGCCTTCGTATATACAACAGCATAAAATTATGGTGTCACATCGGAAACACAGTTGCGCTCAACTGAGTCTTCCATTAGAGAGCGGATTAAAAAAAAGCGTTCTGTGGGCAACATCAAACGGTCGCAAACGAACAAACCTTTAAAAGACATTTTTAACCCGATTATTACTAACTGCTTTAAGGACGGACTATAATTATATAGCCACAGAATCTTTCGCGCGCTCTCTCCCCATCCCATTATATCTGTCTGTCTGCCTGTTTGCCAATCTCTCTCTCTCTCTCTCTCTCTCTCTCTCTCTGCCTCTGTCTTTCTTTAGGTCTTTGTCTGTCACTCTACCTCTGTTTTTAGCGTGTCCGTCCGTGTGTCCGTCTTTGTGTCCCTCTGTCTGTCTGTCTGTCTGTCTGTCTGTCTGTCTGTCTGTCTGCCTGCCTGTATCTCTCTCTATATCTACAACGGCATTGTATAAAACGCACTATTTACTGATCAGATGCCTAGATTTGGATAGACATCGAGTTCAGTGGGTGATTTGACGTGGAAGAGTCTGTCTAAGACGCGATTATGACGACGGAATGGCATCAGAGGATGGATCAGACAACTGATGAGGTAATTAGGGTGACGTATACCATCAAGACTGCCTCCAGTCGTGACGTGATCAGATGTGACGTCTGTCTTGACGCGAGTCACGACGCGCTGTTGACTGAAGTCAAGTGCAAAACACTGTTGACTGAAGTCCAGTGCAAAACATTGTTGACTCTTAGACGAACTAACTCAATCCGTGTTCGTTTATTGGATCGTCCGTTTGATCGTGCATCCGTTCACTGTTTCACTCACTCATTCCAACATTTACTGTACCAGAACATTTGGAATATATTTGTTTGTTTGCTTGTATGTGCACTTGTTATAGCGCCCCTTCAAGCATGCTACTCAGAGGCGCTCCCGACTGCAGAGCGGACACTGCATCTGAGTTTCACGCCGAAGCGCTGAGCAATTGCGAGTGAAGGACTTGCGTAAGGTCCCTACGCGGCGACTTGAGGTGGATTCGAACCTCGAACCTTCCGACTTCAAGGCAACGACGCCATCGCTATATACACCACCGCGCCCCACGATATAGTAGCCACATAATATACATACTATGTGGCTGCTGTGGCATCGCACATAAAATTATTAATTTGGTCTCTTTTGAAACTCATCTATATATTTAACGTGGTGTTTTAAAAAAGACCAAACAAATCAAATATAGACGAAAATGAGATGTGTTTTGTCTAAGACATCAAAACATCCACTCATCAAGTTCAAGCTGCAGTTCAAGGTCGACGGAACTGGAAACATTCGGCGACTTCCGGTTTCAAAACTACACCGAAAAAGAGACCAGTATAACAGTGAGTCCCCTTCGGAAAGTGCGTTTTCTTCAGGGTATTATACTGAAGGCAGTCACGGTGCTCTGAAGATTTCCCTGCATGATGAGAGCGTTTAGAGAAATGAGATTTCTGAATAGTTTCGATGCATGTGTAGAATATCGTAGCCTATAGCCCAGCAAGGTTAAATGTCACCATTAAGGGAATTGAACGGACAACATGGCTTCAGCAAAGGTCATCCGCGTTGCAAAGGATCTCTGCTGGCATATATATATATATATGAATTATATATATATAATTTATATATATATATATTATATATATATAGCGTTGATAAAGACGACTCACTGCCATATATGCGCTGGGGCCACTATAATCAGTTCCCTGCATTACGTTGCGCAATTCGCGTGCATTCATGCGTATATTTATTTAACCATAGTTTTTGGTAGATATGGATTGATTGACCAATGCATCCAAGCAGACAGACAGACTCCATTTACCCATTCGTTCATCTATCCATCTGTCGCTTGCTCCATCCACCAGCAAGCCTTCTATCCAGCCATTTTCGGTCCTCCATTCATCCATGCATCCATTCATTTGCTCATTCGTCCATTCCTTAATTCAATCATTCAATTATTCATTCAATAATCTGTTAATTAATTAATTAATTCATTCATTCAATCATCCATCCATTCATTCATTCTTTCATTCATTCGTTCGTTCGTTCGTTCATTCATTCATTCATTCATTCATTCATTCATACATTCATTCATTGGTTCATTCGGTAATTCCTTCCTTCATTCATTCATCCATTCATCCATCCATCATTCATTCATTTGGCCACTCAATGACTCATTCATTCCTTCATTCAGTATTTCCTTCTCTCATTCATTCATTCATTCATTCATTCATACATTCATTCATTCATTCATTCAATCCTTCCTTCATTCGTTCATTCGTTCATTCGTTCATCCATCCATTCATTCAATAATTCATGAATTCTCCCACTCAATAACTCACTCATTCTCTCATTCCGTCATTCAGGCAATTTATGTAGCGCCCCTTCAATGGCCTTCATGTTGCAATCGAGCAAAGCACACAAAACACGACGAACATCGCACGGCTTTAATACGTCCTCCGCCGCCGACCGTCGTCATTCGGTCGACATAAATCGAGCGTAGACAACCAGTCAGCCATGAAACCTCGTCATCGTCATTGTCATCGTCATCATCATTTCGCTGCGACGGTTGCACGTACGCCCTCCCCAACGGACGCCGTCTTTGTCAACATAGCCGGTCACGTGGTCCTTTTAGACAATGCAATTTCTCGTTCTGTACACACACATAAGGATTATAGCGGATTAACTTATACGGCGGATGGATTAGAGACGGCGGCGCACGAATATGAAGAATGCCGTCGCTTATGAAAGTAGTGCGCTGCATGTAATTAAGCCGCGTGCCGTGAGTCGGAATTATGGCCGAGCGGAAGAGCGTCGCTCCTGCAGTGCGTTGCTTCCGGTTCGTGTTTTCTCTCCTTGAAGGTTCAGCTCAATAAGGAACTTGGTCGATGCGTTAACGTGCTAGATTAGATTAGATTAGGTTGGATTAGACCAGATCAGATCAGAATCAGATCAGATTAGATTAGAACAGATTATATTAGATTGGATCAGATCAAATCAGATCAGATTTGATCAGATTAGATCATATTATATTAGATTTGATCAGATTAGATCATATTATATTAGATTGGATCAGATTAGATTATATTATATTAGATTATATGAGATTAGATTAGATTAGACAATAGACATGGGTTATATTGGTCAGGCTGGATCAGCATAAATGGCCTTGGATTAGACTAGATTTAACCTATATTAAATTTAGCTGCGTTGGATTGGATTCTGTTAGAGTATATATAACCTACGCCTGTTGAACGTGTTAGTCCTAACATCGAAAGCATATGTAATTAGGCTATGTATTCTTCAATATTGGTCCTGGGCATGACGTTAAACTGCATCCATCCTCTGCCACAGGGAACCAACAACGTCCCTGTGCCGGTCCTATAAGCCCGGACAAAAGGAGGAAGGTTTGCCAGATGGGTGGCGATACGCTGGCAGTAAAAGACCCAGACGATTGAAATCCGCAAAAATTGAATGCCCGTATGTGTCCCATGCTCTCCATCTATGCTGATCCAGCCTGACCAATATAGCCCATGTCTATTGTCTAATCTAATCTAATCTAATCTCATATAATCTGATCCTAATTGAACCACTACACAAGTGACATAGCGGCCCAGATGCTCCAAGGTGTCATGATGTGGAGCAGGCATGCACAGGTCGGTCAGGACAGACTAGTGGAGAGAGTCGGAGAAGAGAGCATGGGACACATACGGGCATTGACCCAGTTGTCCTTCATGCCTCTCTCCCATATTCAATTCCTTGTGCATATTTTAGTGCTGTATTGATTTTCTGTGCCACTGAATTGCGTGTGTCAGTGATCAGTGCATTTTGGCGGATAGATTATTATTATTATTATTATTATTTTTTTTTTTTAGCGCCCGAGGTATTTATGATCCCTCAGGCTTAAAAACAATAAATACTAAAAACTGTGTTCTGGAGTCAACGATCGTCGTCACCGGTCGATTGTGCAAAGGTAGAGCGAAAAGAAACAGCGTTGAAGCGTTGTGTGCAAACAGAAAGACGCTGAAAGAGGTGTGCTGTCTCCTGCGGGTCTCCTGACACCATGGTCAGCCGCCGCCCTAGTTCTGATAAGAACTCCCGACCCTGTGCATTGATGGGACCCAGGGTCTCAAGTGCGACTGGAATGAAATCGTGTGTACTGGGGATTTCTGCATATTTTGCCATCTTCTTGGTGGATGCCATTTCAGCTGCTGCTCCAGGTGTTACGGAGGTCAGATGAATATACGAGTTAGCACACGTATGAACACTCGTAGCATCCCATGTCATGTACTTCCCTCTTGACCATGGGATCAACGTTGCCCCATCCGGTCTTTTGCCATCAGTAAGGAGCAGGCCTGCTGGTTCCTTGGTGCTCGGGACATCTGCTCGCTGAAGGGCTCTCCCAGATGATATCGTTTATCGTGAAATGCCTGCTTGCTCGCCCTCCAGAAAGTCGACAGACCAGTCCATGATGTCCACCCTGGTCAGTCACCAAACCGCACTGGCACTGGTGTGGCTCGCAGAGATCCAGGCCTAGGCGAAGGCCTATGGCCACTCTGACGGCCTCATCGCTGAGACATAAACCACAGGAGGCCATTGGAAAAACTGCCATCCAATCCCCTGCATGGGCGGATGTTACTGCCCGCAGCCTCGCCATGCTGAGTGGATCTGTCGCCGAGGACCACACCAACGATATGTCCTTCTCGACCAGTGGTCGGTCCCAAGCTCTTTGGGCAGTGATGGTCTCCACCTGTCCGCTCGGGAGCGTCGCACTGCGCTCAATGAGGATGTCGTTCTTGAATGGATCTTGCCAGTCCTCCGAGTGAAGAATAGCGGTTGTAAGATTTCTGGCCGATGCAGCTGATGCAATATATGCAGAAGATGCCAGCATCTGAAGCCGTCTGATTCCTAAACCGCCGTCTCTTATCGGAAGCGTCGCTTGAATCCATTGGATGTCACTGAGTCTGATGTTGACGACTGACTCCAATCCCTGTCTCATTTGATCGTCCATCGCTCTCAACAAGATGTGTCCCCAGCACTGCGCAGTTCTGAGCAAGAAAGTCAGTCTCGCGGCCCCGAAGCACGATCTCATTAGCATCAGGGCTCCCTGCGTGGGCAACCTCATCATGTCCTTCAATGCCTGCTCCAATCTCTCAGAATGATCCTGCAATATTTTATCCAGCGCCGTGCCTCTACTGAGCGGCGCCCCCAACAGAGTTATTGAGTCTCTGGTAACTAGTTTGAAGGCATCAAATGTTTTGTCTACCTTTTCCTCCCCGGCCAAAATTTCGCATTTCTGTCTGTTCAGGCATAAGCCTAAGCTTGGCTCCAGATCCGAGATGATTTTCATGTCATTGACCACGTCTTCGGGTCTTCCTCCTAGTGACAGATCGTCCAAGTACCCGACTCGGAAGCTGGATGTCAATGATCGTAGGACAGGTTGCAGTGGCAGGCAGAAGAGTAAAGGCCCCAAAGGGTCACCCTGTTGCGGCCCCATCTGTGATGCAATAACAAACTCCCCGAACTGGAGCACTGACTCTGCGGAGTATGCCTGATGTATGAACGGGTATAGATCGGGTATGATTTTGTGGACAGCGCGCAGCATCACGTCTCGTCTCAGGGTGTTGAATGCATTGGTGAAATCCAATTTGACGAATATCTGGCCCTGTGGCATGTCTGTGACAAAAGCTCTTGCGGCATGGACCGCCGCTTCACACCCTCCAGGAGTGGCGATGCCACTATTATTATTATTATTATTATTATTATTATTATTATTATTATTATTATTATTATTATTGTTGTTGTTGTTGTTGTTGTTATTATTATTATTGTCATCATCATCATCATCATCATCATCATCATCATCAAACTGTCATTTCTAGCACACCTAAACAAAATAGAAATCTTGCACGAAAGCGCGATACAGAAAACTAAAGAATAATGTATTTATAATATAAGGATTTGTATAGCGTCTCTTGATGAATGACTATTCAGAGGCGCGCATAATGGGAAAAACATCCGCCCTACCTAAAGCCTCTGATGTTAGAGTTATCAACACACGGATCTAAACTGGGACTTGGAGTCTTGGACCAGATATTTAGTGACTCGGACTTGGACTTAGACTCGGACTCGAGAGCCTCTGGATTCGAACTCGGCTCAGATTCGGTTTACATTGATTCGGACTTGACTTGGACTCCCATTATTGGTGAACTCGATTGCATTACCGCCAACTCTATTATTTTATACAAGTTAGGCTATTTCCAAACATCTATAATATATTAGTAATATATAATTAGCAATAGATTATATATTTTAAATTGGGCAAGAGGGACTCATCTCATAATATATATATATATATATATATACATCGTATGTGCATAATTAATTGTATATAATTACAATGCTATTATTAGATTCATGCGTTGGGGCCTATACGCGATGATGCAGTACTGTTGTGCTTTATAGGCCACAAGGTTCCTACACACAACTGAACCGTCGTTGCAATGTAATGCAAATCTTCGGAATTTCTCCGCTCAAAACAAAAGCCACGTCAATGAGGCGAGCTTAGCCACCGGCGCTATAGAAATTCATGTAGACAAAAGCCAGACTGCGTTATCCATTCCGGTGACAGGTCGGATTCCGGGGAGGTCAGGTCGAGAATGTTTGAACGCGGACATGCAGCAGTATTGTATTGTATAGATCTATGAGCACTAGATTATACATAGATAGATTATAAGTATACATAGAAGTCGAGCGCTAAACCACTTGGTCCGTATATAAGCTTATATATATTACAGCAGGCCCTAGCATAGCACTGCTGTATGCGGCCGTCGTTACACGACAGAGAGAACTGACCACAGGAGCAGTCGATGACCGATGATGCGATTGACCGTCGACTGACCAATGAGACCACGCACAGCAACTGACCATGCGTTGCCTACCGCAATTGAGATGGTCGCTGATGGAATTGTTTTCCGTGCGTTGACTGTTGCGGTTGACTGTTGTTGTTGTATTTGAATCTCGAACACGAAATCCTATCATTTACAAAAGCACCTTCTCTAGAAAGAAAGACTGACTTAAAGGTATAGAAGCACCATCGTGTGTTTCGAAGAGTGCTATATAAATGTCTTGATGCACGCACGCACGCGCGCATGCTCTCGTATACAAGTGAGTTTAGAACGCAACATGTCATGGAGAATAGTCTGAAACGATGTCAATTACGCATCGGCAACAGGATGAATAGGAGCATAGTAGTAGCCTATATTAAATATGGAAAATGATTGGATGCATCTAACCGTCGTTTCCTACATCAAATGACTTCTAAAGGTCACACGAATCAAGGTAAGTTTAGCGATCTAAAATGCATATCCGTATTCCGTAGTAACGTAGTCTAATTATCTAATAGCTTTTCTTTATTTAAGCCGTACCGTATTGTACATCGCATTTGAACATTTGCTAAAGCGACCCTATAACACTGTGCAGACTATTCAAAAGCACTCCCATCATTGGAGCCGGGGGGAAATGAAAAACTGGGCGCTGGTGTCAACACAGGATCATGTATTCAGATGTTTCAAAGTTCCACAGTAGGTGTGCGTGCTTGAACTTTGGATCATCCATAATTATGTTCACTATAGCTGAGTAGTATATGGATGTGTTCAATAACCTGTAGGTGTTTTACTGGTACGTCTGAGGGATTCTATATCATCGATACACTTTCATGTTCTGAAATTTAATGCAACATCAGAGTAGTCTGTGTCTGCTTAGGTTTTCCCTGCAGTCTATTATAATAACCGAACAGATGACTGTTTTGATGAGCAAACGTCACGTATAGTTGCAGCGCATTCGCATTGTATTTCTGATACTTTAGCACGCCCAGATGCCATATGATGGTATATGGCTCAAAGCATAAATGAGGCTCGCATGTCGTATACGGATGAAGAGAAAAAGTGAAGCGAGTAATGTCCTGGAATTCTGGAGGGTGGAGAAGAGATGAAGACTATACGTAAGAGCTGGCCGGAAGCCATATGAGACGACTTGAGATGCATGGAGATGTTTTTTGGAGCGAACTGTGAGGAACTGAAGATGGATTGAATTGAGTAGATTGTGCGTTGCCAGATCTGTACAGGGTGGGCCATAAAAAGCATCCCATTAGGTTTTTTGCCAATATCTTGGCAAGAAGTTAGAATTTCGAAATCAAATGTTACAGGCTTAAGACAATTCATTATTACACATGATGGCCAGATTTCATCAACATCTTTCAGGCAGCACAAAAATGATTTCACTTTAAGTGAGACAACCCACTTTTTAGGTGATTCAAAAACGTAACGTAACAGTAAGTAGCAGAAATCGATTTTATTCAGTCACATCTCAAATAACTGTTATCAAATGAACTTGAGAGTGCTTCCCAACTTGTGCTCAATGTGTCCACCACCAGTGCTCAAACTTGTAATTGTATTGTATGTTTTGTAGTGTATTGCATATAAGCATTTATAAAGCACCTCTTACAGACTAGCTATTCAGAGGCGTGACAGCCTCGAGGAATTAAAAAAGACTTCAAGTAGCGAAAGGCTGAAGATGACACCCCCAATAATATCTTACTACGGATAGAGGTTTCTTTTTTGACCCACCTTGTAGAGTGTTGAGCTGCATGTGAAGAACTAAGTATATAATCAGGTCGTATAGTGCTGCAAATTAACCGTCAGTTCTAACAGTTAATGTGTGTATATTTAACTGTCCATATATATATATATTAAAAAACATTGTGAAGTACCGTTTTCGTATGTTGTAGATTTATATCTAGCTTATACAGGGCTAATCGAAATTCAAAGGCATAGAATTTCCCGATGAACTTAACGCCTTCATTCAAATTTTCGTCTGTTTCCCATGTATAGTCGCATTCTGAGACTACTCTGAGATATACCGTATAATACCCGGAAATATGTCGGACCTGGAGAAAAGTCGACTTCTCTCAATCGACGATGATCCAACATCTTCGTTCTTCTTCGTCACCACCAACAACCAGACTCACAATCCGTCAGAATCCGACAACCTGACCGAATCGGAAAAGCAGCATCCGTCATCGCCCTCCTCTGACGACCATCCGTGGGTGTGGGTCTACATCGCCCCCGTCACCTTCATCCTAGGCGTGCTCGGCAACACCCTAACCCTCCTCGTCATGCGACGCAAACGTCTCCGCGACACGACGACCAGCGTCTACCTCTCCCTCATCTCCGTCGCCGACACGGCCGCCCTCCTCTTCCGCATCGTTCCCGAGTTCCTCAACGCCTCTCCCATCCAGTTCCGCTTCGCCGACCTCAACGACTGGACGTGCCGCTCGGAGAAGTTCGCCTTCTACACGGCCAGCGACGTGGCCATCTGGCTCCTCGTCGCCTTCACCATCGACCGATTGGTGGCCGTCTGCTTCCCTCTCCAGAAGCGACGCGTCTGCCAACCGCGACGCGCACTCGTCGCAGCCCTCACCCTCACCCTGGTCGCCGTCTCCAAGAACCTTCACGTCTTCTGGACGCGCGGGGTTCTCTACGATCAGAGCGCTTCTTCTTCGAGGTGCGAGCGCCGGAGGGAGTACCTCACCTACGAGCTGTACGTTCGGCCGTGGATCGCCTTCGTTACCGTCAGCGCCGCTCCCTTCTGCGTCATCGTCGTCTCCAACGTGCTCATCGTTCGAACGCTTGCCTACGTCGGCAGGATGCATGGCGCCGCCTGGAGGAAGACCTTCACGCAGACGTCGCTCATGTGCATGAGCGTGTCCTTGACCTTCCTCGTCTGCGTCACTCCGAGCATCTTCTTGACCGTCGGAAGGGCGCACTGGTCAACCGGAAGTCACCGGAACTCGTACAACGTGGCGCGGACCGTCAACAACCAGCTGGCCTGTCTCAACCATGCCATCAACTTCTTTCTTTACTGTCTGACCGGGGAACGCTTTCGATCGGAGCTTCTGCGCATGATCGGCGTTCGGTCCGACTTCGCTTCCGGTTCTGATTTACGTGGTCAGCCGAGCCTCTGGTCGATCGCGAATGGTAGATTTCCGGCTGGTCCCAACATGACGACGGCGACCGTTAGGTCTTCGACAAGTCTTCTAGCCCTTCAGTCGGTCAGTCTTGCCGTTGAGAGGAGGCGGACAAGTTTTGTTTCTTCGCAGAATTTCAGAATCGGTTGAAATCGAGGATGCATTTGCAGAATGAAGGAAACTAGATAAAGCATCAGGCGCTTCTGCATCTGAACATGCACACAGTGAAGTTGAATTGAACCTACCTAACCTGACCTTAACAGGTCTTGCAAGATCTTTGTAGACCTTACCTGACCTTAGCAGATCTTGCATTAGATTCGATATATAGACCTGCCCTGGTCTTATCGGACCTTACCTGATCTCATCGAACCGTACCTGAGCTCGGCAGACCTTACCTGATATTTCCCAGACTTCACCTGACCTTCCCAGAACCTTACCTGACTCTAGCAGACCCTACCTGACCTTGGTAGATGTTCCCTAACCTTGCCAGATCTGACCTGACCTTGGTGGATGTTCCCTGACCTTGCCTGACCTTGCCTGACCTTCGTAGACCTTACCTGACCTTGCCAGACCTCACCTGATCTTGATAGACCCTGCCTGACCCAACCAGACCATCATACCTGGCCTTGGTAGACCTTACCCGATCTTAGCCAACCATACCTGGCCTTAACAGGCATTACCTCACCCAACCAGACCTTTATTTCACCTTGCGTAATCTTTTATCACCCGAATTAATCATACCAAAACTTACAATTCCATGCATTATTTTAATTTAAAACATGCTTATCTAACTTGGTCTTGCCCTTTTTATGCCACCATGCCAACCCTATCTAATTAACTCCAGTTACATCAAAATGCTTTTAATGAGTCGGTGAAGTCGATACGTTTTATTCTAAGTCCGGTATAGGGAGACGTCATCTCAAGTCTGACGTTGAATTATTTCTCGTGGCATTTTTACGTGAATCATTGAATGTCGTCGTTTCTTGTTGAATTGGATATTTATTTTGCTCTGCTCAATTGTTTGAATAACTTACATTGACGTTATGAATGATTTGTGATTTATTTGTGGATGATGATTTTTGGATGACTTGTTGATGATTTGTGGATGATTTTTCCATTTTGTATCGGTTGCCTTGTGTTTCATGGCAAGGGCGGCGGACACAGCAAGTTTCAACCACACGACTCGGTATTTCGACGGATTTAGGTTAGCTCGCACTAACCATTTCCTACTTATTGGCTCTTGTAGCCTAAGTCACCATAAAGTTGTTGAGGAGAGGATGGGGTTGTCGATGGCGGATTGCGTAAGGAGTGCGAGGGACAGAGAGGGATGGAGGAAACTGACGTCGTTGGCTCTGGTCTCCGATCCGCAGCAATGAGGATGGTCAAGATGACGATGATGATGATGACGATGACGATGACGATGACGATGACGATGATGATGATGATGATGATGATGATGATGATGATGATGATGATGATGATGATGATGATGACGTGACGATGACGATGACGATGACGATGACGATGACGACGGCGACGGCGACGACGACGATGATGATGATTAATTTACATGCCAGTTCTCATGTTTTATGTCCGTTGCATTAATGACCTTATTGTGTTGCTGTCTTTTTACTGCATAGGCTGTTGTAATTGCTCGCTCGCCTTATCATAATTTGGTTGGGAATTTGGTCTGTTGAATTTTAAATTTGCACACTAATCACTGCTTGTAGGTCTAGACCTATGTTCATTTTTCTAACTATGCTCAGGATAATTTTTCAGTTTCCGCCGTTTCTAGTGCTGCCATTTCAGTTCGGCTGCAAAGGCCCATAATTATGCCTTGCTGGGTGACGCGGCAAAAGCGCGCAGACGTAGGGGCGTAAAAAGATTAGACACTAGTAAAATCATTCTAATATTTAAACTCAAAATAAATTAGATTTATAACGACATTATACACAGGAAAACAAAGCATAGTATAGGGGCCTAATATAAATCGTTGTCGTTGATAGTGTACCGGTAGGCCGTAATCTATCAGCCAAACTGATTAGGCAGGCACAGGAAGACACAGAAAACATACTGGAATATAATTATTTAGCCTAGAAATAAGCAAGAATTATAGAACAAAGAAACACTCTTGTCTCGCGCGCGTTTATAGGGCTGTTTCTGTTGCGCGCATTTGTCTGCGCGCATTTGTCTGCGCGCTTTTTCCTGCGTGATTTTGTCCTGCGCTGTTTTGCTACGGCGTTGTTTTGCTACGGCGTTGTCTTGTTGTAACCAGTCGTATTGTATTGTGTTTATGGATTTATCTAGCATCTCTCGCAGAATGGCCATTGTCTTTATATTTGTCTCCGTTGCTTCTTTGTGTGATGACATTGATGTAGCACACTGCATGGCCCAGCATATACTTGAACTCTGGAAATAATAATTGGCCTATTGCTGCATTTGAAATAAGGTTGCATAATTTCCTTGCCATGATTCCATACAAGCCTGACGTTGATAAGACCTGGCCTCAGCCTATATAATAATAGCGATAGAACAACATTCATGTGTGATCTGACTTTTCCAACTGTTTCTATCCTGAATAAACTCGATACAATATTATGGTAAGGCGGGGACTTGCTTTACTTTGCAGTGTTAGGTCGCTTTACCTGTTTCAACCCCTAAGACATTTGCCGTCAAAACTCGAATTACAATTTCTGGTGATACGCAAGTAGGCCTAATGCATGTCTATCATTTAGTTTATTTATTTTTCGCATTTGCTATAGCGCCCATTCAAGCTCTCTATAGAACTACTCAGAGGCGCTCCCGACAAAGGCGCATACACTGCATCGGGGTTTCACGCCGAAGCGCACAAACAACTGCATGTGAAGGGCTTGCTCAAGTCCCCTACGCAGCGGCTTGAGGCATGTGAATAATTATATATATTATATAGTTATATATACTATATATATACGACGCCTCACCCCGGTCCCACTCCGCCCTTCTAACCCCGTCACCTTCAATCGAGACCGTTACCCAACACTAATCCACTCCCGTACTCGCACGCCGCCCTACACAGCCTTGGAGCCGGAGGGTATAAGGTTCGAATTAACTTCAAGCTGCCACGTGGGCAACTTCACTCGCAATTGCTCGTGCGCTTCGTCGTGAAACTCCGATACAGTGTCCGCGCTGTTGTCGGGAGCGCCTCTGAGTAGGGGCTTGAAGGGACGCTATGGCAAATGCGAGAAATAAAAATAAATAAACATAACACTGATTATTGATGGTCAACCCCAGTACGCAGTTTGAAGTCAGTTCTGGTAGGTATACCCTAGGGAATTCTCCGGTTCAACGAGGTTACCCGATGATTTTGTTCTCATTGAACGACCGCACATAATTATAGCCCACATGTACATGTAATGATATAGGGATAAAAGTAGCACCTGATCACTTCCAGGAAAACTAACAATTAATCATCAACTTCTACTTTTTGGTGTTTGACACATTTCCTCGTACCGAAACACTAATGATACTAATGATACTGATGATACTAACGATACCAATGATATTAATGATACCAATCATACTAATGATACTAACGATACCAATGATACTGATGACACCGATGATACTAATGATACTAATGATACCAATGATTCCAATTATTCTAATGATACTGATGATACTAATGATACCAACGATACCAATTAGGGGAGAGTTGCTATGAATGGACCACTTTGGACAAACTCAAGTGTCCTGAACAAATGCTACCAAATTTCTAAAAGGAAACGATGCCATATGATGGACAAATATGTTAAGTATGCTCACAATCGATAAAGTACAGAGAATATTGATGGATTTATGAGAAATAACTAAACAAAACTGGGGCTCGAAACGGTCCAGTCAAGGCAACCTGTTTCCGAGAATGGACCACATGGTGTCCTTGACTGGACCAGTTGCCCTGAATGGAACACTGTATTTCAAAGACCTTTAAAAGGTAATTCTGCTACTTAAAAACCACTGGAAACGTTTAGGGACACTTATTGCCTAAAACCACGCAATTAAACGCGTTTAAAACTGTCAAAATACCACAAAGTAGCAGAAATCAACTTAACCATATGACAAGCCCGACCATGCCAGTTAGACATTTGTCAGAATCGCTAGTTAAATATTAGATAGCTAATTACTATTAAATAGTTAAGCCTTTAATCAATAGGCCTAGGCCTATACCTACTTAATATTGATTCAATCCAAAACTTAACACAAAACAGTTATATGAATCACACAGAGTTAGCATAGATAATGTGCTGCATAATAGGACTGATTATTATTCACAGAAGCACAATATAACATTGCAAGTGCTGGTGTCCTTAAATGGACCATGCCAAAATATTGGTCCAATTCAGGAAACTTTTGGTGGTCCATTTCAGGCACAAGGACTACTTCTATTTCAACTGCAATAGTTCAGCAAGCGTCAGTCTTAAAGTAAAACCACTCATTGTCGCTCGAACATGAAACATTCTTCTAATTAAAGGAAAGATGATTGCATTTAAAAAAACTTAACTAAAATGTCTACCCTCGTTGTTAGGGACGGCTAAAATTACATCAAAACTACACGAAATGAATTTTTGACGGCAATTTATTAAATATTCAGCATTTCGCAAAACCGACTACAACGGTACAACTAATATTCAATTGCTCAAGAATACAGCAGTTGAAACCGTAGTTAAATTGGCATCTAGGGTGTGAAAAGGCTGTGGTCCAATCAAGGCAACGGTCCGTTTACGGCAACTCTCCCCTATACCAATTTTGCTAATGATACACAAGATGAAACTGCGAAATTTACATTTAGAAACTTCTATGAAAAATGCCTACATTATTTATATGTTCTTCATTTCTGACTTTGCATTTTCAAGCTCTTGCTAAAGAATTTAAAGTGACTATTTTGCTTTGGCCATCCACGGCCTCCAGCCAAAACATCTGCGAGCACCATTTCCGTTCTGGATAATTATGCCTAGGACTATAGGAGCTGTTTTTGGTAACGCACTTTTCGGTTTTTCTCAACGCAGATTTGTTAACTCTCTGTCGGCGTAAGACCATTCTGCTCAATTGGGTTTTTTTCGTTTCGTACTTCGCTTAAGAGACTTACCTTTCCAGATTGTTTATCCGCCGTTAACTGCATCTGTCTTAATAGACTTGTTGCTTGAATATTGAAACGAATATAAACTCCACTGCGCAAGAGACATTATGTGGATCCGACATTAGCGCGATGGAAGTTCAAACTTTGCGAAACATAATCTGACATATTTACCTAAACTTAACTAATCTTTAGGCCTACCTAACGCTGCTTTCAGTGCTTTACCTAAATTTATCCATCCTTTTCTCACCTTCGCTTATAATCCGAAACTTAGACTTCCCCGTGTCTCATATGGATGTTAGTTTAATCTGATTTACTAAATTTATTTATGCTGTGGTTTAAAATTAATCCCTTGGTTCTCTTCGATTTCATATAATTAGTTAATTACTTCAAATGTTGGTCTAATAGGCGGAACTCATAATTGAATCCTGTTTCTGGAGGAAACTTCAGAGTGAATAGGTTATAATAACCGGCAGGTAAAGGATGGGTTGTTTAAAATTAGGGGGAGCCCGGGAGGCCAAAGAGGTAATGGAATTCTGGAAAAATCGTTTGCATTAAAGAGACCATTAGTAGATGGGAGCTAAGAAAGGTCTTGATTATCTAAGTAAGGTTTTGCATCATGTTCAAAGGCTGTGCATTATATTCAAAGGTTTTGCATCATGTTCAAAAACTGTGCATCATGTTCAAAGATAAACGGAATAAAGTGAAGATAAGGTATACGGCATATGCAAGAAAATTAGAGTATCTGTAATGGCATCACGTTATCTTCGTCCGAAGACATTATGTAACGTCCAAGTTATCATAAATTCCGCAATACGAATACACATTCGAGAAGTTTAACTGACATAAATAGTTCAAATATCGAATAAAGAACGAAATAAAAAATACTGAGACACGATGACATTTATGAGAAAAACACAAACGAGCATGGCTATGCAGATGCAGTAAAGCCAGAAAGTAAAAAATTACTCAATTATGTCAAGTTCTAAAATAATCAACATAGGTGATGCAAGAAATGCATAGGTTAGTTCCGAAGGTCTTTAAATTGTGTTTCGTCATAATTATAAGGTTGCTCTGAGAGCAAAATAATTAATCGGTGATTCATCCTGACTCAACACGATTCCTAATTATCATTTTAAAGATAAATTGATAATAATAAGAGTCCGTAAAAGTTGAATGAGAAGTCAAAGTTACAGCGATTGAGAATTGAGAAAGAGACAAAGTGAGAAAAATTGAAATAGGGTCACCCGGGGGGTTATGGACACCCTGGGTGTTATGGCCACTGGTCTTCTACAGCTTAATGTGATAATATCATAGTTGTAAAAAACGTTTTTTTCGTTTTTTATTCTCTCCCAAAAAACCTCGTTTTTTTCGTTTTTTATTTTTCCCATCGTTTTTTATCGTTTTTTATTTTTTCTTTAACTTTATTTATTCATTTACTTTCTGTTATTATTTTCCTTAATTTAAATTTTTTCTGATATTCCTTATGTTCTCCGCCAACTCTCAAGGATTCAGCTAATTAAAGTCATTATTTCATCGTTTAACATCATCATTTAAGAGATAGCCTGCGTGTAGTAGGTTCCCAATCAATGTGTTCAAGGTTGAAATGCGGTTTTAGATGTAGCAAAGTCAAATTATTTACCGTTTCCGTTTTTTATCGTTTTTTTGTCGTTTTTTATTTTTTCGAAAAAAACGACGTTTTTTACCGTTTTTTATTCCGTTTCCATCGTTTTTTACATCTATGGATAATATAATAAACTCTAATCTGTTTATAGCTCTATGCACATTCGTCCTTCACCTTTCAACTATAAATTGATGTCGCGATGGTAAAATTCAGACTTATGCACGTTGTTTTTTAAATTATCCGATTTCTCTATAATAGCTAACCCTGATTAGGAAAATTATATAAAAAGGTGCCTTTGGGATGTAAAATTTTGAAGTTGGCAGTTTTAAATAATGGTTATTTGACAATGTTTATGTGTCTTTAATTTCACGTCATGTCCTTCTTAAACGTGAGAAATTAACGATCTGATATACCATTGCTATTGGGGTGATATGGACACTGAGACACCGGGGTGATATGGACATTGTCCATATCACCCCGGCCGAATGTCCATACCTCCACAGCTGTGTTTTTTGTACGTAAAGAATGTTTTAAACAGACTAACTGATATTGGTATCGTTTAATTGCTTTTTTGATCAGAATTATTGCAAACAATGCCACGAGAGTTCCAAAATAGAAACATTAAGAAACAATGCCAAATTAGCAGGTGCAGCAGTGAAGTACTGAATCCATTGTATGTGCAACTCAATGTAGACCTGCAGGAAGAGATCTAATATTTCGCCAATGTATGGGCAGGGCAGCCTAATGTAGGCTACCGGTGATGGCACTGGAACAATCCTCTGTCTCATGCGGCATACAAGAGGAGTCACTGGGACCATCATCTATGTTAGTGTCGCTCAACTTACTGGAGGAGGCGCTGGATACATAGTGTGTGCCACTCAATGTAGGCCTACAGGAAGAGACATCTGGTATATCCCCATGGAATGTTTGGGCGGCTTAATGTAGGCCTACCGGCGATGGCATTGGAACTATTGCCTATGTCTACGCTACTCAACAAACCGGAAGATTTCCCAGTGCCAGCATCCATGTCCGTGTCTTCAGAGACGGACACAAAGTGCTGCCTTTTGTTCTAGCTACCAATGTTCTCATAAGGTCAATGACTGTTTAATGTTTCTTAATAACTTTCATGTCATTCAGGTACTATTGGGTGACATGGACATTAGTGGGGTGATATGGACACCCCATGTCCATATCCCCCCAATCACGGGGTGATATGGACACTAAACAAAAATTCAATTTATAAATTTTCCACAAAAACCTGTTTATATTTTCCAGCATTTAATAACGTTCCAAGTACCTCTCCTAGAGTACTTTGAAATTGAATATTCACATTGTAATCTTTATTCAAACCTAGGCATATAATAGCCAAAAAGCTTAAGGGGTCCATAACCCCCCGGTCGACCCTAAATGCAGAATACTTGGAAACACCACCAGCCTATGTTTCAGAGTTCACAAAGGTCGCAGAATTAGGTCAGATCATAAAGCCAAGGAATCGTGTCAGAGCAAAAAATTGTTATGTCTTTACTTATATCGTGTCAGATGGCAATTTCATCATGTCATATCGGAAAATCATGTCAAGCTTTATAACTGAACTTATTTATGACCAGTACACCTACATGTAGCTCATAAAAGGCTGAAACTGTAGGTCATCCAGAAATTTGAACTTAGAAGTAATTACCTAAGTAAGAAAAAATATACGTCCGATTTCAATGTAAATTAATATCACGAAGCCATGCACGGTATTAAGAATAAGAAAGATTTTGGTCCACGATGTTCATGAATACAATTGTCGCGCTGCTATAAAAATTAATACCTAGAAAATGTGTGAAGAACAGAATGATAAATAAGTAAGCATACGCACGTATACGCGAATGCATGCATATGTACGCATATGCGTGCATACATACATACATAGAGCATATGCCAGCATACATGATACATGCTCACGTGCATACATACATGCATACATACATAGGCCTACATACATACATACATGCATACATACACACGTAGTTACGTACGTGCATACGTACGTACGTACGTACGTACGTACGTACGTACATACATACATACATACATACATACATACATACATACATACATACATACATACATGCATGCATACATACATACATAAATACATACATACATACATACATACATACATACATACATACATACATACATACATGCATACATACATACATACATACATACATGCATGCATACATACATACATTCATACATACATACATACAAACAAACATACATACATACATACAAACATACATACATAATTATATACAAGGTACAGAGATGCATAGATACATAGATACATCGATATAGATAGATAGATACATGGACGAGTAGTTTTCTTCGTCAGCGTTAAACAAGAACAATGTATAAAATCTGAATTTAAAAAAATGACCCTATAAACCGTTTCAGTCTCTTCAGCAATCTCTCCCCCACTCTGCTTCCTACAGTCTGTCCTGGAAGACATGCCCCGTCGGCTGATAGCACTGAGACCCTGGAAGCATCGTCCCTAGGGTCACCATCTGGCCCCCAACTTCCTGCGGGTACGTTCCCGGAGCCAAATAGCCCAGCAGCGTCCAGTTAGGGGGGTACCGCACAGCGTCGTAACCCTGAAGAAGTTGTGGAGGGTAGGCAACGTTTTGAGCTGACGATGATGGGTAGTCGATCAGAGAGCAGGGTGTGTTGACAGGAAACAGAGTGGGGTGTAGTGAGGGGCTGATCGCAGCTGAGGGGGAGGGTGGGTAGGGGTGGACCGGAGAGGAGGAGTAGACTGACGGGTGGACGTACGATGTCAAACTGAAAAGAAGAGAAACAGAAGATAAACTGTTAATGAATAATTATTTATCTGAATAACTAAATCATCAACTCGCGGTTAAATTAATTAAAAATACTCTACTAAATGAAACGGCGTGTTCAGGGTGAGAATTGTCGGGAAGGTGATGGGGATTTCAAACCCCCAGTTTTTCTTATGGCTCCTTAGTGAGCTAAAGTCTGTTTTCACACCCCAATTTCAAGTGGATCGTAGCCCAAACCCCAGTTATTTTTCCAAAATTCTCACACTGGGCGTATTCAATGCTGTTATGCATGTAGAATGTTGTACAATGTTGTACATGCAGGTGTTCATGGTTATTGCACTTTGAGGACTGACCTATCATATATATATATATATATATAATCCATGCTGTGTATAACTTCGAACACATGGGAGATGAAGCCATAATAGCACAAGAGCAGCCCACACCTCTTCAAAGCAAACTGCCAAAAGAAGCCATACGTTTGAACTCTGCCAACGAAAGCAGTTTCTTATCCAACGCACTTAACTCGGTGGCTATAGACAATGCTCTTCATCGGCTCTCATCTCATTACCGACGGTGTGCAACCAGTGTACTCATTACATCTGAGCTCGCCAGATGGCATTAGTGTCATAAAAGTCCACGAAATCCGATAGGCCATTACTGATGACCTTCGAGCAGGCTTGAAGGTTACAGAACAATGGCATCAAGGGCACAGAACTTAGGAGAGGAATTAAATACCGCCGCAGAAACCAATTCAACGCAAATCGTAAAACGCAAAGGAATTGTGTTATTTCTCGGAATAAAAGGGTTAAGCGTCTGTTTTTCTCTCTCGACCGTGTTGATTACCAGAGGCATCATCATCAACAGCCGCATCAGCAGAAGAGGCTGGATCCCTAACAGCAGCAGCAGCAGCAGCCGGTGCCAAATGTCTGGCTCCACCACCAGCGCAGTCTGCCAGGCAGTAAATCAGAAACACGTCGCAACTCGTGCCTTTGAAATGATGGGGCGAATGAGTGATGGAGTGAGAGAATGAGTAGCAGAAGGAGGCAGCAGAGTGGCTGGATGCAAGAAAGGAAGGATTATGGACGGACGAATGGATGGATAGATGGATAGATGGATGGATGGATGGATGGATGGACGGACGAATGGGTGGATGGATGGATGGATGCTTGACTGACTGAAAAATGAAGGAAGGGTTTAAAGAGTAAGAAAGAAAGAATGAGAGGAAGAATGGATGTATATTGGAGGAGGAATTAAGGAAATATAGGAAATAAGGAGAAATTGAGGAACTAAAGGAATAAGAGAAGCAGCAATGAATGAGCAACGATTGCTGTGTGTCACAAACTCAGATAAAATTTTCTTCTGAAATGTTCTTATAAAGTTTTTGGATCAACAATCCGCAAATCCATTTTCTCCTGTGGCTTGTGTAATGCGGAGACTGATCGCTTTTTCTCGTCAGCAAAGAACTTATCAGAAGAATGTGACAGTCTTGCCAAATCTTTGCTTACGTATACCAGAGATCCCTTTTCATTTTGTGAAGGGTTACATCTGAAGCTTGGGTCTCAATGCTGTTAGATTGTTCCATGTTTTATAATCTATAGCATGCACAATTGCACACTTGCACAGATTTTGAGGAGTATCCAATGGTAGGTGTTGGGTGCAGTGTACGAGGCTTCAGCATACAGGGCGACAGTAGACAGGCTGATCCTTCTCGCAAGTCTACAGTTCTTTGGCTTTTGTCGGAAAAGATGCATCTTCAAGAAATATTAGGCCTATAATTTATGCCATTTTATATGCACCATTTAGACTGAATTGGATGCTGTCAACATCACCAATATGGATGGCCTCATCAAGTGCAACAAGACTGAGCCTTTATGAACTCTAAATAGGCTTGTACTGGTACTGGCTGGTTGTCTGAACTCACCTGTGCAAATACTACAGCTTGGTGGTTCTGCTCTAGCCATTTTACCTCACTGTAAGCCAGGGAACACCCTTTTGCATCCTTACAAGGACAAGCAAATTTTTTAGTCGGTGAGAGGCATTTGACGTCTGAACCTGGAGACAAATGGAATTTGAGGCCCATGGAAGACAAAGAGAAAATAAAAAAGCTGCATGCTGCAATAATAATATTCAAACCTGTGATGTCTGCAAAAATAGGCGTTTGATGGATGGATGGATCTAGATTTAATGAGGGCCTATGACAACAGAGACCATTGCCCTCAAAAAATTTGTTTGGCATAAATTATTATTAAAGCACTTTGAGCAACGAGTCAACGCCTATGCATGGTGCCACTGTCTTACCACTGATTGTGTCAAACCAGTCATTCTGATACCCCTTTCCTCCTCTCTTAGTATTTCCCCAATGTTTTCCCCAATTAGGAAACCAGTTCCAGAGCGGGGCAGTTTGGAATAGTTAGAAGCTTTTTCAATTACTAAGCCAGACACAACAACCACCATGCGATCAGCATTAGCACTCTAATCACATGGCTGCAGCTTATCATGGGTTATTTTAGGGCAGAATTCATCTCTTATGCCCTGTTCAATGGAGGAACAGGTCTTCTTGAAAGCCTCTTACTGTAATTGTGCACAGAATCAGATCATTGACATTGATAGACATATACATGTACCCGCTGCCTTTTGGTTCGGGGCAACGTTTTTGCCTGACGTGGCGTGGGATATTTTCTATCCAAACACCATATATAGCGGGTCATCAATCGACTTTGAGTTAAAGTTATAGATATATGCCTAATGGAACCATAGAGATATAATGTAAGAAAAGAAAGTAAGATAAGTACTTATGGAATAATTAATATGGATCGAAAAACTGATAAAAAGCAGAGAACTGTTTTTTTTAAATAACAGAATTCTTCAAAAATATCGCTTTTCTTCACACTTTTTCACTTGAGGGGTCATTTGCCATTGAGATATGGATGTACAATTTTGGTAGGCTAATTGTGTACATAAATGTCACATTTTAATACCCTATGCATGTGATTCATAAAAATTTTCTGAACACTCTAACATACATACATACATACATACATACATACATACATACATACATACATACATACATACATACATACATACATACATACATACATACATACATACAATAACTGCATTACATGGCCACAGCAAACATCCCTTCATCTGGATAGAGAAGCTGGAGAGAAACGAGGTCACGGAAGCATCACTCCACATGCAGATACCTAACGTTGTTTTGATTGAACTTAAGTTGAGTCGGATCTTAAGGCTGATCACCAGGATTATAGGCAGCGTTCTCATGGAACTTCAAATCGCGTCGACGGAATTTCCCAGCAGTTCCTCTTACTTACCAACATCCTCCTTCGTCGGATTGCGTAAAAAATTATTCATGGTGACCCAAGCGTCGTTTTTCCAGCTATTATTGTTTTCTTATGCTTTTAGATCATCGAGCGCATGATATTTGGTAAAATCATCGCGTCCGGACATTACCCCCCCCCCCAGGACAGTTAAGAGGAAAAATTAACTTCCCTCTTAACCGTGCACTTCACACTCTTAGCCGTGCACTTCACTCTTACTCTTGCACTTCGCTGGAACCAAACCTTCAGAAATCCGCAATAACAAAGGGTCTATTGTTGGCAGAAATTCGCAGAACGCAGAGTTAAGGTATGGCGTAAACCTATAATTATACTTGAGGAATATCGAACAGCTCCTGAGGAAAGAAGAGCGAGATGCATTGCATGGTGCTTCAAAGGTTTCAAAGAGGATTGGCTGCATCTATGTGTATGTATACCTAGACAGATTCCGTCTTCTGGCAAACAGTTATCGCGATGGCTACAGTTTAAACGTCTAGAAAACACCTGCTACCATAAATCTTTTGTATACATCATATACATGACATATGTATACGGTGCATACATACATGCATGCATACATATATACTCACCTATATATATACGCACATATCTGTTTACCTGTGCACGTGCATGCATGCAGGGCCTACGCGCGTATACAAGTAGGCCTACGTATACACACACATGCATACTTACATCCTAACATAAATGCACACAAACATAAGCACATACGAACATAAATTTTAAAAAATGCATGCCTATCCGCAAATTCTGCATGCCTGCAGCTGAGGTTCTTTGTATGCATATGTCGCCGAACATATTATACATTGTAAGCTACATGCAGGGGCGGATCCATGGGGGCCAATCCGGCCATGGCCCTCCATTTAAAAGTGCATGGGACGTGCCCCCCATTTGGTTTCAACAAGCCATTAAATTAATGCAGCGGAGAGAAAAGGAGGATACTAGAGAGCCCATTACTCCGAACAGGATGACTGATGACTAAAAAAGTCATCAGATTTCGCGGCGAACAGGACGAAAATTTTTCCCCTGTCCCAAGATCGAAAATTTGGCTCCCCCCTTCGAAAATTTCTGTATCCGCCCTTGGCTACATGTACGTAGGCCTACATAAATATATGCCTGCATTTAACCTTTGCCATGTCTAGCTTCATCTTGACATTAAAACTATCTGTGCTGTTTATCTGTTTGCAGCATCTCCTATTCGATGAGAAATTTTTTGAAGTGCCTACAGTAGTTTAAAGCCTCAACACATACATGTAGAGTTCAATTCTGAGAAAAAAGAACAAAAAATATATAGTGTTAAGTTATTACCTCGTTAATTGTGGCGAGCAGTTGTTCGCCAGAACGGACTTCAGCGTGACAGGAAAGGCAGCTACAATAATATTAAAGAAACGCACGTGCTTTGCAAAACGATATGGAAAAGACAGATCTGGTAAATAATTAAGGAAGAACGAGGAAAGGCATGGTAAGACATTAGAAAGCTTGGTAAGATGAGGCATGGTAGGAAAAAACAAAGCAGGGTTAGATATTGCATTCCCAGGCTGACTGTTTCTGTTAGAATAATAGTTATAGTATGTTTTGCAGAAAATTTCTACCCAATGACTAAAAAAAGTCACACCCAACTTCTAGACCAAGTCTCCGCCTATGTCAGTTAATCTTTCAGGTATTTATTCTATAGAATTATTAACTCCGCCACTGGTTGTACTCTGCCAGTGCCAGTCCCATTCCTGGATAAAGGAGGAGGGCGTCGCTAGTGGTCTTTGTTACCACACAGTGACGTTAAACTGCAAATACTACTACAGGGTGGGCCAGCATAAATGTCCCGACTTTGCACGCGTATAACTTCGCCAAGTTTTAACATTTATTTATACTTTATGCATCAAATTAAAGGTATTTCACTCTAGTATTATCTCTAAAAAGGTCGAACTGATACTAGTCTCGGTTTTAATTATATGCCCGGAACAGCGCTAGCTACCATATTTTGCTGTCATTTGTGACGCAACCTGGCGCCGTTGACAGACGATGATCGCGTTTCGATCTTAATTTCACGAACTGGTAAGGGATTTAATTCGTTTGAAATGATTAACGAATATTCTAACAGAGGATGGAATAAACAATACCTTGTATTATCTGCTACGGAAAATTAATAAAACAGGACTTTCTACTTGCAAACCATGGGAATCGGAGCGCACGGCGCTCACATCCGCTAACATTGCTCGTGTGTCCGCGTACATTTGCAGTCAAGACAATGACCAGGGCATGCAAATTCAGCGCAAAACAGGCCGTCTTAGAAGCACTGAATAGCGTATTGGAAAAGATTATAGACCTAAAGTTAAAGTAATTTGTCGACGAGAAGTCCCACGAACTCTCCAGCTCTTACGCAAAGAAACGACTGGCAGCGTGCAAGCGTCTGAAGCAGCGCATGGCAGTGCACGGCTGTTGGCAAAATTGAAAGGACGCGGTTTTGCGATTAGAATATACTCATGGTAGGGACCCTACAAACACTCAAAATGATCGTGTCTACGCGCGTTTTAGCAAAAAACGATAGAATTTTCCCGGGAAACGGCGTCATAATGCGTCAGTAATGACAAAAAACGGTAGCTAGCGCTGATCCAAGTATATAATTAAAACCGAGACTAGTATCAGTTCGACTTTTTTAGAGTTAATACTAGAGTGAAATACCTTTAATTTGATGCATCAAGTATAAATAAATGTTAAAAATTGGCGAAGTTATACGCCTGCAAAGTCGGGACATTTATGCTGGCCCACCCTGTAGTATATTATTGATTATCAGTTTAATCAAATGCATATAGAAAGAGTGTCCTACATAATAGGTCCCCGGATTGCATTCTCGGCTTGGCACCCAGGTAGGCCAAATTGACGTTGGCTTTTCGACCGTCTATAACCGGATTCGGATCCTTGCAGGCCTTCTCAGCCGACCCACGATCCACCATTGTCACCTGCACAAAGAACATGCACAATGCATTTGATATTATACATGTAGGCATAGGCTGTAGGCCTATTGGCAACATGAATGACTATAAAAAGGCAGATAGGTAGGTCTATGCATCAATACTGGTAAGCATTTTGATGGAAATTTATGAGCCTCTTAGAGGTAAGATGTAAAGAGTAGGCCTATCATGCTGTATGTCCTTCTGTCTGGACGGGTCTTTCTTTGAAGATACGCCTGTAAACTAGGAAGCACTGTCAGTCTGTTTTACAGGCTCCTTAAGACTTATTCGTATATTAACGTGGTTGGACTGGGAGTGCCTCTGAGTAGACTCTTTGAAGGGGCGCTATATAAGTTTTTGAAATGAACGAATTAATATTATTGACCGGTTGACCGGTAGTGAGACTGCTGGTCCTTTCGTGTATTAAATAGATATAATAAGGTTAAAATGTGAGGTGACTGAAAAAGGCAATGGAAGCTTTATATACTTACATGTATTATATATACATATATACTGCTGACTTGGAATAATGTGAGTGCACAAAGGACTTAAAGGCAAGAATAGCAAAGGCAAATGGAATCATGGCAGGACTATCCTATAAATATGGAAGACCAAACAAACCAGTTACAGGACCAAATTAAGCATCCTGAGAATGCATGCGTTTAACACAGCTCTTTATGCCTGTGATACGTGGACACTTGAAAAGGTGGACCAGGACAAAATACTGTCTTTTGAAATGTAATGTTATAGGAGGGGATATACCATGTGGGGCGCGGTGGTGTGGTGGTGGCGTCGTTGCCTTGAAGCTGGAAGGTTCGAGGTTCGAATCCACCTCGCCGCGTAAGGACCTTGGGCAAGTCCTTCACTCACAATTGCTCAGCGCTTCGGCGTGAAACTCCGATGCAGTGTCCGCTCTGCATTCGGGAGCGCCTCTGAGTAGCGAGAGCTTGAAGGGGCGCTATAGCGAGCTTGAAGGGACGCTATAGCGAGTGCACATACAAACAAACAAACAAACCATACACTTGAATAATATTGGACAATGAAGGTGACAAATTTGGAAGTACAAAGAAGACTAAATATAAAATGAAGACCTAATGCAAACAATGATGAGACAAAATTTGAGAATGTATTTGAACATCTATGCAGAATAGATGATGTGAGAAAAGTAACAGTTGTGATGGGATTAATGTATGGGAATGGGCGGAGGAATACGTAGTAGCGAATGAATTGATGATACAGGCACTGGTGTAAGCAGGATCTACAATTTTATAAGAATAGCAGCACAAGATCGGGGACTCTGCAGGAGAAAAGTGATAATGCAATGGACACCTAAAAAGACTTCAACCTCAACTTGTTTATTGATCCAAAAAATATAAAACAGACTATTATGCATTCATAATAGTACACAAAGTGATTAATTGCAGTTAACAATAATAATGCATTCATAATAGTAGGCCTACACAAAGTGATCAATTGCAGTTAACAATTGCGAATGGTAGGCTATAGCTTAGTGTACAATCATTAGGCTGTGAAATGTAGGGAGCAATAGGCTACCCGAAGGGAGTGATCCCGCTATTGGGGCCTATTTACCAAAGGAAATAATTCTTCACTATGATATGATTATTGATAATAGATTAGGAAACAGATAGAAATGGCAGTATTTTTGGAATCAATCAAACAACAGCAGGGGGATACCTTCCCTCTGCTCAACTTAAAAAGAATGGAAAAAACACGGAATAAATGGGTTGTTCATTTTACATTTTTTTAATGTGTGTGCACGGATTTGGGATTTAAATCGATCGAGACTCCTGGATGCACGAATATTTTCCTGTATGTTATTCCATAAATATACCTAAAAAGACCATGATAATGATGATGATCCTAAGTTTAGTTTCAATATTGAGTGTGCTGACACAATTGAAACGTTGTTTCCATAATACGCATAACACTAATTCTATGATCGTTTCATATTATAAGCCAATCTTAGTCTGCAACTGTAGCACACACGAGAAGCTCAGCAGAGAAGGAAATGAATAACTTAACAAAGACTAATAATTAGGCTGGCTATTGATGCCAAGTTCATAAAAATCATCGACATTAAGCAGTTTATTGACTAATGCATTGCGTCGTATACTGTACAACATCGCATAGCATTATACTGTAGTAAGCTTATACATTGTGGTGTTGTATACGTTATTGTATCGCGCTTTATTTTTTTGTATGATGATGATGATGATGATGTAGGCCTAGTTGAATAATAGTCGTGTCGGCAATAATTTATAGCTGTCGTTTCTACATCTCGCCTCATAGCGACGGCTGTCCATTGATCCGATGAAGCAGACTGTGGCGGCGTGAAAACAAAATGCTCCCAATGAAAGATTCTGTCTACCGATGATAATTATTTTAGTACTAGATGTGTAACCCGGCGTTGCCCGGGAAATTTATGGTTTTAAACACTACTCCACTGTGGTAGGCCTACCCAACGTTGACCGCTAAATTTTGGGTTTTCGCCAACCCTCTAGCCCACCCCGCTTCCTCAAAAAGCCAAACGTAACCCGCCCCTGCGGGACGCTACGGAAATTATTACTGGGCTTCATTCGGGCTGTAGACTCCTTTACTAAAGCTCGATACTGCATGCTTACCAAAGCGTTAGCGATTAAATCTGTCTTAAAAAGCTAATAACTCGAGTTCTAAAGTGAAATTTAGGGTTTTAAACACTACTCCACTCTGGTGTCCATCGTTGACTGCTAAATTTCGGGTTTTCGCCAACCCTCTACTCCACCTCGCTTCCCCAAAAAGCTAAACTTGACCCACCCCTACGGGGCGCTACGAAAATTATTACTGGGCGGGTATGACGTCATGCGGTGTAGACTCTTGACTTACGCGCTAGTGTGGTCAATTACTGATGAAATCTGTCTTAAAATGCTAATAACTTTTGTTTTGAACTGAATTAAAACCTGAAAATAGTTGCGATGACCTTATAGGCCTAATTCGGGTAAGAATCGATTTCAAGAATTTTTTTAAACCGACGCTGTTTCATTTCCGAGCCTATTCTGCAGGGGAGAGTCAATTCTGTCAAAAGCGTACAAACAAACAAACATATGGAATTTCTGCCTTATAATATAGATACCATGTATTGTATTTCGAAAACCTTTGGAATCTTAACTCTATAGAGAGTCAGTTCGCGAACTGTGCTACAATACGTTTGATAAATTCCAGAAAATTACGTTCCATTTACATTAAATTACATTACGTTACAATGCATTACATTACGGCTCATTGCACCATAGACCATAATCTAGATTACGATGTAGGCTTTGCATCGTCGAACTTACAGCTAAATAGATTTTGCTGAAGGGAACAAGAGATCAATCGAGACAACAAGTGTTAAATTGTCAACAATTATTCTTGAATGTAGCCTACACGACGAGAATTTTAATTTCTGACTTAACTTAATCTATTGACCGATAATTAATTAATAAAAGTATCGCAAATGGAAATGAGAGAAAGGTTGTCTGCTTCTCTAAGTCGACAAAGCATCGTCCGATTGGAATATGCAGACAAACAAATAGACAGACAGACAAACAGACAAATAGACAGACAGACAAAAAGAGAGATAAACAAAAATGCAGACAGACAAATAGGAAGACAGACAAAGAGACAAACAGACAAATAGACAGGCAGACAAACAGACAAATAGACAGACAAAGAGACAGACAGACAAAAGATAGATAGACAAAAAGACAGACATACAAATAGGAAGACAGACAAACAGACAAACAGACAAATAGACAGACAGGCGTACTAACGGACTAGCACAAACACATGGATATTCAGGTTAATGGAATGCGACAGACAATGGATTAAAAGACAATAACAGCAGCAAATGGAAACAGCATTCATCCAAGCATCCATCCAAGCATCCATCCAAGCATCCATCCAAGCATCCATCCAGGCATCCAGCCAGGCATCCATCAAGACACCTATCAAGGCATAAAGTAATCAACCGACCAGGCAGACTTCTAGATATACAGGCAGTCACTCGATCGGCTAGGCATCTGGGCAGATATCTAACCAGGCCTCAGACATCCATCCAGACAGTCATTCAAGCAGACAGATCCTAGCCTACAGCCCAGTATTTGAAAGAACTGCGGTGAATTAAAGGTAGGCGCTGTTGTGGTGAAGAGCATATGCAGTCAGGTAGGCATTCGACCAGCGTGCCTATAACGCTTTGAACAGCTATAAATTATTGATGATGATTCGGAAGCTGATGAACTATAGCAGGCTATCTGGCCCTTGAGAGGCGTCAATAGGTCCCGATATCATTCGCCTTTTGTAGCTCTATCTCTCCAGCGAGCAGCTCTTCTCAACGCCACGCAGTGACGCAGACAGACAGCAGGAGAGCAGACTAGAACGCCAGCGACACTGCGGCACTGCGCTGCAGACAAAATAAATAATGGATTCGGTTGGCGCGCATGCAGTCATAGAAAAAGTACCGGATGACACGAACGAATGCATTGTCGAAATCGCCCAATTATAATATAGACGCTCGGCGCATAAGTGTAATCCATGCCACCCAGCACCCCGCCCTCCCCTCTCCCTCCCCCTCACCTCACCGCTCCAGAGTTAAACCTGTAAAATCAAGCGGTTCAAGACGTTGTTTTCTAGCAACGAAGCAAGGGACCTCACTTTATACGATCGCTATATCATCAGATAACTACATGTATTAAGAGGCCACATCAAATGTCCCATGCATATCCACATTTTCTGTGCATACATGCCATACATATTATATATATATATATATTATATATATATTATATATATATATAATATATAAATATATTATATTATATATATTATACATATTATATTATATATATTATATATGTATATATAATATATATAAATAATATGATCTACATCGCCCTACATTGCTTGCAAGCATATCTGCCGGATACACTGGCGTCTGGTCTTACAATGCCTTATCAAAAGAGCATACCTATAGGCCTATAGTCTTTGATTAATGAGATCACAAACAATGCCTTAATGTGCAGCTATTGGATTACAGTCAGCTATGAGTCATTTCACGAACAAAAACGAATACCACGCAGACTTAGTAACGCACAACATTACTTTGGAGCCATGATGGATATCAGCACTGATGCAGTGAGTAGGCTAAGTGCGTAAGCAAGCTGTGAACGAATAATGGTGGCACTCTGCTGTGAAAAATGTAACACTAAGCTGGAACGGAATCGATACCCGCTACCCGATAAATATCTGCTCAGACTGGGTAGGTGAAATGAGTGGATTGACAGATGAATGCCTTTTGCACGGCTACCACACAGTCAAATTCGACTTCTATTTAACGTGTTAAATTTTCTTTTCTACAGCAACATGTAATCTCACTCTGCGGGTTGTCGCTTGGAATTATTAAACACGAAGAGTGGAAAAGTGAGTCAGTCTATTCCAGTGATTCCCAACCTTTTTTGGCTTTAGGGCCACTTTTTCTAAGTTGTAGGATACGAGGGCCACTTTTTCTTAGTCGAAGGACATTAGGGGGCCACAAGGCTAAAATTTAATTAACTAAAAGCATATACAATTGTTGTAATTGATTCAAAATAGAATGTTTGATGTTATGTGTAGACGTCAAAATAAAATAATTTGCAATAGAAAATAATTATGTGTGTTATATCCTGTCCAAATAGTTATTTTTCATCTATTTTTGTTAATTCTTTGAGAGATGAGGGGACCATTTTCTCAGGCCTGGCGGGCCACTTTTGGCCCGCGGGCCACGGGTTGGGAACCGTTGGTCTATTCAATGGCAAGTCAAACAGTCAGTGAGACTGAAAGTCAGTCAATAAATCAGCCAATCAATAAGTCAGTAAGTAAGTAAGGCAAACAATCAGTAGGTATGTTGCCTTGACTGACTCAGTGAGACAACCAATCAATCAATAAATCAGCCAGTCAGTAAGTAAGCCAGTCAATCAGTCACAGTCAGTCAATTGGTCAGTCAACCAGAGAATGAGTAAGTCCGTCAGTCAATCAGCCAGTCATTCAATCAATCAGTCAATCAATCAGTCAGTAAGCAGGTTAGTCAGTCATTTAATTGGTCAGTCAATCAATCAATCAGTCAGTCAGTCAATCAATCAGCCAGTCAGTCAATCAGTAGGCAAACCAATCAATCAGACAGTAAGTCAGTCAGTCAATCAATCAATCAGTAAGCAAGTCAGTCAATCAATTAGTTAATCACGTCACGGCCAGTCAATCAGTCGGTCAGTCGGCCAGCCAGTAAGTAAGTCAATCGGTTAGTCAGTCAGTGAGTCAGTCAGTCAGTAAGTCTATCAAATTGTTTTTAGGCTATAACAGACTGCTTGTCGAGGAGTCTGTTCTCCCATTATCTGTCCGTCCGTCCGCGTGTATATCTGCGTGTCTGTTTGCGTGTGTCTGTCTCTACCAATGTGTTGCCTGTCGTCCGATTCGTCTATTGACTTCCGGTGTTTTCAGTTCGTTTTCGGCGTCGATGCTTTCGTACACTAGGTGGCGCCACAGAGAGAGAATCGATTTCGTTGACTCTATGGCAGGAGAGTACATAGCAGGAGAGACACGGAGCTTCCGGTTACGTTTTGATCATAGCAGTCCACATAGACACGAACAGTTAGGGAGATGAGAGATAACTAAGCCAAGGTTTACAATTATTAATATGGATGGGTGCACATAGGTTAACGTAGAGTAACGCACGCAAGGTGAATTAAGGTGGGTTACATGTAGGTAGGGTAGATGAAGTAAGGTGGGTTAGTTTATAGATGAAGTAAGGTGGGTTACGTAGGGTAGGTGAAGTAAGGTGGGTTAGGTAGGGTAGATGAAGTAAGGTGGGTAACGTAGGGTAGATGAAGTAAGGTGGGTTATGTAGAGTAGATGTAGTAAGGTGGGTTAGGTAGGGTAGATGAAGTAAGGTGGGTTATGTAGAGTAGATGTAGTAAGGTGGGTTAGGTAGGGTAGATGAAGTAAGGTGGGTTATGTAGAGTAGATGAAGTAAGGTGGGTTAGGTAGGGTAGATGAAGTAAGGTGGGTTATGTAGAGTAGATGTAGTAAGGTGGGTTAGGTAGGGTAGATGAAGTAAGGTGGGTTAGGTTATAGATGAAGTAAGGTGGGTTAGGTTATAGATGAAGTAAGGTGGGTCACGTAGGGTAGGTGAAGTAAGGTGGGTTAGGTAGGGTAGATGAAGTAAGGTGGGTTAGGTAGGGTAGATGAAGTAAGGTGGGTTAGGTTATAGATGAAGTAAGGTGGGTTACGTAGGGTAGGTGAAGTAAGATGGGTTAGGTAGGGTAGATGAAGTAAGGTGGGTAACGTAGGGTAGATGAAGTAAGGTGGGTTATGTAGAGTAGATGTAGTAAGGTGGGTTAGGTAGGGTAGATGAAGTAAGGTGGGTTATGTAGAGTAGATGTAGTAAGGTGGGTTAGGTAGGGTAGATGAAGTAAGGTGGGTTATGTAGAGTAGATGAAGTAAGGTGGGTTAGGTAGGGTAGATGAAGTAAGGTGGGTTATGTAGAGTAGATGTAGTAAGGTGGGTTAGGTAGGGTAGATGAAGTAAGGTGGGTTAGGTTATAGATGAAGTAAGGTGGGTTAGGTTATAGATGAAGTAAGGTGGGTCACGTAGGGTAGGTGAAGTAAGGTGGGTTACGTAGGGTAGGTGAAGTAAGGTGGGTTAGGTAGGGTAGATGAAGTAAGGTGGGTTATGTAGAGTAGATGTAGTAAGGTGGGTTAGGTAGGGTAGATGAAGTAAGGTGGGTTATGTAGAGTAGATGAAGTAAGGTGGGTTAGGTAGGGTAGATGAAGTAAGGTGGGTTATGTAGAGTAGATGTAGTAAGGTGGGTTAGGTAGGGTAGATGAAGTAAGGTGGGTTAGGTTATAGATGAAGTAAGGTGGGTTAGGTTATAGATGAAGTAAGGTGGGTCACGTAGGGTAGGTGAAGTAAGGTGGGTTAGGTAGGGTAGATGAAGTAAGATGGGTTAGGTTATAGATGAAGTAAGGTGGGTTAGGTTATAGATGAAGTAAGGTGGGTTACGTAGGGTAGGTGAAGTAAGGTGGGTTAGGTAGGGTAGATGAAGTAAGGTGGGTTAGTTTATAGATGAAGTAAGGTGGGTTAGGTAGGGTAGATAAAGTAAGATGGGTTAGGTAGGGTAGATGAAGTAAGGTGGGTAACGTAGGGTAGATGAAGTAAGGTGGGTTAGGTAGGGTAGATGAAGTAAGGTGGGTTAGGTAGGGTAGATGAAGTAAGGTGGGTAACGTAGGGTAGGTGAAGTAAGGTGGGCTAGGTTATAGATGAAGTAAGGTGGGTTAAGTAGGGTAGGTGAAGTAAGGTGGGTTAGGTAGGGTAGATGAAGTAAGGTGGGTTAGGTTATAGATGAAGTAAGGTGGGTTAGGTTATAGATGAAGTAAGGTGGGTCACGTAGGGTAGGTGAAGTAAGGTGGGTTAGGTAGGGTAGATGAAGTAAGGTGGGTTAGGTAGGGTAAATGAAGTAAGGTGGGTTAGGTAGGGTAGGTGAAGGAAGGTGGGTTAGGTAGGGTAGATGAAGTAAAGTGGGTTAGGTAGGGTAGATGAAGTAAGGTGGGTTAGGTAGGGTAGATGAAGTAAGGTGGGTAACGTAGGGTAGGTGAAGTAAGGTGGGTTAGGTAGGGTAGGTAAAGTAAGGTGGGTTAGGTAGGGTAGATGAAGTAAGGTGGGTAAGGTAGGGTAAAGATGGGTATATCATAAGACAAGTAAATGTAGAGAGAGGTAAGATCATTATTATACAGTCAGATATGGATTCATAAATCAGAGTCAGTAAGGGGAATGTCAAGTAGGTCATGACGAGATCATGCAGGATGAGGTAGCGCAGGTTACGAGGAGGCATAGTAATACAAATCTAAACACGGTAAAATAGTCAAGTTAATAAGTAAGTATGTAATTTCGTTCATTCAACAATCAAGTTGACATACAGCAACCAGTAAGAGTATAGAGTTATGAAGTACAGAACTTGAGAAAAAGGTATGATTGTTTCACCAAAAACACTGGCATTGTTACAATTTTATGTACATGTATGTACAATTGTACATGTGAATGTATTTAATGCAGAGCTACCAGTGAAGGTAAAATATCAAAATTGAATGGACATTGCAATGCGTCATTCATTAGTAGCTCAAATTTGTGCATTTGTGCAGGAAATCAGACAGATATGGAAAGAGAAATTTAGTAGACTACACACATTACACGCTTGCATGCATGCAGACATAACCACATAGACACTTACATGTATGTTTATATGCATACATGCACAGTATTACACACACATGTGCAAATTATATATATATATATATATATATACATACAATGTGATACACACATACATGCATAGGCTACATACATACATTCATACATACATACATACATACATACATACATACATACATACATACATACATACATACATGACATAGGGTAAAGATGGGTATACATACATACATACATACATACATACATACATACATACATACATACATACATACATACAAACATACATACAAACATACATACAAACATGCATACATACATACATACATACATACATACATACATACATACATACATACATACATACATACATACATACATACATACATACATACATACATACATACATACATACATACATACATACATGTACAATGTACATGTAATGTACATGAATACATGCACGAATATATACGTACGTGTATAGGATAAGCATGCATATACGTGAATAAATATATGCATGCACACACACATACACACGCTGCCCAGACATAAGTACGAAGTAGACTTACGAATCCATAGCCCTTGCTCTTTCCTGTCTGTCGGTCGGTGATGACGACCGCTTCCTCTATCTCTCCGAATTGTTCAAAGAATCGTCGCAACGTGTCGTCCGTCGTATGATAGGGAAGGCCACCGACGAATATCTTCGTGAGGGTAGTATCCCTCTGCAGACGTGTCACCGCCGGTTGCATGACTTAAATTATTATATTAGACAATCGAGTAATTAATTAAGAGGTTAATTAGAGCAGAGTCTTCTTCGATAATTCAGCATGAGAGGCACAGTTTCATACGAGTTTAACTAATGACGAACTGAGTATATATTATAGTTAGTCTACACGACACGCTGGCAGTTTAACGAATCGACACAGAGTCTAATGAAGTTCACTGTTTACAACATCAGACGCCAGTCGTTGATTGGAGATCAACAGCTCACCCGCCAATTGGTGCTGATTCGCAGAGCAACTATACAACGCACTTAGTCTTCCAAGACTACGTATAGAACTGCTCTCTTCTGCTCACCTTTGCGTAGTAGTCCAATGCAAAGGTGCAATGAACGGGCGCCCGCCGTGGAACCGTAGAGAACACGCGCGTCGGCACTCACGCACGCCGCTATAAAAATGCGCCGTCTGAGTTATTATAGCGCAAGAGTGCGCCGCACGACTAAAAGCGAGCGTTAGGCCTCTCAAGACTCCATGGCCCTCTTTTATACCATACAGTAAATGATGTCTGTCTCTGCCCCTCTGTCTGTCTGTCTCTCTGTCTGTCTCTGCCTCTCTGTCTGCTTCTGTCTATTTCTCTTGCTGATTGTTTTTGTCTGTCTGTCTCTCTCTCGCTCTGTCTATTTCTTTATGTATACCTACTTATATTTTCCTTGAACTCTCTCTTTCTCGCTCTCTTCTCTATGCCTCCTACCCTTCGTAGGCCTGCCTTCTTTTTATTTGTGTGCCTCCATTTCTCCCTCACTCTAGATCTCTGTCTTCGTCTTGCTAGCTATTTTTACAGGTTACTCGTGCGTGTGTGTGTCTCTCTCTCTTTCTCTCACCGTATACAAGCCATTTTCTCCGCCTCCTTTCATCCGCATATGTCTATCTTTCTCCATCTATCTCTCCCTCTCACAGTCTCTTTCACTAGCGATCTCTGTCTATCTGTCTATCTGTCCGCTTGCCTGTCTCTTCCTCCCGCTACCTCTCCCCCATTACCTCAGCTCTTCTCAGGTGTGCGCGGCGGCTGTGGTAGGGGAGCGGGGGGGTGTGGTAGGGGAGCGGGGGACGAGAAGGCCCTTCAATAACAGACTGACTGACTGACGCGTTTGCACACGTCTGTATTAACAGGCCTGTGCTAACAATCGTCGATAGGCCTACCGAATAAAAAACATGGTTTATATATGAAATAGGCATAGACGAAGGCCAGCCTATTCACTTCTATCTACGTATACATATACAAAAAATGAGGCATATCACTTGTCAGCACGAAAATTGGAATATGTATGGATCACGTATTTATATTAGGGCTTAGAGTCGTTTATTTGCTTATGCTGGTTTAATAATTTACTCACCTACTTTACCTGTTTACTCATATATTTTGCACGAGAATTACCATTCTTTTGCAAGACTATATATCATATAAATATATATCATATAATTTATTATCTATTATACTAGGCCTATACTCGAATGAGTCAAATCTTGCCCGAGTCAGTGTTAAGGAGTAGACTAAGCGCATACAGAGAACGAATAGCAAATAAACTATATATACATATATATAGCCTATATATATATATACATCGACGCCTTTACCTAATGTAAATTGGCATCAGGGTATTATACAATAGTTTGCTTACGCACATGCATGCATACGTACATACATATATAGTACATACATAGTACATACATACATACATTCATACATGTGTACATACATAATGTATGACTCATGCACACATACAGACATACATACATACATGCATACATACATACATACATACATACATACATACATACATACATACATACATACATACATACATACATACATACATACATACATACATACATACATACATACATACATACATGCATAAATACATACATACATACATACATACATACATACATACATACATACATACATACATACATACATACATACATACATACATACATACATACATACATACATACATACATACTAGGGTGTCCCACGATTGCACAGGAAAAATATTTTTCTTGAAACTTGAAATGCAGTCCCTCCAAAAAGTTTCCTTATGGTCCTATGATAGTACCTGCCAAATTTCTGGACATTTTGAAAATATTTAGAGGCCGCTCAAAGCTCACATATAATATGTGTAAGTTGTCACAAATTATACGTGCGACATATAGGCCTATGAGTTTGAAATTTTCGGAGGTCCACACTTTGATCCCACTAGCGTGCTTATGTATTGCTTAATAACCTTATATTGCTCTGAAATACTAAAATCTACAAATATGCAACCTTATTGTATTTGCGAATGAGGTTTTTCAAGCATAAGGACGACAGTTAAGCTCTCGAGCAAACGAATGATGTAAATGTCGTGCACTGGGATTGCAGGTCGCTACCTCCACATGGCAATCATCAGTGGAGTAGAAATGAATAAGGTTAACAGATTGTCAGTCTGATTTTTCTCTAGTTGGTGGAAGTAGCCTACAAACATGTTGGTGTGCTAAAGTTGACCTCTGGACCAGGACAGGAATCAACGGTTGCAGTTTGAACCTTTTGAAGTCGTGAAAGTGTGATGCATTAGGCCTAATTATTGGCAAATGCTTTGAGACAACGGCTTTCAATAACTGCATATTAAATAGAGTTTGCAATGCCTTGCACCCTTCTACATCAGCCATCAGTCGTAACATCTTGTTAACATCACAGAAATCTTTTAAGTCCAGTTGCCTGGTGCATTCTTTGTGTCCTTGGTAAAAATTTGTTCATCAATGGTCTGTAATTAAGCTCTGCAAGCCATTTAAAGATGAATGCTCCAATCTGGTTCACCATCAACCAAACCCTCGACCAATGCTACTGCAGTCTGCATCTAACAAATCATAAGAATTCATTACTGAACAGCTTTAGCGTGGCCATACTCGAAATATGACTATCAAGAATTTTCAAAACTCTTGGTATTCATGGTTGGATTGAACAATTCGGTAGCATTTCGCAAGCCTGTTGCCATCACAGAGCAAGTTGGATGGGTAAGGCAATATAGATCTAATTGCTTTATGATGGAAACGAATCACATATACAGTTGACGACCGTGAATTACAGGGCATCCAACCCAAACAAGTCTCAGATTTGTGATTGACATCTACAGTCAGGCGGTGTTCTCATGTAGAGTCACTGCTCTCTTTGAATGAATCCATAGCTTTATAATTCTGGCAATGCTGCTCTAGATGACAAGTCTGAAAATGATGCAACATCATTCTTGGTATACCAGCACCTAAGATATAAGAGATAGCAATTCTCTCTGTTCTTTCAGTGAGTTCTCATTAATGTGGAATAACGGGTTATCTCTTCCTAAAAGTTTTTCCCAAACCATGCTGCGTTCAAATATAGTTTTCTCGATCTTTCGGTGAAAGAGTGGCGAGATAGCCAATCGTATAAGACCACGTGTGATTTTTCATAACGTTGGTCTGTGTAAATGACTGTGCTGAACAAACATGACGCAGCTTTGATACAGAATTTCAGCTCAACGATAACGAAGAACGTAGATCGGAGACAATTTCTCGTACAGGTTGTCGAAAAACACAGGCACATGTTTTCTAACCACAATTGTGACAATCTTGTTGACATGTGTAAATGTAGAACGTAGAACTGAAGAACAATTTGAGTGCAGTGATGTAGAATCAGCAGATCAGTATGAGAATAGTAAAAAAATAACGGTCCAGACGTTGATTTGTTGTGTAGCTGCATGGGGTGTGCAATTAAAACTTTACTGTGTGGTCCTAGGACAAATAGGGGTTGAACCTCACAGCCCCCTCAGAATTTCTTACTATGAAGCAGATGAAGGTATGGAGGAGCTAAAACCACGACTTGTTACATTATCAAGAGTTTGTAATGACTACTCCCAATGATTAGTTGTGTGTGCACTGATATTGTGTCCAAAGTTCAAAAATCTCAAATTTTTCTCGATTTTGCATTTTTTGAGCATAAGACTATGCCCAAAATATCCATTGTATCCAATAAAGTTAAATACCTGTTAATTCTACCATTCACGAGCTTTCCAAGGGTAGTAAATTTGTTATAATAGGATCAACGATTGGGATATAAAGGCATTTAGAAGTTGGACACATCAGGCGCAAATTATGCCAATATGGGTTAAATTTGGGCGGCTTGAGCCACCCCTAAATATTTTTTTAGTGTCATAAAACTTTACAGGTGTTATTATGGGACCATATGGAAACTTTTTAGGGGGACTGCATTTCAAGTTTCTAGAAAAATATTTGTTGGGACACCCTAATACATACATTATGTATGTATGTATGCATGTATGTATGTATGTATGATACATACATACATACATGCATACATACATACATAAATGCATACAAACATACATACATACATACATACATACATACATACATACATACATACATACATACACACATACATACATACATACATACATACACACATACACAGGGGCGGATCCAGGGGGCCAATCCGGCCATGGCCCCATTTAGAAATTTCTGTTTTTTTCCCCAGCTATTCTGGCCTGAAAAGTTGACTTGGCCCCCCCGTGAGTAGCTCTGTATGTCCGTTCCCCGCAGCGGCGAAGAAGGTCAGCAGTGTTTTGGGTGGAGGGCGAATGGAAAAAGGTATTTTTGGGGAAATTCGAGGCTGATGACTTAAAAAAAAGGTCATCAGTTTTTTCGGCGGATGGAAAAGGTGACCCAAAATTTTGGCCCCCCAATCGAAAATTTCTTGCACATACATGCATGCACAAATACATACATCATACATACATACAAACATGCATACATAAAAACATACATGTATACAATACATACATACATGTATATATACATGCATTGTTGTAAAAAAAACTTTTGTTGGTTTTTTATTCTTCTCGAAAAAGTTCGTTTTTCGTTTTTTATTTTTCGTCTCGTTTTTTCCGTGTTTTATTTTTTTTTTCTGTGACCATATTTATTGATTTGCTGTCTTTTTCTCATTGTTATTTTCGTCTGATATCTCTTACGCTGCCTACGTATTTTCAAGGATTCTACTAATTCAGATCAACATTAACTCTGACCGTTTCACTTAGGCCTAAGCTGCGTTATTTGCTTGTTGACTAAAATTAAATTGCATAAACATGGTTTTCAATTTTAAACTGTATTACAAGATGCAACAAAGTCCATTTATTTTCACTTTCCGTTTTTTCGGTTTTCCCCCCGTGTTTTTCTGAAAATTGTTGACGACGAGATTACTATGACGAATGTGATGAAGAAGAACAATAAGAATAAGAATAATGATAAGAACAAAAGCAAGAACACTAACAACAACATGAAGAAGAAGAAGAAGAAGAAGAAGAAGAAGAAGAAGAAGAAGAAGAAGAAGAAGAAGAGTAAAATGAATCAGACAAGCAAGAAAAGGAAAGAAATAATTTAAGCAGAGCAAGAAAAAGGAATGAACAAGAAAAAGAAGACGAGGAAACTCAAGAACCTAGAAAGACAATAATGTATAACGAAGTAGTTGCAATCTATAAAAAATCATCAGAGAGAGAGAGACTGAGAGAGAGACAGACAGACAGGCAGGCAGACAGACAGACAGACAGACAGACAAAGAGATAGAAAGAGACAGACAGCTAGAGACAGAGACATAGACTGAGACAGAGGGCAGAGAGACGTAGAGATAGAGAGACAAAGAGACAGAGACGAAAACAGAGACCGAGACAGACAGAGACAGAGACTGAGACAGAGACAGAGAGCCAGAGAAACAGAGAGACAGAGACGCAGAGAGAGAGAGACAGAGAAAGATAGCAATTATTGGTCAGATCACCGTGAAGGATAAACTCTGAAATGGAAAAATACACATGTACACTGTACAGCGTGTATCCAAATCCACCCTATACTATAATAGTGTGAAGTCATGAAAATAGTAGCGGACAGAGGGGGGCCCGGTAGAGTAATGGTTAACACGCTGGCCAAGATTGCGAGAGGTAGCAGGTTCGAGCCCCCGTTGGGAGGATTTGCTTTGTAGGCTGCTATTAGCGCCGTGTAATTGCAAAGCTGTCTGTTCAGTAACTTCAGTTAGTAGTTAAGTTTAATTAAGATTACTGCATAACTTGTAAATGTAAAGCGCAGTGCGTCTTGCAGGCGCTCAATTAAAGAAAAGATTATTATTATTATTATTAAAACCAGGACTTTTTTAACGTGCAGTTGTACACAAAATGCGCAGTTCTAAAGGAATTTGTGCAGTTGTAGAAGCACTTCTGTACAGTTAAAACTAGCAAAAAGGTCATTGTCCTCCGATTGGAAGTAGGCCTAATTTACCATGGAGTATGGGAAAGGAGAGAAGGGTTTGTGCAGTTCTAAAAATTCCTCGAAAACAGCCCGGACGAAAACGACAGCTACATGTAGCCTACATAAAAATTCACTATGTTACATGTCTGCAAATGGGATGCTACCCCGGATGAAACAAAACAAATAAGGGTTCAGTGACGATATAGGGATTATAATAGAAGGAGCAGCTGATTGTTTGCATTTAATTATGTCGCAATAAAACGTGGTCATCAATCTTTTTCAGGTATATTGCCTCCTTAGGAACATCCAAAGAGAGCGTGGGCCGCAATAGCGTTTGAACGAAAAAATTGGAACTGTTGGCTATTTTGGTAATGCGGATAACTACAGCGACTCTATGGTATAAATATATTATTTACACTGTCTTGCAATATACATAAAAGCAAGACTTTAAGAAATACGAAATCAACAGCAAAGTTCTAATGATCGGTTCTCTATCTGCTTAACTCATCAATTACTACGTAGAAATCTAGCTGCTCAATAAGTTCCATATCAAAGTTCATAACTAGTAATAATTATAATTATAGGCCCTAACACAAGTTCTTAACTGACTCCAAACCTCTCTGTGGCAAGCTTGTTTCCTAATTCTATTAGAAAAATGTTCATGTTTGAAAAAGACTGTTCACATAAATATAGATGAGTTGAACCAGAAAATAAAGCAACTTTGCCTGCAATCATATAACAGACAAGACATTTTTGTTTCTCAACAGAAGTAAAAAAAATGTATCGGAACATTTATGCCTCTGCTCAAGTTCAATAATAAAATTTCTCGAAGTTCTATATTATTTGACTCTTCAATTCAAACTCTTACTCTGACAAACCAATCAATCGTAATTCATATAGCGCCCCTTCAGGGTACCTAATCAGAGGCGCTCCCGGCCGAGATCAAGCGAAAAAACAGTCTTCAACAGTTTCTGAATAATTATAGCTGCCCTAGAAATGAATATAGGAGCTTCAGGAAGTTGATTCACGACAAACTGAAGCAAGGGTGCTGCATATATAGAAGAAGTATGTGAATCTTTCTTTAAGGTACTGGCGAAAGTAAATTAGAATGTTGAATTGTCATTGCTTGGTCAATAGTTTTTTGTGAATCTACGATTAATAAGGCTGATAACTATAAGACACCAATTGCGTCAAGTTGGATAAATATTTCGTGCCACTTCGAGCAACAGGCTGATTGAGAAAAAGTTCCATTTTTTTAAACAAGTATGCGCTGAGTCATAGAATTAAGTTCGAAATGATTACCCTGTGACTTTAAATTCAGTTGGCTACAGGCAGACTGCATCGTAATGCCATTTTCATGAACTAAGAATCACATGTTAACTCTGCAATCAATTGTTTCTTCTGTTTCCAAAAATTGTTTTCCTGACGATATAGCCTACGTGTAGTTGTTTGTTGTAAAGTATGCAACGATACTTGAGTGGCAAAAAGAGTACTCTCAAGCACGGATCGAAGTTCGACGAGTGCCTTGCGAGGTGTTCGGGGTGGGGAGTGTCCAAGTACTCGAGACTTCTGCAATGAACGTTTCGTGTACATAGCGATTATTGAGCGAGTAGCAATCGCGATTGATACCTTCAATTATTGATCCATTCTAAAAGTAGGCCTATACAATAAAATACATCACTAGTAGACCTAGTAAATCTAATCTGGGTGCTCAGTTTTCCAACCAACTACCATCCCATGGAATTCCATTTTGCAATGGTTCTTCAACTTCATACGTTTTACTACAGCAGTCCACTTGTGGGCCTTTTTGCAGGCCGGACTTCCAAGGGTCCGTGCGTGTTGAGACCGGCCATTGAGACACTCAAAGCGGTGACGGTACTTGACGCAACGGTACTTGAGTGGCGAAAAGAGTACTCTCAAGTACGGATCGAAGTTCGACGAGTGCCTTGCGAGGTGTTCGGAGTGGGGAGTGCCCGAGTACTCGAGACTTTTGCAAAGAGCGTTTCGTGTACATAGCGATTAATTAGCGACGAGCAGTCGCGATTGATACCTTCAAATAATAGATTGGTATCGATTTGCGTATCGATCTCTGCGTTCGATTGGGTGAATACAAAAAACATCCGGTTATTAGAAAGAGATTCAATCAAACTATTCGACTTCTGCCTGTCTCATTCGTGTGTGTGTGTGTGTGTGTGTGTGTGTGTGTGTGAATCCAGTCTTAGTCTGGTCTTTATGTGTCTGGCTGGCTGTGTCTGTCTGTCTCTGTTCCTCTCGGTTTCCTTATGTCTCTTTCTGTTTCCTTCTCTGCGTCTCTCTGTTCCACCAGAGCCACCGTCATAAATCAGCCAGACTGTAGACTGTATAAAAAAATGGCAGCAGCGACGGAATTTTAGTCTTGTGAGATTTTAGTCTGATGAGATTTAAGTCTAATGAGATTTTAGTCTGAGGAGAATTTAATCTGGTGAGAGTTTAGTCTGGGGAGAGTTTAGTCTGGGGAGAATTTAATCTGGTGAGACTTTATTCTGGTGAGATTTTAGTCTGATAATATTGTAGTCTGAGATTTAAAATGAGATTTTAGTCTAGATAGTGAGATTTTATTTTGATGAAATTTTAATCCAATGAGATTTTAATCTCGTACAATTTTATTTTTATGAGATTTTAGTTTATTGGCATTTTAGTCTGATAAGATATTGTACTGGTGAGTCTTTATTTTAAGGAGATTTTAATCTGATGGGATTCTATGGTCTATAAGATATCAGTCTGATGAGATAAAAAATTATTATCAGTCTGATGAGATATCAGTCTGAGACATTTGTTTGATGACATGGTCTAGTGGGATTTTAGTCTGATGAGATACTAGTATGAGGTTAAATTAATCTTCTGATCAATTCGAATAGATATTGATTCTGATTGATTGGCATAGCGACTTGTAACGTGTAGGCCAACTGGCAGGGCCGGCCTTAGCCCAAGTGGCACCCTAGGCAAGGCATACATTTGGCGCCTCAGGCATAGGCCTGCATTAGGATTTTATTTCGGGGATGTTTGCTTGACCGTGAATTTTGAGGTGCGTACACGCTGCGGGCGACTTTTTTGGTCGAAATTTTCTGACGACTTTTGTTAGTCGTCGAATTTTCTGACGTCCAAAAAACGCTATTTTCCGCGATTTTCGACTATTTTCTGCTCACAATTACATTGCACACTGTCATGTGCTAGCAAATGCATAATTATTTCATTTTTACATTATTTCATTTAGGGGAGGGGGCGGTGTTCAAACACCCAAAACATCCCCCTAGCTACGGTCTTGTAGGCCTACATGTATAAGCTCAACTGAGTAATTCATTATATTTTTTTTATTAGTGCACTGAAGGCTGGATATAATATTCAATTTTGTGAAGAATGGTATAAGTTTAAATATATTAAAATACACTCTTGTGGAAATGGCGCCCTCTTTGTGGAAATGGCGCCCTCTAGAACTTGCAATGGCGACCCATGCAATTGCCTGCTTTGCCTATGCCTTAGGTCGGTCCTGCCTCACCTACTGCCCTTTCTTCATCGTCGTCTCTACTAGACTATTTTATTTCAATATGAATAAAGGGCAGGCTGTAATGTTGTAATCTCATCTTCATACTCAGCATGGCCCACTCCCATTTCATACATTTCATTTCTTGCAACATCTTCACTCTCGAAATTGAGCGTCGCGTATTTTAACCTGTCTTCTAAAGCAAAGAGTATAGCCTACGGAATGTCGTTAAAAATCGAATTTTATTTGTCGATTTTAAATTTATACAATCCTTTAAATTGAATTAGGCCTGCCTGAACAGTGAACAGGTGCAAAGAATCCATAATTATTTTAAATTCTTTCCATTAGCAAAAGTTTTGAGTTTAAAAGAATTATAGTGTAAAAAAATAAATTCGCCGGTGCCGCGGCGCCCCCCAAAGACTGCGGCGCCCTAGGCAACTGCCTACTTTGCCTATAGGTAAGGCCGGCCCTGCCAACTGGCATTTATTTTATTTATTTATTTATTTCAGAAATTTATATAGCGCCTCTTCAAGGTAGGCTACTCAGAAGCGCTCCCCGCCCAACCATGCCCATCGAAATAATCAGATCTAATCTAAAAAGTTTGAAAATCGTCAAATGCAGCAGCAAGTAACTTGAAATGGAAGAGCGATGACGAACTAATGAATCGATGGATGATGGATTCAATGTATGGAATGATCAGATCTAAATGGAGGAACATCCGGTCATCGACAAATTTCGCTCGGAATAAATTCATCTTTTTTATTGGATCTTAAGACGTGTGTCTGCACATGTTCCGTCGAACTCCGCCACTGGTTGTTTTCTGCCAGTGCCAGTCCCAAGCCTGGATAAAGGAGGAGGCCGACACTAATCATCTTTGATATGGCGGTGTCGTTAAACGTGTAGCAAGCAAAATGTCCCGTTGGTTCGTGATGATAATATTGCGACTGAGTGCGCTTCGCTTATGCCCGTCCAGTCTCTCACATGGAATAGGTTTAGACTATTTTAATAATACCTACAATCGTCTCCGCTAATGACTGATGGACCGTTTCGGGCATTTCTTGATTCAACAACAGCAGCATTTAACAGCAGCTGTCTCAACATTTTGCAATGTCTGCATTGCAAAATGTGAGCGTTTGACTTCATTATTACAGGTCTACTTACATACTTACTTACTTATTTCAAATCGATCGTCTACGTTGCGAAATGCTATAGCGGTCAGTCTGCTGGTGATCTATTCAAATGTCCGCATGCAGAGCTCCAATCGCTATGTAGGCTATTGTATAGGCCTAGCCTACATGTAAATAAGCACCATTCCCTCCCCGAAAAATGAAACGTGCAGCAACACCCCGAAAATCGGAAGGTCTTAATTGTTTACATAAATATATGCGCTAATTTCTTACATTAAATAACATATCCAAAATTCGCAACAATTTGACCATGGGATCACCCAAAAATGGATTTTAAAATATAATGATTTTTTTATGTCTTTTGTATCTGCACCTTTCCTTAATCACTGCAATAATAAAAGACGTTTTGTATTTTGCTTTGGAACATCATGGGGTATGTGCTCAACTGCCCCCCACCCAAAGAGTCTTCTTATTTAGTGTTCTTCCCTTGGCAGGTCCAAGATTCCAACGACACTATTCTCGTCTCTTCTGTGCTTTCCTTGATCTCTTTATATCCTCGTTCTTGTTTCCGTCTATCAACCAGTCCATCATCATCTTTCTTATTATTATATTCGTTTAATTGGCAACAAAACTGATAGACAGACCGCTATCTGGTACAAAAAGTAGTTAAACAAATGAAATATAATTATAGACTGCCTAAAATTGTTTATTTTCATAACAATTGAATCCATTTTATAGGATGAGTGTAGGAAATTAGTTAGGCCTAAATAATTGCAAAAAGGGAATGATTTTGAGCTTTTATGCTAGGCTAATGAGATTAGATCATTTGACATAATTAATGGGCATAGGTGGCTTCCTATACAAAACACGTGAGATGAAGTGTTTGTCGTCTTTGACTGGCAATACAAAGTTGTGAGGGCGTGGTCTCAATTGGTAGGAACGATCGACAACCGGTGGGAAAAGCGATCGAAGAACGTGGAAGCCGTTTCTGGAGACTGCTCCCAGAAGACGGTCATCAGCAAGATCTACCATTTCTTGGTCTTCCTGGTGGTCTCTTTCCCTCTTTCCCAGGATCTACTGAGAGTATTCTCAACAAGTATGTACTTATTACTGTTCTGAAAGTGCCAACCAATAAATTTATAAACAATGTTCTTAGAAGACATCACTTACTAGCACATTGCGGTCGTCCAATATTTAATATTAAAAACACCAAAACACCGTTATATTTTGAAATCCATTTTTTAGGGTGATCCCAGGGTTGAACTGTTCCAGCTTTTGGATATATGTTATTGAGCAAATTATTCCGAACAGGATACCGTTTGGAAAGCTTCTGAAGCACTTTTGCCCATGCTGGTTCAACCGAAAACTGCCTAGACCGCGCATAGGCCTTAATTATGAAGATAGTAGGCCTAAGGGCAACCCTGCAAGCGGAACAATTGCTCCTTTCTTATTTAGGCCTCCTCATTGACACCCATTAACTACTCCAATAAATTAACATGAATTCGTATGCGCCGCTATGCGGTGATCGTGAAAGCGCATCAATTGAATGTTTTATCTGACCTCAACATACCATGAAATCAACCATTTAATTAGAGCTAATAATTATTAGCCGTAATTAAATTATAATTAGGCCTACGTTTCGTTAGGGTTGGTTATCGCATCATTGCAAGTTTTTGCAACCTATTCCGTCTTTCAAATCAGCGATTGGCCTAACATTTTAAACGTCGATTAAGTTAAGGTGGGAAAAAATCGCAAACTATATAGCCTATATATAGTCTACTTAACAAACCGAAGTGATTAAACTGTAAAACAAATCCTCATTTAGTGATTTTGCTATGTTGAATAATGGGACTACTTGAAATTTAAAATAATTTTTCCACCTTAACTTTAATCACAGGAATTAATTGATTATTCGAGATGATATAGGCATAGGAGATACGGTATATAGGCTACTATTCAAGGTAGAGTAAGGACTTTTGAAAGAAGAAAAGGAGTTCAGCTGATGTCTCATCGGCGATGAAAAAAATGACACCAGTAAACAAACACATGCAGTTAACAAGATATGTCATGATTTTCTGTACAACGTTAGTTTTCAAAAAGTGTTAAACGAAGATTTCGACGGTAAAACAATATCTCAACAAGTCTTCTCCTATCGGACAGGGTGCGTTTTGTTACGTAATCGAGAAGAGGAGTATAGCATAGAAAAACGAGACATGCCATCGAATGCACTTAGTCTGTAAACTGCAGACACTGATATGGCCATATAATTATCATAGACATCCGTTGTCAAAACCTCATTATTTTATTGTAACCTGCTGCTAGACAATTGTTCGTCCAATAACGAAAAATATTACGAAAAATATCTCTGAAGCCACAAAAAGTGTGCAAAAAATTATGTATCCTGTTTCTAAATATTTCCTTTCGGAACTAAGACAATAAGAGTGCAGAAACAACTATACAGTAAGGAACACTTTAACCCAACATGGAAACAGTCTTCAAGAGAAGTCCTCTTTCTCTACACCTACAAAACGCACCCGTTAACAGTCACACGAGACTGAAATCACCAGAAATGAGTGAGCGAGTTAGTAGAAGCGTTATAGTACCAACAACCCTTCATAAAACGGTTGAGCATCTCAATAATTACAATCGCATGTCACAAAGAAGATACTAAGTATTGATACTCAGCATTGTTACAGATTATGACAATAGTTGTGTCGATAAACCATCACGAGTACTTTTGAGAGCTTCCTGTCGAAGCCGTATCAAAGGAAATACATACGCACAAACATGCGCAATAATTAATTAATTAATTAATTAATTATTTAATTAATTGAAATGATGTTTATAGCGCCCCTTCTGCAGAAGCCTCCTCAGAGGCGCACCAGGTATGTGCAGAACCAACTAATATCTCACTTCACTTATCCGTAGGCCTACCTTATGTGTACATTACCCTAATAAAATTATTATCTGCACCTTTCCTTACTTCATGTTAGACTGGGTTATCCCTTAGTCTTCGGTATGTAGGCCTAGTCTACATACGCCTTCTAGTCCTACACAGTACAGTTCCGTCGGACTCGTGGATCAACTCAAACGAGTGGAGGGTCAATCGGACAGAAAATCTCTTTCTAATCTAATCCGTCTGTTCAACCTTCGATGATTTAGTACAGAGCGTAATCATACAACATATGAAGTTTGAGACATTGCCAGGAATTAACTTATAATTAATTTTAAATTCACATTAGATTGGGATTAAGATTACTTATTTCTTGCAACTGTGGAACTATTGAAATCGTGAAAAGCATTCAAACCATATGTAAGCGACACGTTTCCGTATCAGCGACGATGACGTAATTCATTCAGGTATTTATATAGCGCCAAACAGAACAGTTTTTAGTGCTTTTAGAATGTAATTATGCTGATAAGATTTAACGTTCCCGCATTTCGCAAAGTCGAAGTGAAAGCGTTCTTTCGACAACTAGCACAGAATGTAAGTTAATTGTATGAGTTAGAATTAGTTTAAACAGTTAGTAAATCTAATCTTTAAATGCTACACTACTCTACAACAGGCAATGCAACTCTCGAACTTGCGGCAGCTCCAGATGGAACAGCGTCTGCCATTAGAGTTTGGGGAGGGTGGAAATGGGTCAGATGGACCTCTGCTGTGCACCCGCAATGTTCATCAGCTCTGCGCTCTTCCAACTCGAGTGTTTAACTCGAATGGCGGAAGACGCATAGTTACATCACTGAATGCGCCACATTGTCTTAAAAACGGTCGTTACAGCAGATTATCCGATTCAAAAATATACAACTGGTAATAATAACAATATAGTAATCGTCATTATTAATCGCACGTAGGCTATACAGTGTACATCTACTCGGCGCTACATTTAGCAAGGTTGCTTCGTCTGTATTATAATAGCGATAGAGCGTTTGTTTACGTAAGAAATGCAGAACAAAATGCATTTTACGACATAAATTATAAACGTTTTTTTTACAATAACACACAGTGTTTAATCTAGGCATCTAGACATCCGGGAGTTGGGGGAGGGGCGAGTTCTCCCCCGGAATGACATTCCCCACAGAAGAAATCTAGAGCTGCTGCTTGCATGTACATTTCTCCCAACCTCCTGAAAAATTGGACAGGTCTTGTTAACAGGTATGTAGGTTATGTAAAATTGTTACATTTCTCGGAAATGTTTGAAAAATCTAAAAAGGTAATCAGATTTAAAAGCGTAGAATTTGCTGTTTCTCGGAAATTTTAGCAGAAAGACCAAAAAAGGACTGGACAAAAAATGCCTAAACGGTTGTTGCAATGCACTGAAGCGGCTGCTTGCCTCCCCCCCCAACCAACTGACGCCCCTCGAAATGTGAATTCTCAACAACCACCCCCAAAAAGCAGAGGGTCTAGATCAGTGGTTCCCAAAGTGGTGGTCCGCGGACCGGTGCCGGTCCGCGGAGGTATGATCGCCGGTCCGCGAAGAAGAGTTAAAAATTAAAAGATAAACTGTAATTATTAGTTTACTTGTCTAAAATTGTGAAATTATTCGAATTGCTGTCCAAAATTTATTCAAATTTCTGTCTTAATATTTAAAAATTTCAAATAAATCAGCGCACTTTTTTTAACTTGCCAGATGGCGAATTCAAAAAATTTAAATTTATTATAAATTTACTACATCGATGACTGCAGTCAGTTTCGAGCTTATTTTTATGTTGATCTATGGTGATCGATAACCTGACTAGCTTGCTTAGGCAGCTTAGCTACAGTACATTGGTTAGAGCGCTGGTCGCACGTCTGTCTGTGAAAGAGAGCGTGCGGGCCGCGGTTCGCTTCCCGACGGTGGCTATTTCAGAGATTCAAAATCTCGGGCTAGCAAGGTCCGTCCACGGGGACCTAAATGGCGTGGCGACACTAATCATCTTTGAAATGGCAGTGTCGTTAAACATGCAACAACAGAGCTATGACCTAGTTCTAGTAAACGCTGGATACAGAATTAAAAAATTGTCTAACATAGTATAAAACTTTTAGCTTAAAACTTTAAATATAAACAAATGTCTTTGAATGAACAATGAGCAAACGTAAGCAAACAAATCGGGAAAAACAGCAGACGCAGATGGTTAAAAGCACCAAGGTTAGTGTTGGCGCATTGAAAGCATATTTCCTTGCATCTCTACACATCGCAAAGGCCATTATTATTTTTTAAAATTATTATTAAACTGTCTATTCATGGCGCTCCTAAACAAAAAAAGGAATCTTGCACAAATAGCGTTTAACAGCAATGTCTACTCATAATAAGGCTTCAAGGACATGTACATGTAGGCTAATTGTAAACAGCTTTATTTTAGTATTTTTATAATTTAGGTCGTCTTTGTTTGCCATCGTCATTTAGGCCTAAGTTAGCGGTCCGCGAGCTTCACCGAAAATTATTGCCGGTCCGCGGTCTACTGAAGTTTGGGAACCACTGGTCTAGATTAAACACTGCAGTTAGACCGTGGCACCAATTTCAGCCTATGGCATGACCATGGACACACTTGCGACAAGGCGCAAGTTATATAGCGCAAGTCATATAGCACGGTCCACGGCTCCTATATAAGCTTACAATTTATCGAAGAAGTCCACATCCATGCAATTCGCCATCCCAACAATTCTTAAAATTTTCAAGTACTAGCCTACTACCAAAATTTAGCTGAAACTGTTGCGGTCCAGCGCTATCCGCTATTCAGAAAAAACAAGTTTACCAGTGCATGAAAATGAACCCAATAATAAGCTTAGATATTGATGGGATTTCAAGGAATGAAATTAATGACACGGTTTCAAAACAGTTTGCGGTTAAAGTATGCATGCTCAGTTGCACACACACACATACACATACACACAAAACAAACACACACACACACACACACACACACACACATATGCAACTGTGTTCCATAATAAGCAGTTAAATATATTTCATATTTTAAACACTTGTCTTGCACATTTTATCCTTTCAGACAGATACCTATGCATGACATAAATTATTATATATATATTATTATAAATGTATATAATAGACAGATATACATATGTAGAACTATATAAAAAAAATACATCGCATATATATCATATATATATATATGTTTTTGCGTGTTTAAGTACACGTGAGCACCTGTCTTGATTTCAAAACTCGATGCTGATTGCAGGATAGACGGCGTACGATTCATAGCAAATCTTCCATCTCCTTGGAGACGATGATGATGATGACGATGACGAAGCATATGAAGCAGCAGAGCCACAGTATAACTCGATTGAAAGAGTTGAAGAGAATACAAAGAATCGTCAGTAATGCTGGGAAAGTCTGTCTTCAGTAGATGTCTGGGCATTTGTCCCAGCAGCGCGTCCAGTAGTCGCCCGTCGATTGCCACTCCTCAGCTCCTGTAAAAACGTTCTTCTGCAGACGAAACCACCTGTTGAACAGGAAAGCAAGATGACGTTCAACGCAAGATATATTACTTATATATATATTATATATTATGTATATTATGTATTATTATATATATATATATATGTGTGTGTGTGTGTGTGTGTCTGAATGGATAGATATTATGTTCATGTAGGCCATGTGGTTAATCCATGCACGTACGATTGTACGTACGATTGTAAAAAATACAGGGTGCGCCATAAAAAGTAATCCCCTACGGTTTTCACCTCATATCTTGGCCAAACATACGAATTTTTAAATGAAACTTTGCAGTCTTAAAGGCAATTCATATTTACGTACAATGGTCAAATTACAAAAAATATTTCAAACAGAGCAAAAGTTATATCACTTTTAGTGAGGCTACCCACCGTTTTTTGACGATTCAAAAACGAGATGCAACAAAAAGTAAAAAAACCATCTAATTATTTTGGCCAATATCTTGGCCGGAAGTAAGAATTTTTAAATGAAATTTTACAGGCTTAAAGACAATTCATAGGCCTATCTGAACATGATGGCCAGATTTCAGCAAAATATTTCAAACAGAATAAAAGTTATGGCACTTTTAAGGAGGCCATTCACCGTTTTTTGACGATTTAAAGACGTAACGCAACAAAAAGTAGCAAAACACGATTTTATTAAGTCTCATCTCAAATAATTGTTATCAAATAGGCTTTGATAATGCCACATGATCATTATTATTACTATTTAAAAAACGATCAGGGTGCCAGCGTAGCTGCACGTCACTGAGAAGTCACTTAGCAAGTTGACAATCAATTTGGTAAATAAGAAACCTAACAGATAATCAACAGGTCCATCAAGAACTTTGCAATGAGACTCAAAAGAAGTTTTGGCACTGGTGATGGGCACATTGAACACAAGTTGTGAAGCACTACCAAATTCATTTGACAACAGCTATTTGAGATGAGACTTAATAAAATCGTGTTTTTGTTACTTTTTTGTTGCGTTTCGTTTTTGAATCGTCAAAAAACGGTGGGTGGCCTCACTAAAAGTGGTATAACTTTGTTCTGTTTGAAATATTTTGATGAAATCTGAACATCCTATGTAAATATGAATTGTCTTTGAGCATGTAAAATTTCGTTTCGAAATTCGTACTTTTGACCAAGATATTGGCAAAAAGCCTATTTTTTTTGCGTTTCGTTTTTGAATCGTCAAAAAACGGTGGGTGACCTCACTAAAAGTGATATAACTTTTGTTCTGTTTGAAATATTTTGTTGAAATGTGACCATTGTACGTAAATATGAATTGCCTTTAAGACTGTAAAGTTTCATTTAAAAATTCGTATGTTTGGCCAAGATATGGGCTAAAAACCGTAGGGAATTATTTTTTTGTCGCACCCTGTATATCTAACATACGAATTCATGGAATGAATCGAGCAAGCACATTGCAAGGAACCTTTAGCCGTTCAGTCGCAAAAATTCAGACATTCATTTCATAGATGTATCTATGATGCAGCACTTCAAGATAACTTACTCAATTTATAGGAGCATCAGCAATAAAGAAAGGGATGGAGAGAATTTGATGTTAAACTGCTGACCTCGGATTGAATTCATCCTTCTTCTTCTTCTTCGACTTCCTTGCGTCTCGTTGCTTCTCTTCAATTCGATTCTTCTCCTTCGATGCCTCTTCTAATCAAAAGAACAGAAACCAAATGAAACTCAGAGAGCTCTGTAGAGAACATCCACAGCTACTAATAATAATTCATGTCCCATTCATTTCCTAATCATAAAATATTATGTAGGAGATTCAGCAAAATTCAAATTCAGACCTTCATCTTTTACCGGGTACAGCATAGGTGCAGAAGCAGTTTACAAAGGTTTACACCTTACTTAGATTTCTGTGACCGTGCTTGCCATCAGCAAAAGTGATCCTGGAATCCGAGGAAGAATCATCTGCAAGCTCCTACTGCGACTAGGTGTTTCAAGTGTGTTGGTCTAATTCTGTATAACAGTACTATTACTTACCTTATCTCAACGAACCTATCCTGACTTCCGTGGGTATGACTTGACCTTATTATTTTCTCCTAACTTGACTCGATCTAACTGGGCCTGACCCGACCTGACCTTCCCTTCTTGACTTGACTTAAAATTAATTGAACTTGACAGGAACTGCTCACACCACTTTACCTAAACAGACTTAACACCCGTCACCTACATTCTTTTATTTATCCCGTATTAGATTTCAGTCAATAAACAATAATTGCAAATTATACTGTATTCATGAAACGACCAACGTACCAACTTCACTGGCTTCCATAAGTCGCATGTCTGGACGAAAGCGACTGTCTGTCGGCGCGCAGTTCAGCTGATGATTGTCCAACTCATTGAGCATCATCGCAAAAGACGTGAAGTTGTAATACTGCAAAGAGAAACAGAAAAACACTCAGAATAATTATAATGCTCGATGCAAATATGACGTTGCACCATAGTGGGACAACTGAATATTCAAATGGCGGCCCTGAGTAGGGTCTACAGCAGCTGTCGATCCGATCTGCATGACACCGTGAAATGACCGTAAACAAGCTGTTCACAAACACACATATGCACACAGTCATACACGCACACACACACACACACACACACACATTTGTCCTCGATCAACCGACCTGTGTCCAATGATTTTGTTCATGTATAATAATCACAATACAAAACAAATAAACAGATATATAAAATGAAGTTTATGATGAAGACGATCTTCCATCCGTTCATTCGATTATCCATTCGCTTGCCTGCAGATAACTTGTCATAATCATTATAATGATCAGACATTCGTATAGCGCTATTACATGAAACTGCCAAACTTCCAAAGAGGCATGATTTTCTTGAAGAATCACGAAAACTACTCACAAAGTAAACCAACTAAAGGCAACTGAAGGCAAAACAGAAACACAAGCAAATCTCAATCAGAATATTTTAAAAAAACTATAATTAAACAGCGTCTCGGAGTTTCGCTGAAGGTTTTAACGTTAATCTTTAGCACACAGGACACGCACAGGCGGACAGACAGACAGACAGACAAAGAGACCGACAGACAGGCAAGCGACAGAAAGGCAAACAGACAAGCAGACAGATTACGAACAGATGGTGTCCCTAAAGCTTGACTCCAAACATATCCATGCAGCCTGATACTCAGACAAACAGACATACCGGGAGGGAGATATAAGAGACATACAGACTACAGGCAAACAGACATACAGACAAACAGACACACAGGCAGATAGACAGGCAGGTAGAACGCAGATGCAGAGAGATAGAGACAGAGACAGAGAGACGCAGACAGATGTTGGCTACACTGCGACTTACTTTGCTCGTGTCACTGGGTTTAGGAGTAGCAGACCAAAGAAGCTTCTGACCCGGAAGTTCAAGGTTACACGATGAACCGGCGTCTGGTTTCTCGTCGTTTTCCTAGATGCATTCATTCGAATTCAATGTAGGATCTTTGTATTCATAATATTGTGATGTTGTTGTTATTGCAGACGAATAAAGCGTCACTGCAATACGAACTATAATGGAGTATGTGTACATGTATATCCGTGTGTAATGAGGACTTGTTATAGCACACCTTAGAGATTTCTACTCAGAGGCATTCACGACTACAGCGTGGACACTGAATCGGAATTTCACGCCGAAGCGCATTAGCAATTGCGAGTGAAGGACTTGCTCAGGGTCCCTACACGGAGGTTTGAGGTGGCTTCGAATCCGCAACCAGCTCCAAGGCACCGAGCATGCCCCTATATACACCACCGCGCCCCATCGTATCATCGCTCTGCTCTTGTGGTGATTTAGGTAAACAAAAAGCACGCCAATTGCAATACTGTCGCATACCCCACTCCAATAACTACAAACAGTAAAATTTATAAAAAAAACTTTCATATTTATCGAATACACCCGCAAACAGGGCTGTACTGGCAAATTTTGAGGTGAGTTCACGCTGACTGGGAGGAAAACCCTTAGTCTCGTCCATTTTTAGTCATCGGACCAAAATGCATCTTGAGCAGCAGCCGCGTGTCCCATGATTTACTAGTGTGTACGGTCGTATACTCTCCTTTTTACCCGCGTATACTTTTCGGGAGGTGAGTATACGATGACGTTTTTCCCCCGGAGGTACAAGTATACGCTGTACACTCGCGTATACCCTCGTGTACAGCCCTGCCCGCAAACGTATCTTACGGGACAAATGGTGCTTACGCTTGATTCAGATCTTCAGTGCCCGATCCTTAAGCAGCGCTTTAAAATTTACGTTTACAAAATTAAGTGAAAGACCACATCAGGCTACTTTGTCAGGCGCCCTTGAAACGACATGGCCATATTACGGCGCCATATAAATTGTCGTAATTAATCAATGATAATTAATTAGGCCTATTTATAATTATTCACTATTCAGCCTGGTTTGTCTCTGGCATCCTATATGAGCGCCTCCGAGTAGAGCTCTTGATGGGTAGCTATATAAATTTATGTGTTTGACTGAAATAAGTCGGCGCTGTATTTATAGAAAAAAGCTAAACTTCATTTAAAATATGTAAAGGTCCCTACCCTTGCCAATAAAAATAAGTTTGTTTCATACAGGAATAAATTTAAAACAATTAGAATGAAGGCTGAAAAGCATTACTATGCTGTTGAATTTACCAAGCATGTTAACAATTTAAAGAAAACTTGGACCCTCATTCGAAGTATAATTAAAATGGATGAACAACATATTAAAATTGAAGCACTAAAAATCAATGGAATAAGAAATGATGACCCTAAAGTGATGGCTAATACTTTTAATAATCTCTTCTCTGACATCGCTCATACTCTTGCCAAACAAATTCCCGCTCCTAAATCTCCTTTTAACACATACCTTGACCCGCCACTTCCTTATTCTTTTGGCTTGGTTCCTACTTCACCTGAGGAAATAAAAAATTTGAGCCACTTGATCCACGACAGTCACAGCCGTGGCGTTGATGATATCGACCCTCATATTGCTAATTCTTACATTTCTCAAGTCGCAACCCAACTAGCTGAAATAATTAATTGCTCCCTCAATACTGGAGTTGTACCTGATGCTATAAAAATTGCAAAAATAGTCCCTATTTTTAAAAAGGGTGACAGGGAGAACCCTTCTAACTATAGGCCCATATCCATTCTTCCTTTTTTTGCCAAGTATTTTGAAAAAATAATGCATGATAGGCTCAATAAATATGTAGAAAAATCTCATATTATTTTTCCATACCAATATGGCTTTCAATCTGGTCGATCTACTTTTATGCCTTTAATTGATATGTATGATAAAATTTCTAAGGCCTTTGAAAACAATGAATATTCTATTGGTATCTTCTTCGATTTAGCAAAGGCCTTCGATACTGTGAATCATGAGATCCTATTAAAAAAATTAGCTAATTATGGCATCAGAGGCATCCAATTAGCTTGGTTTACCAGTTATCTCGAAAGACGTCTCCAGTGTGTTTCCTGCAATGGAGCTCTCTCAGACTTTAGAGTTGTTAGATATGGTGTGCCCCAAGGTTCTAATCTCGGACCCTTGCTTTTTCTTCTATACATTAATGACTTGCCTAATATATCTCCTACTCTTTCATTCATCTTGTTTGCTGATGATACAAATGTCTTCTACTCTCATAAATCCTACCAGAGTCTAATGCAAACAGTAAACAATGAACTTGTCTTCATAGCCGAATGGTTCTCTGCTAATAGACTTTCCTTAAACATAGATAAAACTAACTTTATGCTCTTTCGAACTAATAAAAAGATGTGCCCCCAGAATGAATTGCAACTGTCTATCAATGATACCTCCATAACGCAGGTTAGCTCCACTAAATTTCTTGGTGTGTACATAGATCAACACCTCACATGGAATGATCATATTAAATATATCTCTGCCAAGGTTGCAAAAAGTGTTGGTATCCTTCGTCGAACTTCCCATATACTCCCCCCCACTATCCGTGTTAAATTGTACTACTCATTAATATATCCTTATCTCTCATACTGTAATTTAGTTTGGGCATCTACATATAAATCCAGGCTCAATAAATTAGTACTTCTCCAAAAACGTGCAATACGTATCATAGCTGGAGTTAAGCCTTTTATTCACTCAAGTCCTTTATTTCAATCATTTAATTTATTAAAGTTTCACCAAATAATGACTTTCCAGATAGGAGTCTTTATGTATCGGTTCACCCATGATCTTCTTCCCCTTAACTTTGCAGGGTATTTCCAAAAAGGATCTGAAATTCACTGCTATTCCACCAGGAACTCCTCTCATTATCGAGCCATATCCGCTCGTTTAAACTCAAGAAGATTCCATATTAAATATACTGGACCAGGTATATGGAACTCGTTTCCTAGTCATGTTCAACAAGCTTCCAGTTTACAAAGAGCAAAAACATAACTGCGCAACTACTTGGTTAATGACTGCAAAGATATTTAACCTTGTAGGCACTGATTTTATTTTACTTTATTATTATTTGTTGTGTTTGTTTTGCGTTCTTTAGTTAAGTTTACTACATTAATTGTCATCTCATGCTGTTCTTTTAGCCTATTGTTCAATTCATTATGTCAACCGTCTAGCCATCTGTTAAAATTGCATATGTAATTAGGT
>OX457036.1:38556753-38601753 GCA_949752735.1 Lumbricus terrestris
ATTTCGCCTTCTTCCTGCTGCTTATTTTTCATTGCCCGCGTCCTTCCTTCTTCCGTGGTGAACCCGCAGCAATTACCATTTTCTAATGATTTTCACTGCACAGAACTGCTTTTACAACTGCACAAATTCATTTACAACTGCACATTATTTTTGTGTAGAACTGCACGTTAAAAAAAAACCTGTGTATGTCATTGTATCTACACTTTCATGCACAGCATCAATGCATTCGCTGCATGAGATCAGTTAACGAAAGGACGCCGATAGAATTATTCACTGTAGCGTAAACCTACTTACTCGCTCGCCTCTCTTCATGAGTGGGAATCCTGGAGGGATGTTAAATAAATTCAGACTGGTTGATTTGTTCGTTGATAGATTGGTCGATTGATTGGTCGATTGATTAATTGACTGACTTAGTGACTGGCTGATTGATTGGTTGATTGGTCGATTGATTAATTGACTGATTGATTGATAGACTTATTGACTGGCTGATTGATTGATCGATTGATTGATTGATTGATTGACTGATTGATTGATAGACTTATTGACTGGCTGATTGACTGATTGATTGATTGATTGATTGATCAGAATGCATATATAGATTGATTGATAGACTTAGTGACTGGCTGATTGATTGATTGATTGATTGATCGATTGATCGATTGATCGATTGATTGATTGATTGATTGATTGACTGATTGATTGATAGACTTAGTGACTGGCTGATTGATTGATTGATTGATTGATCAGAACGCATAGATACCTGAGCAAATGGAGCGTGACGAGACCTTTCGGAATCACTTGAACGGAACTTCCCCAGAACTTGATTTTCGGATTAACGCAACCGTGGAATGTGAACTGAGGTGATTCGGCGTGGAATGCACTGATTGGAGGATGGTGGCTGATCTGCTCGCAGACAATTCGCAGCCCTAAGTCTGGCCTATAAGACGACGAAACGAAAAGAACGACAAAATATTTAAAGTAGGTTAAAAACTTTTAAGGAATGTTCGCTTTGTTTTATGCTAGGCAAGAAAATATACGGTAAAGCAGTTATTGACAGATCAATATTGTGTGCGAAAGGGCAGCAAGAGAAAAATTTCAGAGCCAGATAGCCGACAGATAGATAGTGGGAGACTGGTATATTATACATAATATAATTATTGGAGGATGGTATACATTGAAGAATTTCTTAGTCCCTCTTCAAAGGAACAAATCAGAAGCGCCCCTGACTCTAGTATATATGCAAAAAGCACAATTTCAGTGGAATTTTTGTAATGCCGCAATAAGAGCCCCAGGAAGCTTGGGTAGCTCCTGCGAGAGCCAATTTCAGACCACTTGGCCCACCTCGGTAAAGGTTCGATTCTGCATAGTTGCAGTTCATGCAAATAAAACTAAGGGTGCAATTTTGCGCCAAACGGACGGGGCGGCGACCTTGTATGACCGTGGAGCAACAAAGCTCTTACCTATTTAACTCGTATGTTTCGCCCAGCATTGGATTGAAAGGTTTGCCCAATCGTTCCCAGTTCGAGGCTGTTGCGGAGACGGCAAACGCTGTTATCAACTGGAAAACGAAATCAAACAAATGAATTTCGTATTATAAGGGATTAAGAGAACTCTTATGATGATGATGACGATTTTCATAATGATTATGCTGACGCAGATGATAATGATAGCGAACGTGATCACAGCGATTGCGGATCCACATCGAACAAAGCACCATGCCTTTTGAAGGATCTGCCTCCGATCATTTTCAGTTCCTCCACCATCTATAGCTACCACACATCGTCATCACCTTTCTCAGGCTCCTCAATCCATCAAAACCTCGGGCTTTTCATTCGAAATTGAAGTCACACCTCTTGAAGAACTCCTGCTCTGTCTCATCCATAGTTGTAAAAAACGTTTTTTTCGTTTTTTATTCTCTCCCAAAAAACGTCGTTTTTTTCGTTTTTTATTTTTTCCCATCGTTTTTTATCGTTTTTTATTTTTTCTTTGACTTTATTTATTCATTTACTTTCTGTTATTATTTTCCTTAATTTTATTTTTTTCTCGTATTTTTTATGTTTTCCGCCAACTCTCAAGGATTCAACTAACTAAAGTAATTATTTCATCGTTTAACATCATCATTTAAGAGATAGCCTACGTGTAGTAGGTTCCTAATCAATGTTTTCAAGGTTAAAATGCGGTTTTAGATGTAGCAAAGTCAAATTCTTTACCGTTTCCGTTTTTTATCGTTTTTTGTCGTTTTTTATTTTTTCGAAAAAAACGACGTTTTTTACCGTTTTTTATTCCGTTTCCATCGTTTTTTACATCTATGGTCTCATCTGATCCTCCACCTGGCTCAAATTCCCGACCCAGACGACATCCGCCTTGGTAGCCCCCTCTGATGCTATGGCAACAGGACCCCACGGACCTCCTTTGGACTGCTCTTATACGGGCAAGTTGGGCAACCCTTTTGACTCAACGCAGCGCTCGTGAATAAGCTGGTGCCCCCAGCGCTTGACCTCGAATAGCGCTTTAGAAGTTTGGAGATTACGACTGCAAGTACGACTGCGAGTACGTGTCTAATAAATCTCCTCTGTCATGTTCTCAAAGGAGTTTATTATTACCGGTTATGTGTAAATTTTATTATGTAAGTTGGTGCCATAAAACCCCACACATGTAGGGGAGACCGGAGCTAGTTGCAACAGGTGTTGGTTGCAACACCATAGATAGGCCCTATATATCTAGACCATGAGTTGTGCATTTGAACGATGACCTACTTCGTGTCTGCGAATGGGACAGTCGCAGTTGACTGCCTGAAGAACCAGGCTGGAATATTCCATGTACTCGACGACTCTCTGCAGGAAACTCAACGGTTCATTGAACACGATCGGCATTGTGATTTTTGATAATTCCTGAAAACCAAAATAAACCAGACAATTGAAAATAACGAGCAGTATCTTAACACGTAACATGCAGGTCGCCTACGTGAGAACATTTATCGTGGGGCGCGGTGGTGTAGGGGTGGTGTCGTTGCCTTGAAGCCGTAAGGTTCGAGGTTCGAATCCACCACAAGTCACCGCGTAGGGACCTTGAGCAAGTCCTTCACTCGCAATTGCTTGGGCGCTTCAGCGTGAAACTCCGATGCAGTGTCCACGCTGTAGTCGGGAGCGCCTCTGAGTAGATAGCTTGAAGGGGCGCTATAGAAATGGAGGAATAATACGTAAAAGAGTATGTATAGGGATTGTAGGCTCACAGTATGGTTTGGATATGACAGGGAGATGATTGTCTGATTCAGTAGGCGTGTGAGCTAGTATAGTATATGAGTTCTGTAGGAAAGTGGATGGGCCGTTTTATGCGTATCGCTCTACAAGGGTCAATGTATTGTGTGACTGTGTCGTGACATAAGGACCAATGTCTGTCATGCAGAGACTAACCGTTCCTATGCATTGTCTAATATACCATAAGAATCAATATTCAAGGTCAAAGGACGAAGCACACTGACCTTTCCTATGCATTGTCTGAGGAAACTCCAGATGCTGAAGTTGTTGCGGGAAATCATTGTTGTCGGAAGTCGCCTCCTGGAAAAGGAAAGTAAAAAATCTTTATCCTTACCATTAACTGGAACTGGGAAACGTGCATTTCCACACCTGTAGTCTTATGGGCGATAATCACAAAGTGAGAGAGAATGTAAGTAAGTAAGACATAGCAAAAATGAGACAATGAATACAGCAGAATGCTACAAAACATTCAGTCTCCACGCATCTTACACTCCGTTCTTCAAACAGATTTGATGCTCACACTATAAAACATCTATGGCTCAACCTCTGACCTTTGTATCAATTTATCCCTCTCTCTTGAATGCAATAACTCCATCTAATAGAAATAAAATTCTAGTTGTTTATCCATTCATCCTTATTTGCTCTTCTAAAAACCTATTTCTGCTTTCGTGGCCTAGAACACCGAAGCGCCTTTCAACGTTTCACCCTAGTAAAGGCAATTCACAAATGCTTGAATCAATCAATCAATCAATCAATCAATCAATCAATCAATCAATCAATCAATCAATCAATCAATCAGTTCAGTTCTTATTAATTATTCAACTGACACAGACGCACCTAAAACGGATATTATAATTGTTCAGGACATTATGGAGTCGTGACATTATAGTCACAACGCAAAAATAGAATTATGTTAGTCGATATCAAAGCTCGAGGGTACGTACCATACGTATTCTATTTTGTGAAAGGTACGTAGGGCCTACGTATTTTAACGTACCCTATTTTAGGGTACGTAAGCAATAATAAAATACGTTAGCCTCGTCATTGCTCATTATAAGAATGTTCAATTTAATTTAAGCAAACAATCACAGCCAAGTATACAGCGTAGTGAATTGTTGCAATGCTATATTGTAGGTCTATGTTTATCCAACATACAGTGCACTTTACGCACTAATTAAAGTCAATTAGTCGGCTCAGTCCTGCTGCAGCACTTAAAAGTCCAACTCCAAGGAAAAGGTTGAACAGTTGCATTCAATTAATTATAACAGAAGAAGTTATCGAATTAAATTTTATTGCTACGCTGCCGGAAATACCGATTTCAATGACGCATACTATAGGCTACTATAATTTATTGTTGACTGCATGTATACGTACATGTAGGCTATGGGTCGCCGAGTAAGCCATAAACAAAATTTTCGAGCCCATGTATGGTACGTACCATACGCGTATTGTATTTTTTGAAAGGTACGTACGTATTTTAACGTATTCTATTTTAGGGTACGCGTACCCTCGAGCTATGGTCGATATGGTCATGGGAAGAGTGCGTCAAAATACGGGTCTATTTATAACAATGATCTTTAATAATATATGTAACATGATGTTATGACGTGGTCTATCTCGAATGTTATATCCGCTGCTATACACAGTGCATGGGAGGAAGCTACGTCCAATGGACGTCATATAAACAGTCATTGTTGATTGCTGGAAAGTCCGTCACTGCAGACGTCTCTCGGCCACGCAGTTGAGTGACACTTAACGCAATCTCAGGTAAGAAGTCACTGCTAATCATTCTGCTGATCAATCGGTCACAATCTTATCTCGACCTGTTTACTTGAATGGACCACCAAGCTAAACTAAGGAGGCATAGATTAGTGTGTGCAACCGCTGTCGCCATGGAGAGAGAGCAGTCAACGAGAGATCATGTGATCGAATGACAATGTTATAATAATACACGAATACAAATTCTAGAACAGTTCAAACGAGAATAGAACGAAACGTAGTGTAGTGTATTTCAACTAATCCGGCAACAGTAACTCTTGATGTTATGCTATTCATTTTATTCAGACCTATATAATCATATGTTGCACATCTCACTTATCTCTGAATCTTAATCTGACAAACGAGACAAGTTCCTCCATACGAATAATTAATCAAGAGTATATATATATAATTATATATCATGTGTAATATATATATATAATATATGTAATTTATAACAACATGCTTTATTTAAATGCCATGTCATGCAAAACAAAGTGCAGCAGGCATAATAAAATAATAGTTGTCCATTTTAAGACCATACTTAGCCTAAATTGGATTTAGAATCACGTGAAGAATTAGGATATTTCAAAACATCTGACTTTTGATTGGATATAATTATATATACATATATATGGATATATACACTTATATATACGTTTATTACCATGATTGTACAGTTTACACCCAAATGCGGATAACAACAATTATTGGTAATTGTAACAATCCCATTTTATCTTATATTATTTGCTCTAACACACAATTGTTTATAATTATAACAGCAATCTTCATTTATAATTTCAAACACAACGCAGAATGCTTAGGCCTACAATTCACAATACGAACGGATCGATGATCACAACTTCACAAGTTACTAGATAAGTCGAATTCAACTTTCGGCCGTCAACATGGCTCCCATTACGTCCTACTAATTTTACCAACGCCACCTGGCGATTGGAAGGCTGAGTGGACCTTTAGGGAGGGTATCCCTCATCCGGTCACTCTTCTCTAAACCCTACCCCATTATACACTACATCACAGGTCAATCGCAGCAGCGAATATAGACAGATAGCATTGGGGGTTGGGGGGGCTGTTCCAGCTAGTTACCTTCCACCCCATTCGGATTTCTTGGATCCGTCGTCGTCGTCGTTGTCGCCGGAAGTGACGTGATCGTCGTCGTGGTTGGCGGACATCGGACGACAGAGGGCGTCGTTCGTCGACATGTTCGATCCACTGGAGCTGGGAGTGGAGGATCCGAACGACATCGGTCGATCGCGGTAGATCGATGATCCGTTCGAACTGGTCGACAGATGGGCGCCTGAAGCGGAATGAGACAAAGTGAGAGCATATTGCATTGTATTGTATTGCATTGTATTGTATTTTTTGTATTGTATTGTTTTGTATTGTATTTTTTGTATTGTATTGTATTGTTTTGTATTGTATTGTTTTGTAGCTGACCATTTGTAAAGCGCTTCTTGCAGCAGGAGCCTTTCAGAAGCGCTCCCAGTGCGTTCAACCGCGACAAAAAGGCAAGTTTTCAGACGAGTGAATATATATGGAGAATGTGATGCATTGGAGATACTTAACCGAGACACTGGATATATGGGATGGAAACGGAGTTAGTAATATACTTACTTATTTATCTATTTCTCACATTTGCTTTGGCTCCATGTCTTAAACTTCTTAAAGTGTGACAGGACGCTCATGGACGTATATTGAAATGGGATGGAAATGGAGGTAGTGAAATGGGATGGAAACGGAGGTAGTGAAATGGAATGGAATGGAAACGGAGGTGCTGGAATGAAATGTAAGCGGAATTATAGACTAAAATGGAAACGGAAGTAATGAAATGGGCTGGAAATGGAGATAGTGAGATGGGATGGAAACGGAGGTAGTTAAATGAGATGGTAATGGAGGTAGTGAGATTGTATGGAAACGGAGGTAATGAAACGGAATGAACTGCAGTAAAGAGCGGTAGACTCCAGTGGAATAAATTAATACAGCGAAGAACAGAGAGCATAGAAAAAATGAATGGGAAAGTATGCGACTAGACAAAATGGCATAGAATGGAAAAAGAGAATGAATGGATTGATTCATTTATTCATACGTGGATGGATGGATGGATGGATGGATGGATGGATGGATGGATGGATGGATGGATGGATGGATGGATGGATGGATGGATGGATATATTGTTTGTTAGTAGACGTGGCCCTAACCGACTATCCTCCCTTCCGGATCTACCCATTCATCGCTTCACCCGACATTTGCAGCTCACTGTGTCAACATTGCAGTTCAATTAATTTGTGTGGGCCAACGTCCGTAAATAAACAATTAATTAATAAGCAAATAAATGAGTAGGTGAATAAATGAAATTTAAAAAAATGGCCCCTATAGATACCTTGCTGAGCGGCTTAATTAATGTTGCGCCAGCTGAGATTAGATGCACGTATGCAGGTGCACTTGATGTACTCACCATCTTCCAGGCAGTCCTGAAATTCTTCCTCGGAGTCCGTGAGCGTCGACGACATGTCTCGTCCGGATATTGGATTTGGATTTGATCGGATAAACGGATTAGCAGGATTCAAAGATCCGACATCACGTGATCAACACGCCCTCTAGTCAGTCCTCCTCCTCCTCCTCTAGTTTGTCTTGTGTGTTATAAACACGAACCAGCGTCGTCGTATAGACAGACAGCAGAGAACCAGTGTCACTTGTCAACAAGTTACGCCTCAGAAGATAAGTCACCACGAACAGCCTTAAGAACCAAGAGACAACGGCAGTGTTGTGAATAACAGCATGTCTTCACAAAGACTTTCGATATATACATATATCATCAACATATATATATATATATAATTTTATATATATATATATATACAACATATATGATATAAATATATGATATAGCCTAGATGTTCCATAGGCACACCTAAAGAGGCAGAGGCGGTGCAAAAACTTTTTTGACCAGGGTTTTGCCATGCAGGGCATTCGTATACAAGTAGATATTATTATACCACTAAAACAGTTTCTGCATAGCAAAAATTCTGGAGGTCTTGTGGATGCATGGAAATGACCATGTCGAGGGTTCTTTTACCAGGGTATTGGTCTGCATTGGCTTGCCCATGCTGTCGCGACGCCACTATGATTGTATAGAAACCATTGTATATATGCAAAAATGAATCAAGTATGTCATACTATATGAATTTAGCATGCAATTTATAGTCATATGTTTTGTCAATATCGTTGTCAATATCGTTTTAATTATCGTTGTCAATATCGTTTTAATTATCGTTATCAATATCGTTTTAATTATCGTTTTAATTATCGTTATCAATATCGTTTTAATTATCGTTGTCAATATCGTTTTAATTATCGTTGTCAATATCGTTTTAATTATCGTTGTCAGTATCGTTTTAATTATCGTTGTCAATATCGCTCATGCATCATCGTTGTTAATACTGCTGTCAATATCGTTGTCAATATCGTTGTAGGCTAATTATCGCTGTCATTATCGAGGTCAATATCGTTGTCATTATCGTCGTCAATATCGCTGTAATTATCGTGGGCATCGTCACCTTAGTCGTAGCTATAAACTTATAATTAAAATTAAATCTCTCTGCTCTGTTAATATTAAAGCAATGCAGGCATTTAAGTTGCTGAACATTGCTTTTCGTGATTTGCTTCATAGGCCTATATATATTTTGCCAAGTCATCGAGTCGCAGCAACAGTTACTGTCGAGTCACGTTATCCCTGTGACCCTACAGCTGCCGGAAAAAGCAATTAAGGCATTCTTTGAAATATCCCAAGTTTGCTGACAAACAAGGCAACGGAAGTTGACTCTTATATAGGCTATAGCGCCACTGAATCTGTGAGCGGCGCTATATAAATGTTCAATTACAATTACAATAGCTGCATATACAAAACTATGAATTCGACAAGTTCTTTCACGACTTCCCAAAATTGAGAGTGTCTAGAACCATAGCAACCGTAGAGCTAATAAACTCTAAGCTGATTATAATTAAGTGGAGATCGCTAGTTTTAATCAAATGACTTAAAATCAAACTGCAGCCGGTATATATATACATAGCGCAGTCAAGACGGAGTTTGAAATGCGCACAAAAAGAACAGCGCTATAAAAAATGAAGGTGCGCTGTACAACTTTAGTACAGATCAGCTCATGTGCACAGAAGCGTGACCGCAGTCACGAATTATACTGACACAATTAAATATCACTCCACCAAGCTGCAGGTATGCTTCGAGTCAAGCATTGTGCTTTGTCAATGACGATTTCTGCTTCTTAAGAAAACATTGAAAGGTATTATGTATATATATATGTATATGTATATATATATATAATATATATTATTGTGTCATTGCTAAGTCGCTTGCTGTAATATAGTATATAAGAGGCCAAGTATTCGGTATATTATATATAGCAACACTTTGGCTAAATTTATTATTCTAAGGAAAGCATTGAACTTGAATAACGCCCGACATGCAGAGCGGACGTCAATTCCGTCACACCAAAAGCTAATATAATAGAGCATTCAAATGATGATGTCGATGTAGTGAGCTAGGGCATGGTGGTGATGATGATGATGATGATGATGATGATGATGATGATGATGATGATGATGATGTTGGTGTTGATTGTAGTATATTATTTTTGGTTGTGATATTGGTGGTAGAGGTGTGTTAATGAAAACCTTGCAATGGTTGCATCAGCCTTGGCGGTGGTGGTGGTGTTGTTGGCCATATGGCGGTGGTAATGATGGTGGTGTTGGCTGCAATTACAGCAGTGGTAATGGTGTTGGTGGATAGTGCTAACATTGATTTTCAGTTGTTGTTGTTGTTGTTGTTGTTGCAGAGGTGATAAAGTACGGTGGCGGTTTTGATGTTCAGAATCAAGCAATGTACAAAGTTACAGTATATATATATATACATGTATAGGCTATATATTGGCATATGAATGCTTGCATACATGCATATAGTAGGCCTACACACGCGCGTACAAATACATACATAGGAAACAAATGCATTTAATACTGTACGAAACGCATAAATACCTACCTACGAACATACGCACATTTATAACCTATACACAATCAATCAAGGCCTATGTATACAACTATACCGGTATACATTATACATGGAAAGTATTATACATGTATATTGGTCTGCATTCATCGACCAAGCAAATGCGTCTGTATAATTCCAAGGCCCAGTTGTATCCTGTAGGTCGTTGATTCCATGAACTCATCGCATAGGCCATGCATGATGACTTCTTCCATGCATGGTGGAACTGTTGGTATGCGTTACAAAGATTTCTCAAGGAGCAATTTTTACTGTAGTCCTGTGGAATTTTTGTTGTGTAGTTTGTAATTGTAATGATGCAATCGATTAAATCGAACACTCTATTTTTAGAAACGCCACTTAGCGATTCGGAGGCCCTCCCGACCCAAGTCAGTGTATTGCAGGCAGAAAAAAGAACTTCAAGGGTTTCCGGAACAGAAGGAAGAGACATGCTGAAGAGCTTCAAACTAGAAGGCCAACATCCTGGTCGCATGAGGGAAGTAAATATAGAGGGCGTCTGGATGCCGATTGTCAAGTGGAGAGACCAGGAAGGAAAACCGAGGTGCAGAAGGCTTTGAGGAAAGTCGTAGGTATAGACTACTGTAGGCCTATACAAAAACAACTGCGCATAAGTCAGTCGACATTTAACTGGACACGCTGGGGCACAGGAAGCCAGTGGAAATTGTCCAGAATGAATTAAGGCATGCATGCTTGCGGGCAATGGGCATGCATGTACCTTGTACGATCACCGGTGAATAAATCTTGTATTATAAAGGTTTAGTGACGAGAAAGCGCGAAAGAAAGAATTAAAGATACCATGCATGCATCTAGATATTTTGTTTCTTATACATGTAGGACCCAAGTCACCCAATATATAGTATATACTATATAGGTCTTCATTTCCGAGGCCCATTTGAAGATTTATGTTTCCAAGGACCATTCTTGGCGTTGGTTACGCGTGACTTTCACCGTGTAGGCCTAAATTATATGATACATGTCGGCTGAAGGCCTTTTACTGCACAGCCACATTAACCGGCCTACGAACGGACTCCTAAGATTGCAGCCGACATCTTGAACTGAAATCAACCTTCGACGACCGACTTGAACTCTTGAAGAAGCTGTCAACATTAATAGCTTTTTTACTGCGTTCTTTGTTCTTGTTATAAAAATATGTAATCCTTTCAAAACATTTATTTAGTGCTATTAAAGAACTTCTCAAAAGAGTCTAAAACATAGCTATGAAATTGTGAAGAACAGATGAGAATGGAGGCTCAAAGAAAAACTGTCTGTGTGGATACATTCTGCACACGCTTGGGCATACACGTAAGATAATTATGCATGAGCATTGAGCACATGTTAATAGTAGGTGTATGATGCGTATGTATGCATGTCACTACGTATGCAATGAAACGTTTACAAGTGTCATAACGTAATCACCGATAGGCCTATAATATGCATTATGCAGCACTTGTTTGGCGGTGCCTCACTGGTAGTGCTCCGTCATATACTTACCTGATATCTGTCGCCCTGTCTCTGACATAGCCACCCGTCGAGCTTTACGCTCTACGGCCAATGGAGAGCTGCTGGTCCCTCGAACCCGCTCTGCTACTAGAAAGCGTCGAGCCTTCTCGGTTGTTGGCCCGTCCGCATGGAATAGGCTCCCGCTTGCACTACGCTTACTACCTCGGAATAATTTGCCTGCTTTCTACCAGTTGCTCAAGACCTATCTTTTTAGCTGTGGCTGGGGTTGGAGCGCCTCAGAGTAGGCTTCTTGAAGGGGCGCTATATAAGTTTTCGGAATGAATGAATATGTATGCGTTGACCTCGATGGTTTAGTTGCTTAGCTTTTACACTGCGTCCCAGGTTCAAAGCCAGAAGCGTCATGTGACCTTAGCAAGCTGCTGTGAAGATATATCCTGCGAGTAACGAGGTTGTGCAGATACTGGATTGATGCCGTCACATCTGAGCTTTATGACCGAGCTATCCTTCAAACTATCTGTGGTTTCATTTTAAGAGAGATTGTTTACTTTGCCACAGCTTTCTTTATTTCCCCGTCATCTTACCTTTTCATATGTTATTTGCCTCGCTTTACCTTGTATACCTAAGTGACTTTACATCATCCTTCTTTTGCTCGAACTTGTTTTACCAAATCTACATGTATTACCAAACCGTTCATTTCCTTCACTTAAACCATGCGTTGTCTTGTGTGGCTTTTAACTTAGTTTGCCACCCGAATTTGCCTTCTTAACTCTAAAACAGATCTCACCTTGCATTAGTTTGACACATGTAAACTTTAACATTCTTTAAATCTAGTTCAACTTATTGTGCATGCATTGCGTAGCCAGTATGTTACTGGACAATAATTTCTCTGTATTGTAATATTTTTGACTGATCAGGTGCCTCATAAATTAGACGATGATGTTTACAGCTCATTGTATTTGTAATGCAGACGTCAGGTCATAGAATGGTCTTTGATGGTGAAGCTATATATGAACAACGTGGCGGGTGGCTTAGGTTTAATATATGCCATGTTTGAGACAAGGTCATTGTTTAAAAATGAAAGCCAGACAATTATTACAGACTACGAAAACAATAACAACAGCAGCAGCAACAGCAGCAGCAGCAGCAGCAGCAGCAACAGCAACAACAACAACAACAATAGGCCTAATCTTCGTTCATTATTCATGATTTCAATTCACAGAATATGCACAGATGACCACAAGCCGTTACAGGAATCGAATAGAACTATTTGGCAGGCATACAGGGACACCTTCACGTCGTACTGCTCATTTACCAACCTCAGCTTGGATTATTATTTTCCAACCCAACCTGCATTGTTGTTGTATGTATATGAACATTTATATAGCGCCTTTGTGGTGAACGACATCCGAGAGACATTGGAGAGTGGATAATTCTGCTCTTCTGACCAGAGTCTTGCCATTCACCCGACCCCCCCCCACCACATTGTCTCTGTGGCTTTGTTCGACGTCATGCAGGTTGGTTCGGAAAATAATCCAAGTCCGGATAATTAATTCCTAATGCAAATGTAACTCTGGATTAATGAACAATCGTATACCATTCAAACGTGGATGCACAAGTGCACAATATCCTTCAAACACGGATGCACATGTGCACAATATCGTTCAAATGTGGATGCACATGTGCAATCTATTATTCAAACGTGAATGCACATGTGCACAATATTATTCAAACGTGGATGAACATGTGCACAATATCGTTCAAACGTGGATGCACATGTGCATTGTGCACAATATCATTATGGTTATTGTTACTGCCAACGTTACTACCACTACCACCACCACACCATCACCAACCACACCACCAGACACACCACCAAACGCCACCATCAAACACCACCACCACCATGGACTACCACCACCACCATCATCATCATCATCATCATCATCATCATCATCATCATCATCATCATCATCATCATCATCATCATCAGGATTATTATTATTTCAACTATTGATAATTATTACATTTTTTGCCTTGAGGAATGAATGATCCCTCGTCACTCAAAATGTATTATTTTCATTGCTGCTGCTGCTGCTGCTGCTGATGTAACAGATGTTGATGTTATCATCATAAGGAGATGCTCTGTAGACATCTTTTACTCTCACCAATGCACAGAACATCATTGACCCTATATACATGTAGGTCTTGGTATACGCTAACAGTAGCTCGGTCTAGTTGCTGATGGCTTGAACATAATGAAGTCTAATTTCTTCCTAAATGTCTCTGTTGAGGAACATTCCAGACCACGGGACCAAATGCGTTGGATCAAATGCACCGAATTTTATTGTACCTCTCACTGTGGCTTTCTGGACCACACTAAGTCGTAAAATTAATATTATGCCTATACTCGGATGCATTCGCATTTAGGAACCACACGCGTGTACGTAGCATTAAATACATGCGTACACACCCACACACATGCACAAAGAGATATATATATGTATACAATATATGCCTATGTAATGTACACCCCTGCACACACATATATGCATCGTCGCATACATAATATGCGATGTATACACAAATGCCCACATAAATTCACGTGACACCTGTAGATATGTATGAGTTCACAAACATGCCTGTATAAACATACATTCGAGTCCAAACACCTATGCACAAATGCAGATATATACATCTACATGCATACAAACATATGAAACACACATGGCAGCATACATAAAAAGTAGCCTTCATATTCGGATAATATTACACAGCCTACTTTTACGCCAGAGTAAGTTTACACACAAGCAACATCTGTTACTTGAAGGGCTACGTTGCTTTTTGCTATTATACTGAGCCCCGTGTTTACTTCGGTGTTCGTATTGATCAGCTGAGCAAGACTAAGCGTGCTGAAACCTGTCGATGTATTTGCTAGATTCACACAGTCTGCATGACTGTACCCCGCAATGGGCCGCATGTACCCTGTTCTTGTCCTGTGGACGTGGACGGCCATTCGCCACCTAATATCAGATTGAAGAGGAGATCGCCTACCCACATTAAAAGCTCATCAATTTCGTTTGTTTCGGTCGGTCGATAGGCCATCTCAAAACACCATTAATAGACTGGCCTTTGTCTAAAGCTTTAAAACAATGTCTGGCTACCCACAGACACTACAATAACAGCCTGCACAGTCTGCACTTGTATACAATGCATAGAAATCTATCGCGGCAATTCACAGACACTGACCTGTATTATAGCCAGATGTTGTAACTTGTTACTGTCACGTTTAAGAGTATGGGCGGTAATGGGCCTACCTAGACAAACCAACAGGTAACAGCAACACTGTGAAAAACACAGACAGACAGACGAATAGAGAGACGGGGATCTGTTTATTAATGGAAGCTGTAATAATTTATATAGCGCTGGCGTTAATGCTCTACCCGGGTTCATCGGGTTCACCAACACCAACACTAAAAATCAGTTAATTTCCATCAGGTAGCTCCGCCAAATTGGGTTCTCTGTTTTGATCTACAGACTATGTTTGTTATTACGTATCTAGGTGTATATGTACTTATCGCTTGTGTGCACTTGCGTGGGTCGAGCACTCACCTTGCACCGGTATAATTGCATAGGGACGACGCGCTGGAGATTAGGATTCACGATGTTTACCATTCATATCAGTGCTGCGTCTGACGGTAACTCAGGGTCAAAGGCCTCAGCTTAGCAGCATAGATATTGAACTGGTGACGTCATCAAGGCCTAGTACCTCCAATGGCCAAGCTAATAAATATCGATAATTATAGGCGATGTATAGCATAAAAAAAGACCGAGGTTAAGTCTTAGACCTACTGTTTTGAATCTTAACTTCATTCGCATAGTTTTCAAACATGTTTGTGCATGATTATAACATTGCAGCATTTTTCTTTATCGAATTGAAATAATTTGTTAATCCAGTGTTAGTCGATTTAGCTGATTAATATTTATAAATTAAGTGTTAAGCACTGACGCTAGTGAAGGCATGGCCTACTTGTTTGCAAAAAAATGGACAACGTGACTCTTAATTGTGTCTACAATAAATTTTAATTATAGATCCATTGTAAAGTCATTGCATTTTGCAATTATATTACGAGTGTTAAGGTCAGCATGACTCATTCCAAATCAACGTGTAATTAACCTATATAGGCCATTTTGAGGATGCGGTTGTAAAGCTCTTTTAATTAGTGACTCACTGAGAATAGGCCTATTCAAGTTCTGTTTCAAATCAAATAACTCGGTTAACTTGACAGATGAACAGTTAAATTAGACAGGCAATATAGTCATTGACCTGCGAGACAATTCAGTCTACAGGTTTAAATCCAGGACTGTCTATGTTGTTTCTAGACTGGCCCAAGGGAGGGGGCGGTAGAGTAATGGATAACACGCTGGCGTAGAGAGCAAGAGGTAACGAGTTCGAGCCCCCGTTGGGTGGGCATGCTTTGTAGGCTGCTATTGGCGCCACGGTATGTATTGCAGGCTGTCTGTTCAGTTAGTTAGTTAAGATTTATGTATTCTGTGATCTGAGTTCCTGTAAATTGTTTCAACTGCATAATTGCACACTGTAACCGGTTGCGGTCTGTCAACCGGATTGTTGAATAAAGAAAAATTATTATTATTATTAACATTCCACATAGGTGTAGGCTTATGCATAAATATTATTACTATGCAGGATCTAAAAATTCGTACATTATGACTGCGTAATTATGTTGGGTGCGGCAGAGAATTGGCGCTTCACGTTAGACGCCGCATGGGTGAAGCACAGCTGTGAGATAATAAACTTCACACACAACTTCCGATAACCTTGAGTCGCAGTTCTTCAATCAATCCACATAATCTTCTCTGCATTGTATGCCTCTTTGTCTGCCTAGCTGTCTGCATCATATCTGTCTGTCTCATTGGGCAACACTGTACATTACATTCTAAATATAATGCTATCAAGTCACAAAGATATTTAAGCACAGGGTCAATACCCAACAGGTCCAAATGTGGTGGTCGCTGCAGCTATACATGTCACTGACACTTCTGAAATTGGTTGGGACCGACAGTAGCCTATACCTGATTCAAAGACAGGCCTTTGGCTTGTCTCCGCATTTCTATCTATCTGCTACGTACGTGTATGTCTGTCTGTCTGTCTGTCAACGTCCCTCCGTTTAGCCTATCCTTCTTTTCTTCACCGTGTAATTATACCTTCACTAGTTATATCAAATAGTTGGTGCAATCACAGTTTATGGATGACACTTAACTGGCACTGTTGAATCCTATTACACTACACTCCATAATTAAGTTGTGCAAGGTTTAGGCCTAATAGCAGTTATCCTGCATGTACAGTTCCAAACTAAGCTATTCTTGTGTGATCTAATTTAAGTATATAAAATAATGACACTATTATAGATATAGTTTATGCTATGAGTCGATCGAAATTTCCAGTGAAAACATTGAATGCTTGACCCGCCTTTTCCACCTTCCAACTGTTTTACAAATGCTGCAACTTTATTTTATTTTTATAGTTATCGAAACTTTCTTTCACGCTATCATCGTTTAGGACAATGCTCTCAAATTTACAATATTACTGCTGGCAGCTCTCATGGATCAGTAGTTATCTGGAATTTACCTTACTTTACAAACATAATGCTAGGCCTATCAGCTGTATAGGTTGTACACCCGAACAAAACGGGAATAGCCGTTGGAATGTCCGTCTTAACCAGTCCTTCTAGGCCTACAGTCGAAAGCGTGCGTGTGAGTGAGTGAGTGCATGTGTACCGACGTGGCTCGTGTGCTATTTAGCGACAATTGCCATTTCAAGGATCATCAGTGTCACCCTCCTCCTTTATCCAGGATTGGGACTGGCACTGGCCGAGTGCAACCAGCGGCGGGGTTCGTACAGACATGGCGTGTAGCGCCATTTAAATACCCCTTTAAATTTTATTAGGCGATCCCGACGCAATCACAATTGCTTCAAATCGACGATAATTACTTACCAACAGTCCTACGTTTTATTGACTGTTGTTACCTTCAAGTAACTTACCTCGCTTATCTGATCATGGCGAGAAATGATCTACGTGGACTTTCTTATAAATCCGAGAGCCGTTCAACGTGTCAGAAAAATCTACGACAGTGTCTCAGTATATATAGAGAAGCCTCAAGTGCAATTGCTTCGAAATCTTCGTGCCTCTCATCGACGCGATATTGAATATCGACTTACGAACGACTGGTGCCTTAAAATATCTATCGCGTCATCTGGCTAGCTGGCCAAAAACGCGTGTCCACAGGTATGTGCGGGTGCACGGGGCAGGGGCATTACACCTGGGCAGGCATATAACAGCCTGGCTCTGATAGCTAGCTGGCTGCCTTGCTGGCCTGCCGACCTACCGGCCTGTCGGGTCGGTTATGACCTAGATGTTCATCAGCGCATGCGTGTGCGTATACGTGAAAGGCGGCGATAAATGCAGCCGTCTTTCGATTGCCGTACACGTGTGTGTGTGTGTGTGTGTGTGTGTGTGTGTGTGTGTGTGTGTGTGTGTGTGTGTGTGTGTGTGTGTGTGTGTGTGTGTGTGTGTGTGTGTGTGTGTGTGTGTGTGTGTGTGTGTGTGTGTGTGTGTGTGTGTGTGTGTGTGTGTGTGTGTGTGTGTGTGTGTGTGTGTGTGTGTGTGTGTGTGTGTGTGTGTGTGTGTGTGTGTGTGTGTGTGTGTGTGTGTGTGTGTGTGTGTGTGTGTGTGTGTGTGTGTGTGTGTGTGTGTGTGTGTGTGTGTGTGTGTGTGTGTGTGTGTGCTCTTGTATCCACTACCTTACGCTGCCTTTCATGAGTTCAAAACCTACCTTCCGGGGTCGCAATGTCTTGTGGGTACATTTTTCAAGACCCCACATGGAATTCATCGGCAATCCTCTGATTTGTGCATATCCAGTGTCCAATTAAGGTTTCCTTCTGGGGTCATGTCCCCATAAGGTGTGTGTATAGTGGGTGAACTGTGTGCACACACAATCCACACACTCTGCCCTGATGAACATTTTCGTGAAATCCGGCCACCTGGTGGGAAATATGCACTAATATATTCATTATGTAGCCTTCCATCAATGCCTTGTAAGTTGGCTATCTGTTAGTGTATTGTACCCTTACAAATTCCATGTGGGTACAATTTGACATTTCACTGCAAACGGGTTTTGTAAAACTACGCCGAAAAAAAGTGCCACACACTGTCCCCGCAGGGTTTGCCTGTGGGAGCTTAAGTGTGCAGTTATCCTGTTTACGCTTTCATAGATGATGCCAGATGAATGAGTCATTACAGAAAGGGTTGGCTATGACCCTAGCAGAGGTCAAATCGGCCAGTCGGCGCACAAAGGGCACTGGACAAAGAGCGACACCAGTCTAAGTCTAGGTGTGTTATGATTGTGGAATCAATCATGTAAACGTTTGTCAAAACCTTACCTTTTAGCGTAGCTTACATGCCAACATCAGACCACAGAAACTAGTAGAGCGGCCTGGTGAAAAATTGTTCACTTTGTGATAGAAGCATGAAATTTGGCACATACTATGTCACAAGAATAAAATTTGGCTATACCGCCATAGCAGATTTGACCCCTGGCCCAAATGGCAGCCATTTATCAAAATGGCCGACCAGTTTACATATTTTAAATCATCTCAGCTTCCAGTACACTTAGAATCTTCATCTTGGTGTCTAAAAATACATAGTTAGAGGCAAGGAATACAACAGGGCCATTCAAAATGTTCCCCATGTATTCAATGGCGGCCATTTTCCAAAATGGCGACCGAAATATGGATTTTTCAATTTTTCAGCTTCCAGTACACTCAGAATCGTCATCTTGGTGTCTAAACATACATAGTTAGAGGCAAGGAATACAACAGGGCCATTCAAAATGTTCCCCATGGCTTCAATGGCGGCCAATTTCCAAAATGGCCACAAAAATGCGGATTTTTTAATTTCTCAGCTTCCAGTACACTTAGAATCGTCATCTTGGTGTCTAATCATACAAAGTTAGAGGCAAGAAATACAACAGGGCCATTCAAAATGTTCCGCATGGCTTCAATGGCGGCAAATTTCCAAAATGGCGACAAATATGCAGATTTTTCAATTTCTCAGCTTCCAGTACACTTAGAATCGTCATCTTGGTGTCTAAGCATACATAGTTAGGGGCGGGTGTTACAACAGGGCCATTGTAAATGTTCCCCATGGCTTCAATGGCGTCCATTTTCTAAAATGGCGAAGAAAATACGGAATTTTGAATTTCTCAGCTTCCAGTACACTTAAAATCGCCATATTGGTGTCTAAAGATACATAGTTAAGGGCGAGGATTCCAACAGAACTATTGAAAATGTTCCCCATCTATTCAATCGCGACAATTTTCCAAAATGGCGACCGAAATACGGATTTTTCAAATTTTCAGCTTCCAGTACACTTAGAATCGTCATCTTTGAGTCTACACATACATAGTTAGAGGCAAGGAATACAACAGGGCCATTCAAAATGTTCCCCATGGCTTCAATGGCGGCCAATTTCCAAAATGGCGACAAAAATGCGGATTTTTCAATTTCTCAGCTTCCAGTACACTTAGAATCGTCCTCTTGGTGTCTAAACATACATAGTTAGAGGCAAGGAATACAACAGGGCCATTCAAAATGTTCCCTATGGATTCAATGGCGGCCAATTTTCAAAATGGCGACAAAAATGCGGATTTTTCAATTTCTCAGCTTCCAGTACACTTAGAATCGTCATCTTGGTGTCTAAGCATACATAGTTAGGGGCGGGGGTTAAAACAGAACCATTGAAAAGGTTCCCCATGGCTTCAATGGCGTCCATTTTCCAAAATGGCGAAGAAAATACGGATTTTTCAATTTCTCAGCTTCCAGTACACTTAGAATCGCCATCTTGGTGTCTAAAGATACATAGTTAAGGGCGAGGATTCCAACAGAACCATTGAAAATGTTCCCCATGGCTTCAATGGCGTCCATTTTCCAAAATGGCGAAGAAAATACGGATTTTTCAATTTCTCAGCTTCCAGTACACTTAGAATCGCCATCTTGGTGTCTAAAGATACATAGTTAAGGGCGAGGATTCCAACAGAACTATTGAAAATGTTCCCCATGGATTCAATGGCGGCCATTTTCCAAAATAGCGACCAAAATACGGGTTTTTCAAATTTTTAGCTTCCAGTACACTTAGAATCGTCATCTTGGTGTCTAAGCATACATAGTTAGGGGTGGGGGTTACAACAGAACCATTGAAAATGTTCCCCATGGCTTCAATGGCGTCCATTTTCCAAAATGGCGAAGAAAATACGGAATTTTGAATTTCTCAGCTTCCAGTACACTTAAAATCGCCATATTGGTGTCTAAAGATACATAGTTAAGGGCGAGAATTCCAACAGAACTATTGAAAATGTTCCCCATGGATTCAATCGCGACCATTTTCCAAAATGGCGACAAAAATGCGGATTTTTTAATTTCTCAGCTTCCAGTACACTTAGAATCGTCATCTTGGTGTCTAAACATACATAGTTAGAGGCAAGGAATACAACAGGGCCATTCAAAATGTTCCCCATGGCTTCAATGGCGGCCAATTTCCAAAATGGCGACAAAAATGCGGATTTTTCAATTTCTCAGCTTCCAGTACACTTAGAATCGTCCTCTTGGTGTCTAAACATACATAGTTAGAGGCAAGGAATACAACAGGGCCATTCAAAATGTTCCCCATGGCTTCAATGGCGGCCAATTTCCAAAATGGCGACAAAAATGCGGATTTTTCAATTTCTCAGCTTCCAGTACACTTAGAATCGTCATCTTGGTGTCTAAGCATACATAGTTAGGGGCGGGGGTTACAACAGAACCATTGAAAATGTTCCCCATGACTTCAATGGCGTCCATTTACCAAAATGGCGAAGAAAATACGGAATTTTGAATTTCTCAGCTTCCAGTACACTTAGAATCGCCATATTGGTGTCTAAAGATACATACTTAAGGGCGAGGATTCCAACAGAACTATTGAAAATGTTCCCCATGGATTCAATGGCGGCCATTTTCCAAAATGACGACCGAAATACGGGTTTTTCAAATTTTCAGCTTCCAGTACACTTAAAATCGCCATATTGGTGTCTAAAGATACATAGTTAAGGGCGAGAATTCCAACAGAACTATTGAAAATGTTCCCCATGGATTCAATCGCGACCATTTTCCAAAATGGCGACAAAAATGCGGATTTTTTAATTTCTCAGCTTCCAGTACACTTAGAATCGTCATCTTGGTGTCTAAACATACATAGTTAGAGGCAAGGAATACAACAGGGCCATTCAAAATGTTCCCCATGGCTTCAATGGCGGCCAATTTCCAAAATGGCGACAAAAATGCGGATTTTTCAATTTCTCAGCTTCCAGTACACTTAGAATCGTCCTCTTGGTGTCTAAACATACACAGTTAGAGGCAAGGAATACAACAGGGCCATTCAAAATGTTCCCTATGGATTCAATGGCGGCCAATTTTCAAAATGGCGACAAAAATGCGGATTTTTCAATTTCTCAGCTTCCAGTACACTTAGAATCGTCATCTTGGTGTCTAAGCATACATAGTTAGGGGCGGGGGTTACAACAGAACCATTGAAAATGTTCCCCATGACTTCAATGGCGTCCATTTACCAAAATGGCGAAGAAAATACGGAATTTTGAATTTCTCAGCTTCCAGTACACTTAGAATCGCCATATTGGTGTCTAAAGATACATACTTAAGGGCGAGGATTCCAACAGAACTATTGAAAATGTTCCCCATGGATTCAATGGCGGCCATTTTCCAAAATGACGACCGAAATACGGGTTTTTCAAATTTTCAGCTTCCAGTACACTTAGAATCGTCATCTTGGTGTCTAAACATACATAGTTAGAGGCAAGGAATACAACAGGGCCATTCAAAATGTTCCCCATGGCTTCAATGGCGGCCAATTTCCAAAATGGCGACAAAAATGCGGATTTTTCAATTTCTCAGCTTCCAGTACACTTAGAATCGTCCTCTTGGTGTCTAAACATACATAGTTAGAGGCAAGGAATACAACAGGGCCATTCAAAATGTTCCCCATGGCTTCAATGGCGGCCAATTTCCAAAATGGCGACAAAAATGCGGATTTTTCAATTTCTCAGCTTCCAGTACACTTAGAATCGTCATCTTGGTGTCTAAGCATACATAGTTAGGGGCGGGGGTTAAAACAGAACCATTGAAAATGTTCCCCATGGCTTCAATGGCGTCCATTTTTCAAAATGGCGAAGAAAATACGGATTTTTCAATTTCTCAGCTTCCAGTACACTTAGAATCGCCATCTTGGTGTCTAAAGATACATAGTTAAGGGCGAGGATTCCAACAGAACTATTGAAAATGTTCCCCATGGATTCAATGGCGGCCATTTTCCAAAATGGCGACCGAAATACGGGTTTTTCAAATTTTCAGCTTCCAGTACACTTAGAATCGTCATCTTTGAGTCTAAACATACATAGTGAGAGGCAAGGAATACAACAGGGCCATTCAAAATGTTCCCCATGGCTTCAATGGCGGCCAATTTCCAAAATGGCGACAAAAATGCGGATTTTTCAATTTCTCAGCTTCCAGTACACTTAGAATCGTCATCTTGGTGTCCAAACATACATAGTTAGAGGCAAGGAATACAACAGGGCCATTCAAAATGTTCCCTATGGATTCAATGGCGGCCAATTTTCAAAATGGCGACAAAAATGCGAATTTTTCAATTTCTCAGCTTCCAGTACACTTAGAATCGTCATCTTGGTGTCTAATCATACATGGTTGGAAGCAAGAATACAACAGGGCTATTCAAAATGTTCCGCATGGCTTCAATGGCGGCAAATTTCCAAAATGGCGACAAATATGCGGATTTTTCAATTTCCCAGCTTCCAGTACACTTAGAATCGTCATCTTGGTGTCTAAGCATACATAGTTAGGGGCGGGGGTTACAACAGAACCATTGAAAATGTTCCCCATGGCTTCAATGGCGTCCATTTTCTAAAATGGCGAAGAAAATACGGATTTTTCATTTTCTCAGCTTCCAGTACACTTAGAATCGTCATCTTGGTGTCTAATCATACATAGTTGGAGGCAAGGAATACAACAGGGCCATTCAAAATGTTCCCTATGGATTCAATGGCGGCCAATTTTCAAAATGGCGACAAAAATGCGAATTTTTCAATTTCTCAGCTTCCAGTACACTTAGAATCGTCATCTTGGTGTCTAATCATACATGGTTGGAAGCAAGAATACAACAGGGCTATTCAAAATGTTCCGCATGGCTTCAATGGCGGCAAATTTCCAAAATGGCGACAAATATGCGGATTTTTCAATTTCCCAGCTTCCAGTACACTTAGAATCGTCATCTTGGTGTCTAAGCATACATAGTTAGGGGCGGGGGTTACAACAGAACCATTGAAAATGTTCCCCATGGCTTCAATGGCGTCCATTTTCTAAAATGGCGAAGAAAATACGGATTTTTCATTTTCTCAGCTTCCAGTACACTTAGAATCGTCATCTTGGTGTCTAATCATACATAGTTGGAGGCAAGGAATACAACAGGGCCATTCAAAATGTTCCGTATGGATTCAATGGCGGCCATTTTCCGAAATGGCGACCAGAACCTGTAAATTCGAATTTCTCATCTTCCAGTGCACTTGGAATCGTCATCTTTGTGCCTAAACATAAAGAGTTAGGGGCAAGGATTACAACAGAGCCATTCCAAATGTTCCACATGGCTTCAATGGCGGCCATTTTCCAAAATGGCGACCAAAACACGGAAATTTCAATTTCTCCACTTCCAGTGCACTTAGAATCGTCACCTTTGTGTCTAAACATACATAGTTACATGTAGGTGCAAGGATTACAACAGTGCCATTGAAAATGTTACCCATGGCTTCAATGGCGGACATTTTCCAAAATGGCGACCAAAATAAGGATTTTTCAATTTTTAAGGTGGTGGTATAGCTGGTGGTGATTGTGGTTATGGAAGTTATGGTGGTGATGGTGGTGGTGACAAACGACCAGGATGGTGAAGCTTATGATGAGTATGATTATGGTCTTAACATAGACGAGGATGATGAGAAGGAGGAAGAGGAGGAGGAGAAGGTGGAGGCGGCGGAAAATGACGATGATTATTATCACGATGATGTCCATTGTATTGGTGGTGGTAGTGTTGATGGTGGTGGTGGTGGGGTGTGTTGGTAGTGATGCTAAAGTACATATTAGTATTTATGCATTATTGCTACTCGTCAAACAATGTAAAAGATTATATATTATCGTGCTAGTCGAAGTCATTTATTTTAGTGTTTCGATATTTAGCGAGAAATGAGAGAGAAACCAGCAAGCCTTTCACGAAGAGTAGAAGTGAGCCCATTCCAAGTCACAGGAATTGCTTGGTCAATCACGCTATAATTATGTACAACTAGCTGGGGTACCCGGCGTTGCTTGGGTTTTTTAGGATTCGGGCTGTTCTCCGTAAATCGCTCCCTCCGTCCCTCTGTCCATCCCACCATCCTATAGGCCTATAGGGGCTTCTATCCCCCCCTAAGCAGCAGGGCTCATCCATCTTCTTCACCCTCTTCCTCTGTCGGTTTCCCTTTCTGCAATATGTATGTATATATGACCCATCCTCCATACCGTTACGTAACGATTGCTACAAAAAATAAAGGTAAATGTAATCGGATTTTTATATAGCGGCTGTCTTATGGCCTCGGTTGTAGGACATTAGCCCCCCTGGACATTATCCTCCGGACATTGTCCCCCCCGGACATTAACCCCCCCCCGGACATATTCCCTCCCGATTTTGCGTAGGACATTAGCCCCCCGGACAAAGTCCCCCCCTATGTGCAAATCGTAGAATAATGCCGTAACCGATAAGATTTGTCACTGGCATTCACATGCAAACGAAAGTACTTATAGTGTCATTTAGGTCCTAATTGTATCAATAGGCCTAGGCCTAGACTTAGATTTGAAATGAACCAATGGGAATCGTATGTAGGGCCTATGGCCTATACAGTCTATTTGTTTAGTGTCTCACAACAAAGATTTGTTGACGTCAGTTAGGCTATGTCTCAGCGGTTGTAGGACATTAGCCCCCTGGACATTATCCTCCCGACATTAGCCCCTCCGGACATTAGCCCCCGACATATTCCCCCCCCCCCCCGATTTTACGTAGGACATTAGCTCCCCGGACAAAGTCCCCCTATGTGCAGATCGTAGAATAATGCCGTAACCGATAAGACTTGTCACTGGCATTCACATGCAAACGAAAGTACTTAGTGTCATTTAGGTCCTAGTTGTATCAATAGGCCCAGGCCTAGACTTAGATTTGCAATGAACGAATACATACAGTCTATTTGTTTAGTGTCGTGCAACAAAGGTTTGTTAACGTCAGTTAGACTACGTATGTGCTTCGTAGACTTAGGCTATTAGCGTTGTTTCCATTCAAAATTAGATTAAATAAATTAGATAAATGAACGAATGGGAATCGTATACAATAAGTAGGCCTACTTGTTAGTGTCAGTTAAGGCTACAACGAAGGTTTGTTAAACGTCATTTAGGCTACGCCCGTGAGCTTCGTAGTCTTCTTAGCGTCGTTTCAGACGTTAAAATGTTTTATAATATACATATTGAACCTTCAATTAACTTAACATATTCCTACAGGATGTTAAACTAATGTGTAATGTATAGATATTCATTTAACATAGGCCCATTAATTACATTTTGTGCATCACTTTTAGGCAATGATATCATAGACTGGGGGGATAATGTCCTACCCCGGGGGATAATGTCTGGGGGGGGATAATGTCCGGGGGATAATGTCCGGGGGGTTAATGTCCAGGAGGGCTAATGTCCGTTCCCCTATGGCCTCGACCCAGAGGGTGAGATCCTTCACCACCGCTCGCCCGTTTGAATGGACGCCACGCCATTTAGGTCCCCGTGGACGGACCGTGCTATGGCCCGAGATTTTACATATCTGAAATAGCCACCATTGGGATTCGAACCGCGGCCCGCACGCTCTCTTCCACATACACGCGGCCGCCAGCTCTCTTACCGATGTAGCTAACGTGGACTAACAAGACTCAACTAATAAGTTGAGATTTAGGTCTATTTTTGGCAATTTCTGTGTGCGCAAGCTATGTCAGCTGCCCCATCCCGGCGTGTCATACAACCAGGCCATTGTATTGAGTCTTGTCACACCTTCTTCCAACGGTGAGGGCACTGGCCACACTTGCAGATGTAGCAGATGTGCATAAACTATCAGCCGCCTCAAGTTACACCCCTTATACCTCTTAGGTCTATATGCTGCAGCTAGATCAAGAAGCCACGCTGCTTGGATTTCTGGCTCAGCGGTGCGCCGGTGCTCTGGTCAGTCAGTGCAGTTACGCTTGGTGTAGTTTGACCTGATTATCCCCCTATATAGGCCTACGACTATACACTCTAACATTATTCTTATGGATTTTTATGGATAATTTTCATATATAACATGCAAATATAGGCCTTAACTATTCTAGCAAATTTCAACTGTGATGTTTAAATGTATGGATATTCCCCTTAACATAAGCCTATTCTTATATTGTCTTGCATCATTTTTAGGTGACCTATCATAGACCGGGAGATAATATCCTACCCTGGGGGGTAATGTCTTGGGGACAAGGGGAGGAGAATAATGTTGAAAATGATGACGATTAGGAAGAGGAGGCTGAGGTGGAAATGGAGGTGTCAAATGAGTCATTTCAAAATCTGCCCCACGCCTTTGGAGCGACCTGCCTCCTGACTTCCACTCTTTTCCCGTTCCCCTCCATCTTTTCCAGTCACCCACCATCACCTTTCTACGGTTCCTCTATCCATCACTCCTCAGGCTTTCCACTTAAAAATAAAGTCCCACCTTTTAGGCACTCTTACCCCCACTCGCCTGATCTTCCGTCTTCCAACTCTCGACCTAAATACCACCCACCTTAGCAGCTACTCTGCTACCTCTGATTCTTTGAAACCCGAACTCGACACGTCGGACTATGCTTTTGGACAACCTTCTGACTTGACAATCATTCCCTCTGAACGCTGAGAGGCACGCTGCCAAGACTAGTGCATCCATTGACCGGTCATAGCTTCTCTGTCTCTATCGCTGTCTCTGTGTCTTTCTGTATCTTTCTCTGTCTCTGTCTGCCTGCCTGTCTCTCTGTCTGCCTGTCTGTGAGTCTGCCTTTTTCTCTCTCTCTGTCTCTCTGTCTGCCGGTCTGTCTGCCTGCCTGCCTGTATGTCTCTGTCTGTCTGTCTGTCTGTCTGTCTGTCTGTCTGTCTGTCTGTCTGTCTGTCTGTCTGTCTGTCTGTCTGTCTGTCTGTCTCTCCCCTCTCCCTCTCTAGTCACCCGGAATGGACTATTAAAATGTTCAAAGTTACCATCTAGGCATATGATTAGTATTAAGAGTCATAGTAACCGTTATACAATAAATTATCATCGCCAACTACCCTTTTCACTATATCAGCTTATTACAAATACAAGGCGCTATATAAGTGTTCATATAGCCTACATGAACATGACTGATATGATGAAATGCTGCTGCTGATGGCAACAATGATGGTGATTTTGGCGACAATGATGGTGATGATTATAATGACGACCATCAGGACGACAATGATGATCAGATGAAGATAATTAAGACGATGCTGATGATATTGATGATTATGATGATAGCAATGACGACGAGGATGATTATGAGGAGGAGCAAAAGAAGGAGGAGGTAGATGACTAAGATGATGATTTTCATGATGATGATGATGATCGTGATGATGATGATCATCATGATCATGGTAGTGAACATGATGATTATGAGTATGGCGATCATTATGCGGCTAATGATCACCATGATGATGATAATAATGATGATAGTGATATTGATGACGACGATCAGGACTACAATGATCATGATGAAGACGATGCTGATGATTATGACGATAGCGATGACGACGACGAGGATGATGATGATTACGAGTAGTAGGAGGAGGAGGTACATGTAGATGACCATGATGATGATTTTGATGATGATGATGATGATAATGATGATGATGATGATGATGATGATGATGATGATGATGATGATGATGATGATGATGATGATGATGATGATGATGATGAAAGGATGATCATAATAATGATTATGCAGATAATCCGTATCATGTTAATCACATAATGACAATGATGTGATGATCACGATCACGATGATGACACGTGGGAACTTGATAGTCTCGCGCTCTCGTACACTGATGCGAGCTCACCATGTCTTCTCATGAATTGGACCTTCATGCTGGGACAGACTTCCATCAAGATCTATTATGTGTGACACTGCACCGCATGTATATCATGAACCATTCTCAAATTCATTTCAGTCGCACTTGTTTAAAACTAAATGTTAGTTTCATTATGCGCTTTCGTGAGATTTACTGGAAGGAAAGCTTGACAACCGTTTAGTCTTCTAGCTTGTGGTGCCGAGCGGTGTTGAGATGAGCGGCAGTCTTATAACTTTTCTCGACACGTGGGCAATCGTTAAATCCTACAGAGCACCCGAAACACTTTTGGATCTTTCATGTATTGATTAGGTACCCAATAATTATTCAAACAGGCAATTAGCGATCAATAATACGGCTTGATCTTAATCGAATTGCTAAAGGTCCGTTATCGCGCAAAGTCCCCGTTTGAGACCTGCTCTCTAATTACCACAGCTCCCCGGGCGGATTGCTTTTCGGACCCACGGGTAGCGAATACCCTCATTTCCTACCGCCTTCCTTCTTAACCCTGATTCTTTTACCTGTCAATCACCCCCTCCCCCATCTGAACTCTGACAGGCACGCTGCCAAGTGTATCCATTGGCCGGCCATGGCATCTCTGTCTCTGCGTCTCTGTGTCTGTCTGTCTGTCTGTCTGTCTGTCTGTCTGTCTGTCTGTCCTTCTTTTCTCTCTTTCCTCTCCCTCTCTAGTCACCCGGAATGGACTATTAAAATGTTCAAAGATAACATCTAGGGCTCTAGGCTTATGATTAGGATAAAACAAGAGTCAAAGAAAGTACATAATTAGGCCTATAAATTATCACCGCCGACAGCCCCTCTTCATTAGGCTACATTAGCTTATTGCACGGCGCTATATAAGTCTTCATATACAATCATTATCTTGACTGTTATAATGACTACAATGCTACTGAAATTGAAGTCTTACAGTCTGTAACAGTACTCTACCAGGGTCTAATCCAGGGAGCAATCCGGCCATTTGACATTAACACTGAACGCATCCCACCGTATTACTGAAGTTTTACTCCCTTGTCCTTTTTTATTCTTACTATTTTGGTCTGTGGCAACATTTGAATACGCTGTAAGGATAAAGGGAATTGGTGGTTTCTGATTCTTTAGTTCAAATGTGTACGGATTTATATGTGCACTTGAATCAGTGAATTCATAGTTGGGTCAGTGTTAATTTCGTGAACGAAACTGAATTAATTTTGTTTATTTGCTCACAAAAGTCAAACGGTACAAACATGAGTCAATAAAATACATTGCAAAAGGAGTCCGGAAAAGCTAATAGCTTATACTACCCGGACCCCTCTTCCTTGACTATTTTCATGCATGCTATTATGTCACTTAACTAGAACATAACTGATGAAATGACTAGTGATAAACATAATATGAACATAATAATAATAATAATAATAATAAAAATAATAATAGTAATAGTTATAGTAATAATAATAATAATAATAACAATAACAACAGCAATAAAATAATGATTAATAATAATAATAATTATGATAATAATAAAAATTAATAATATAATAATAATAATAATAATAATAATAATAATAATAATAATAATAATAATAATAATAATAATAACAATAGTAATTATAATATTAATACCAAGAAAATATTAGTGCAGCAGTATATCAACTCAAACCACAATGATATCAAAGACACCAGAAAAACATCGTTATCAACAGTCTGTAAGGAATACTAATATACAGAGTGCATAGAATCCCTATAGATCAGCGGTTCTCAATCTTTTTTTTTTATTGTAGGCCTACCCCTATGCATAAAAATAGGATGATGGCGTACCCCCTGCAAAGTCAGATCAGAAACAAAATGCCATTGCGAAGTCCCCTTGCAGTGACAACTAAAGGTCTTTTTTTAATCATTGATGACATCGTGTATTTGTCGTGTGTCATGTCATAACGCCGACGTCGCTTCGCGACGGTTGGCTGCATGAGCGGGCCAATGTCGTATATAGTGAGCAAAATTTAAAATATATGTATAGTTATAATCATGTAATCTTATCAACAAAATGGAAAATTGGTCTATAACCCCTGAAAGAAAGAGCTAACCTATAGTGCTGTGGGCTTGTTTAGACCAAGGGCGGATACAGAAATATTCGAGGGGAAGACAAAAAAATTCGTTCCAAGAAAGGGGAGAAAATTTCGTCTCGTTAACATAGGCCTACTGTTACATTGTGTGCATCATTTTTAGGTAATGATAGCATAGACTGGGGGGATAATGCCCTACCCCGGGGGGAATAATGTCCGGGGGCTTTTGTCCGGGGGATAATGTCCAGGGAGGCTACTGTCCGTTCCCCGGCTGTAGGCACATGCAAAGCAGGCAGTTGCCTGGACGTCATATTTATAGAGGTCACCAAAATTTCTAGGGACACCATAAATTTGTTTTAACAATTTTATGTTTTCAATTTTTTAAGCCATAGCCCAAAAATTAGCATTATTGAGACTTCAGTGAAGGACTACTAATAAAATTATAAAAAAAACTATTATTTTAATTTGGCGTGTTAGTCACTGAACCAAAATGCCTGTCGAAATAACCGATCCTCCCATGGTGAAGGTGTTGGTGATGTTGGCGTTGTTGATGATGATGATGATGATGATGATGATGACGACGACGACGACGACGACGACGACGACGACGACGGCGACGACGACGACGACGACGATGACGATGACGATGACGATGACGATGACGATGACGATGATGATGATGATGATGATGATGATGATGATGATGATGATGATGATGATGATGATGATGATGATGATGATGATGAAGTCTGGAACAATGACATGAACGGGGCTCTAATTTAAGTTGCAAGCGACATTAACAACTTTTTGATGTAGACCTAATCGACCTATATAGCTAGCATGTCCTAGCGTTATAACTGAATAACTGATTGTCGCACACATCTTGTTTACATCTCAAAGATTGTAACAGGTCTTTGCCATGACTGTAGTAAAAAAATTGACACAACGAACAAAACCAGGACCATTTTGTGAAGAAATTATGATTATAATTAATTATGTGAAGAAATTATAGTCAATTATAATAATTATAATCAATTATGTGAAGAAATTCAAGAAATGGACTAATTGATCTAGGTTGATTTTGTCCGGGGGGTAATAATGCCAATGGAAAGTTTGACTGGGGCGGGACTGTTGTCCGTCGAAATAATATTCGATTGGATAATGACCTTTGGGATTATGTCATAAGACTCATAACAACCATCAGATACATCAAGAATACTGGACAACAAGCAATTTGTTCCATGGCGAAGAGAGCGGAATGTGTTTCTTAAAATTCAAGCTAAGTTCATGATAATTATGATGTAGTATATAATCATGTCCACGTCATGATTGTGCTTCATATAGGGCCTATATGATTCTCATGTGACTAAGAAGTATCTTTTCGAGTGGAATATTACAGCAGAATGCTCAGAAATGTTTTGTCAAGACTTTACAAGCAGTAGTGTTGTTGATTATAATTTGGTGAGAAAGCAGTTCAGTTGTGTAAATAGGGCTTATTATATATGTCAGCTCTGTGTTGTCACCTAGGTGGTTTTTATTAGATTTTAGGGCATAAATGTAGGCCTAAACAAAAACTAGTTTTGCTGCCATCGTTTGCTTCTAGTCAGGAGGAGGAGGACAGGAGTAGGAGATGGAGGAAGTTATTTCCGTATTTACCTAATATATATCGATGTGACATCATGTTAAAATTGTTTGTTAGGTACATACATAATCGGCTCTGGCAAATAGGCCGTAATTTGATTACAGGTAAACTGACATTACCCCTACCCGGAACCTATCCCTTCGGGGTAGGACATTAACTCGCCGTTTTATATTTCATAACATAAAGGCTACTCAAATGTATCCAATTAATCTATTCAATGCTATAGAAGGCATCATCAAGATGTAGGCTTAGGCCTACATGTATTCTCATCATCCTATCTTTCCAATCTCCCCTCCAAATTCAACCTCTCCTCCGCTTACACTCTCCTCTGCTGCTTTCCATTCACGACTGAAAACCGAACTCTTCAAACTATCCTATCCAGATTCCAATCAGGTTCCATCACCCAACTACCACCATCACCGACAACTGTAGCACCATGCTGTCTCCTTGGCTTGTCCTCTCCGGATTTTGACCTGGCACCGGAACGAAAACGGCAGCTCTGGCTATTGCGGACTTGATTTGATATAAGCGCCGGTGAATGTGCTGGTCTCCCTGATGTGGCTTTTGTGGGCGCTGAGAAATTCTCGAAGATTTACATTACATGTATACTGTATAGGGCCTATTGTCTTTCCCAATGTCTTCTTAACGTGAATTTCAATTTCTGCATTAGAAATTTTGGGATATTTACAGGGCAGCAGGAGGTTGTTTGCCATATCTCAATCAAACAGCGGTCGGCTATTTGTAGTTACCAGATTATTCATTGACAGGATGAAGGGAATTTCAGTCACGTAAAAGTTTTAACTTAGGACTGCCTTGCCTCTCATACTTCTCTTAACCCCATACAAATCATGTGTCTGCAAACCATGTCAACTACCCCACTCCGTGTGCAATATGCATGTGGCCCGTCACAATTCCTCCCAACGTCAAAGGGCGTGTACCGAACTGGGCAGCTCTGTTATCTGAGGTCAATGACCTATGCCGAAGACGCCGGGTTAACCAGCCAGGTGCTTTGCTGAATCCATGGTAAGGCAGAAGGATGAGAATGAAGATAGAAACAGATAGACAGACAGACAGACAGACAGACACACACACACAGCACAGCATTAAGACAGAGGTACTTGCTACGATCTGTAATCGGATCCGAGAACAGGTGGTGACCACAGCGACTGACCGTTACATCGCTGCGAGCCCAAGCAGTAGCAGACCAGCCCAGCCGCCGCATGCAGTCCGTCTGTAGTCTGTATGATTCAAGGCGGGGAGATAAACAAACCCAAATTCCGTTGCCTGACCAATTATGGAGGCAGAGAGAGGGGAGAGAATGAAAGAGAGAGACATACAGACAAACAAAGCCAGACAGGCGGGGGAAAGAAGACTGTCAGTCGGACGGACGGACAAGCAAGCAAACAGACAGACAGACAGTCAGATAGACGGACAGACATACAGATAGACAGACAGGCAGGCAGGCAGAGAGGCAGACGACGGACAGACATGTATATTCTTGTGTTTTCCCACATCATTTTAGGTCTTAGCATATATCATAGACAGTCTGTCTGTCTGTCTGTCTGTCTGTCTGTCTGTCTGTCTGTCTGTCTGTCTGTCTGTCTGTCTATCTATCTATCTATCTATCTACCTACCTACCTGTCTGTCTGTCTGTCTGTCTGTCTGTCTGTCCGTCCGTCCATCCATACATCCATCCATCCATCTGTCTGTCCGTCTGTCTGCCTGCCTGCTTGTCTGTCTGTCTGCATGCCTGCCTGCCTGCCTATCTACCTACCTACCTAACTACCCACCTACATACATACCTACCTACCTACCTATTAATGCCTGCCTGTCTGGGTGTAGAACATTAGCACCGCCCCGGACATAAGCCCCCCCAGACATTAGCTCCCCGGTCAAAAGCCCCCTCCCCATTTCGGGTAGGACATTAGCCCCTCGGACAAACCCCCCCACCTATGTGCAAATCGTAAAATAGTGCCGTAACTGATGACTTGTCACTGGCATTCACATGCAAACGAAAGTTCTTGGTGTCATTTAATTCCTAATTGTGTCAGTAGGCTTATAGACTTAGATTTGAAATAAACGAATGGGAATCGTATAGGGCCTATACATTCTATTTGTTTAGTGTCAAACAAAGGTTTGTTAACGTCAGTTAGACTACGTCTCAACTTTGTAGACTTATTAGCGTCATTTTAATTCAAAATTAGATTCAAGACAATAGAGAAATAAACGAATGGGAATTCTATACAGTAAGTAGGCCTACTTGTTAGTGTCAGTTTTGGCTGCTACCAAGGGTTGCTAACACTAGGCATTACACTTTTATCTAGATTTCAAAAACTTTGGACTTAAATTTTTTACATTTATGAGAGACTTTACACAATGAGTTGTTCCCGTCATTCTACAATTAGTGCCTTTAAATGTTTTATAATATGCATAATAAACCTTCAATTAACTTAGCATATTCTTACAATGTTAAACTAATGTGCTATGAATAGATATTCGCTTAACTTAGGCCTATTGATACAGTTTGTGCATCATTTTTAGGTAATGATATCATAGACTGGGGGCTAATGTTATAAATCGGGAGGGCTAATGTCCGGGGGCTAATGTCCGGACGCTAATGTCCGGGGGGATTTTGTCCGGGGAGCTAATGTCCGTTCCCCGCCTGTCTATACCTACCCACCTGCCTATTGCCTAACTACCTACATACCTTCCTACATGTACCTATACCTGCCGTTCTGAGTGTAGACCCGGACAAACACTCGGACAAAAACCACCCTGGACAACCCCCGCCCCATTTAGATAGGAATTTGACCCCCCCGGACATTAAAACATCCACTGTGCAAATAGCCTTTTTCTGTAGTTAATTAATAATAATAAAAAGTAATTGTCCAGTTTTCCGCGCGGTGTCAACTAATTAACTTGTGTACGAGCAACATCAGTCGAGCTTCCAATTAGGCAAAAATTCTTTTAATTAAGTAATTCGGATTTTTTATTAAAATTACTTGACTCGTTGGGCCTTCGTACGTTCCTCGGTCAAGAGACGCCAATCTACAATCATCTGGCATTATCAAAGCCTATTTGATAACAATTATTATATTGTTTTGCATCATTTTTAGGCGATGGTATCATAGACCGGGAGATAATATCCTACCATGGGGGGTAATGTGTAGGGGGATTTTGTCCGGGGGGATTATGTTCGTGGGAAATAATGTTCAGTGGGATAATGTCCGTTGCCCCTCAGTCTCTGCATGCCTGTCTGTCTGTCTGTCTGTCTGTCTGTCCATCTGTCTGTCTCTCAACCAGTGACTCAGACAAACAGGTAGGCTAGATAGATCCACAGATCTACTAAACCGGGCATCGTAATACTCCCTAGGCTTCTTAAATAGCACTATTTAGCATGATTTCTGCTCCTGGGCAATGAGTATTGTTTCCTGTTTACCAATGCCTATAAAGTATAGTTAATGTTTGTTAAACTTTTTAAACTTTGCTTTCTGTGACCCGGGCCATCGTTTTCGAAACAGGCCTATACCTACTTTCTCAAAAAATGAGATAAGCTTACCACATGAACGTGTATCAAGCATCACTAATGCTTTATCAAGAAGAAATTTGTTAGAAATCAAAAGGTAATCATGTGAAAAGTGAAAATTTCCAGGAAAGGCAAGTGCTCCATCTAGCCCCATGTGTGCAGGCGCCCATGACAAAGACAGACATGGAGTGGCCTTTTTCTGTCTGTCTCACTATAGCTTCCAAATCGGCTTACCGAATATGTTCTGGATTTTCATTATCTAGGCCTAACGATTTTGTCATTTTCTTCCATGCTCTCAGTGCAGCGGGTGTAGGACATTAGCCCCCCGGACAAAAGCCCCGGACATTAGCCCCGGACATTAGCCCCCCCGGACAAAAGCCCCCCGATTTCACCTAGGACATTAGCCCCCCGGACAAAAGCCCCCCCTTTGTGCAAGTCATGGAATAGTGCCGTACTTGTCACTGGCATTCACATGCAAACGAAAGTTCCTAGAGTCATTTAGGTTATAAATTCCATAGGTCTAAATTTATAGACTTAGCTTCGAAATGATAGGGCCTATGCATTCTATTTGTTTAGTGTGCTACAATAAAGGCCTGTTAACATCAGTTAGGCTTCGTAGGCTTACTAGTGTCGTTCCAATTCAAAATTAGATTCAATACATTAGAGAAATAAACGAATGGGAATCCTATACAGTAAGTAGGCCTACTTGTTAGTGTCAGTTTGGCTACAACGAAGGTTTGTTAAAGTCAGTTAGGCATTACACTTTTATCTATATTTCACAAACTTTGGACTTAGAATTTCTTACATTTATGTTGTTCTACAATTAATGCCTTTAAATGTTTTATAATGTGCATAATAAACCTTCAATTAACTTAGCATAATTATTCTTACAGTGTTAAACTAATGTGCGATTTAGGACTAACTTAACTTATAGGTCCATTGCTACATTTTGTGCATCATTTTTAGGTAATGATATCATAGACTGGGGGGCTAATGTCCTACCTGGGGGGCTTTTGTCCGGGGGGGCTAATGTCCGGGGGGCTTTTGTCCGGGGGGGCTTTTGTCCGGAGGGGCTAATGTCCGTTCCCCCAGTGCAGCACTCTAAAGAAGGGGAAAGAACAGCAATTAGGCCTATAAAACGTTTCGCATGTCTGATTCATGGTTGTAGGACATTAGCCCCCCTGGACATTATCCTCCCCGGACATTGTCCCCCGGACATTAGCCCCCGAACATATTCTCCCCCGATTTTGCGTAGGACATTAGCCCCCCCGGACAAAGTCCCCCCTATGTGCAAATCATAGAATAATGCCGTAACGGTGTAACCGATAAGAATTGTCACTGGCATTCACATACAAACGAAAGTACTTTAGTGTCATTTAGGTCTTATTGTATCAATAGGCCTAGGCCTAGACTTAGATTTGAAATGAACGAATGGGAATCGTATGTAGGGCCTAGGGTCTATACAGTCTAATTGTTTAGTGTCTCTCAACAAAGATTTGTTAACGTCAGTTAGGCTATGTCTCAGCTTCCTAGACTAAGTAGGCCTACATGTATATACTTGATAGTGTCAGTTATGGCTACAAGGAAGACTTATTAACGACAATTACGTATGAGCTTTGTAGACTTCTTAACGTCGTTTGAGACCTTTAAAAAGTCTTATAATAATTATACATATTAAACCTTCAATTAACTTAACATATTCCTACAGGATGTTAAACTAATGTGTAATGTATAGATATTCATATAACATGGGCCCTTTAATTACATTTTGTGCCTCACTTTTAGGTAATGCTATCATATACCGGGGGGGATAATGTCCTACCCCGGGAGGGATAATGTCCGGGGGGGCTAATGTCCGGGGGGATAATGTCCGGGGGATAATGTCCAGGGGGGCTAATGTCCGTTCCCCCTGATTCATAGCCCTGCCTGCATATCTATTTCCTTTTCTCTGTCTGTATGTCTGTATCTGTCTGTCCAGATTAGGTCTGTCTGTCTAACAGTACATTATGCCTGTCTGACTGTCTGTCTGTCTCTCAGTCAGTGAATCAGACAGACGGGTAGGTAGACCCACAGACAGACATAATGTAGTGTATAGACATTCTGTCTCTGCACAGTGTGAGACCTCTGCTATAGGCGAATACTGACTTGGGCCCTGGACATTTATTTTGAATTTTTAATAATAACATTTCTGTTGGTGTCTAAACGGACCCCACGTAAAAAAGTTTACATATTATGAACCTTTTCGCTAACATACTTCTGCATAATATGTACAAAAATTCATGCATGAATATATATATATATATACATGGTCACGTACGTATACGTGCGTATACGCATGCATGTATATTCACATACTTACTTACATGCACACATACATACATGCATACATACTGCATTCATACATACATGAATGCATAAATACATGCATACATACATACACGCACACATACATACATACATTCACAAATACATATATACAGATGTATAGTTGTATACACTTACATGCACATACATGCGTGCATACATACATACATACAGAGGCGCTCCCGACTGCAGAGCGGACACTGCATCGGAGTTTCACGCCGAAGCGCTGAACAATTGCGAGTGAAGGACTTGCCCAAGGTCCCTGCACGGCGACTTGAGTTGGAATCGAACCTCGGACCTTCCGGCTTCAAGGCAACGACGCCACCACTACACCACCGCGTCCCACAATGTATGTATGTATGTATGTATGTATGTATGTATGCATGTATGTATGTATGTATGTATGTATGTATGTATGTATGTATGTATGTATGTATGTATGTATGCAAGATAGCATATGTATATTATGTTTATGTATGTATATATACGGATATATGTATGCATGTCTATATGTATCTATAAATACATATGTACTATGTACATGGGTGTAGGACATTAGCCCCCCCGGACAAAAGTCCCCCCGGACATTAGCCCCCCGGACAAAAGCCCCCCGATTTTGGGTAGGACATTAGCCCCCCCGGACAAAAACCCCCCTTCCTATGTGCAAATCGTAGAGTACCGGTAGTGCCGTAACTGGTGACTTGTCGGTAAACGGACATTAGCCCCCTGGACATTATCCCTCCCGGACATTAGCCCCCCGGACATTAGCCCCCCCGGACATTAGCCCCCGGGGTAGGACATTATCCCCCCAGTATATGATATCATTACCTAAAAGTGATGCACAAAATGCAATTAATGGGCCTATGTTAATTGAATATCTATACATTACACATTAGTTTAACATCCTGTAGGAATATGTTAAGTTAATTGAAGGTTTAATACGTATATTATAAGACAGTTTAAAGGTCTGAAACGACGCTAAGAAGTCTATGAAGCTCATACGTAAATGTCGTTGACAAACCTTCGTTGTAGCCATAACTGACACTAACAAGTAGGCCTACTTAGGCTACTGTATACGATTTCCATTCGTTCAATTCTCTAATGTATTGAATCTAATTTTGAATGGAAACAACTCTAATAGTCTAAGTCTACGAAGCACAGGCATAAGCCTAACTGACGTTAACAAACCTTTGCTGCAAGACACTAAACAAATAGACTGTATATGCCCTACATATAATTCCCATTGGTTCATTTCAAATCTAAGTCTAGGCCTATATTGATACAATAAATTAGGACCTAAATGACACTAAGTACTTTCGTTTGCATGTAAATGCCAGTGACAAGTCTTATCGGTTACGGCATTATTCTACGATTTACACATAGGGAGGGGACTTTGTCCGGGGGGGCTAATGTCCTACGCAAAATCGGGGGGGAATATGTCCGGGGGCTAATGTCCCGGGGGATCATGTCCGGGGTGGATAATGTCCAGGGGGGCTAATGTCCTACAACCGACTTGTCACTGGCATTCACATGCAAACGAAAGTTCTTAGTGTCATTTAGGTCCTAATTGTGTTAGTAGGCCTATAGACTTAGATTTGAAATGAACCAATGGGAATCGTATAGGGCCTATACAGTCTATTTGTTTAGTGTCAAACTACGGTTTGTTAGCGTCAGTTAGGCTACGTCTCAGCTTCGTAGACTTATTAGCGTCGTTTCAATTCAAAATTAGATTCAATACATTAGAGAAATAAACGAATGGGAATCGTATACAGTAAGTAGGCCTACTTATTAGTGTCAGTTTTGGCTACTACGAAGGTTTGTTAGCGTCAATTAGGCATTAAACTTTTATCTAGATTTCACAAACTTTGGACTTCAAATCTGCTACATTTATGAGAGACTTTACACAATGAGTTGTTCCCGTCGTTCTGCAATTAGTGTCTTTAAATGTTTTATGGTAGCCTATGCATATTAAACCTTCAATTGACTTAGCATATTCTTACAATGTTAAATTAATGAGCAATAAATTCGCTCAACTTAGGCCTATTGTTACATTTTGTGCATCATTTTTAGGTAGTGATATCATAGACTGGGGGGGCTAATATCCTACCTCGGGGGGCTTTTGTCCGGGGGGCTAATGTCCGGGAGCTAATGTCCGTTCCCCTATGTACATATAGGCCTATGCATATGTATAAGTTATCCCTTTAACGACCACCGTGCACTAAAGTGTACTAGGGGGGTGACGACCAGCGTGCAGTAAAGTGTAGTAGCCGCATGCTATTACAATGACGTTTACAGACCTATCAAAAGCATTATATTTTTGAAACCTTACGTCATTTAGTCCAAGGTAATATAAATAAGCATAGATATATGTGGAAGATATATTTAGAAAGGGAACCTAAACGCGTCATTTGACCAATGAAAACCGACATTTGAATCAACACAGTGACAAAATGGCAGCCCGTGCGGTCGTATAGATTCGAGAATAAACTCGCCGTTTTCCGTGAAGAATTATATTAAAATGACGACAGTTTTGATAAATCTGACAATAAAAAATCATTTGCTATTTCTGGTAACGAAAATAAAATGCATTTGGACAGAGGAAATGACAACTTTGACACGAGGTCACGGATGGCTTTCGGCACGTGTTGTCTAGCGCAAAAGTGGGATGGAATTTAGCGACGGGCGAGCTATTCTTGCAAATTATAGCTAGATTATCCGGCTTTACCCATAACTCTTGAAAAGTATATTGGAAGACGAGATGAAATGCTAAAGAATGCTGTTAAAATCATGTCTTTTTGAGAAAAACTGAACAAGATATGACGAGCGTAACATAGGTGATATTTCGCGTATTTCCCCTTATTTCTCCGCCGATATCGACTACGGTCTAATTACTAAATAAATTATAACTCCATCATTTGTGAAAGTATCTTCACAATTGTTTTTGCGTTTTGTCTAGCATTAATTGCTGCACATTTTGTACGTTCGCATTACACATGTTGCCACTGAAAATATTTTTATATATGGCTTTGAACATAGAAAATTTAAAAAAATTGGGGTGGGGTACATTTGGGGCAGCTTTGAGTACCCCCACAACTTTCTGTCCAATTCTGGACGGATGGATGGGGAGAGGATATAAAATGCTAAAGAACGATATTTACATTATGCATAAGGGTCAAGAATTGACTGAGATAACACATGCACAATATTGTCTACTGTATAGCTGATATACGCCAAAATCGCTGGTCGTCGGGCCCTAGGTGATAAAAATTTTGCTGGTCGTTAAAGGGATAAATATGCATGCATATAATATGTGTGTAATTTTTAATCAACCCACAGCTACAGATTAGGTCAAAAAACTATTTTCGTCTTTCTAGCATCATTTCTATAAATTACATAAACAAATCTTTCTGCATGACTAGGGTCATATTTATGACTCTAAACTAGACTAAACCGGTTTGGGGTTAAGGGCTATTAATATGCAAATTTAGGTAATGCAGGGCTGAGCAAGGTTCTTTGAATACACTGTGTGGATTGATCTTGGGGCTGAGGTGATGACAGAGGAAGCCAGATGCCGACCGGCAGGGTGACGAAAGGAGTGAGGTATACGATTGGCCAGTGAATAGAGAGAGACAACGGTCAGGCACCTGAGACTGAACAGAGGCAGTATGCTGGCAAGGGACACTGTCTTGGTGAGGCTGGCTATGAAAAGGAGAATGGTCCTATCTGCGAGGATCCTGTGTGGCCGAGTGGGTTGTAGCCCGCTCGCCGCGCCGGCGGAGCGGGTTCGATTCCCCGGTCGGATCTTTACATACTGCGGGTGGCTCGGTCGCAATATAAACGTGGAGTCGACGCTGATCATCTTTGAAATGAAAAAGAGTCGTTAAACCCCAACATTTCATTTTTCATCTGGTGTAGAGAACTCCGCCACTGGTTGCACTCTGCCAGTGACAGCCCCAATCCTGGATAAAGGAGGAGGACGTCGTTAATGGTTTGTGTTACCACACAGTGACGTTAAACTGCAAATACCAACACCTGGTGTAGAGAAGAGCGTAGGATTGCCTTGGAGAAAGAAACCAACAGAACTCCATGGCCAGGTCCTGATTTAATATCCAAGGTGAAATAATAATTAGCCTTAAACAATTTCTGTCGCAACATTTTTTGAGGGCAAAGAAGGAAACGGACCACTTTGTTTAATCTGAGGTAAAAAAAAGCCTTAGGGCTTACAGTTAGCCTACAATATATTCTCTTTGATTATGCTTTGTCATCTTTATTTAGTTCTGTAAATTCCTGTTAGCACCGTGTGAATAGCCGTGCAACATCTTATTCTGATTCATTCACATCACATTACAATATCGCATTTTGGGATGTTTAGTTCTTTGTATTCATATCCAGACTAGTGTCATGAAACGATTTAGAAAATGATCGACTGAGTGGACCTTTGGTATGATAACGGGAATCTATGCCGCATCCTACCTGATGTTCTGCTCTTCACGCCAGCTATGCTACCATGATGCTATGGATCCCCAAAGCGTAGCAGGAACATTTCCCTCGGCCGGTAATATGAGCTCACAAGCCATAGCTCCATTCTTCATCATGAGTCACGGATGCCATCAGCCTCTTGGCAATGAAAACCATGTATTCGACAAAACTGGTCCCAAGCATGGAGTTTATTCCCCAAAGAAAAACCAGCAAATTTGAAGCTTTATATCATAGCCTTAAATTCCAGGGTTCTAAAAAAGCACCACCCGAAAGTGTTATAACTCAGAAAACTATAGGTCTTCTTCTTTAGGTTCTCTGCCAAGTGGCAGGTCCAAACGTCCAATGTCTCCATCTTTCACGCTGTTGTGCCATGTCCTTTAGTTCTCTGTAACCCTTCTCCATCATCCCATCCAGCAGTTTTTGTCTAGGTCTTCCTCTGCACCTTTTCCCCTCCAATCTTCCTTCAATTATTTCTTTCTGCAGTGAGTTTCCTCGCAGCAAATGTCCTATTCAATTCTTTTGTCTTGTCTTTGTTGCATCTACATGTAGCAGAGATCTTTTCTCTTCTACCATCGTCAGCACTTCCTCGTTCGTAACATGCTTTGCCCAGCTAATTTTCTCCATCTTTCTCCATACCCACATTTCAAAAGCTTCCAGCCGCTTGGTGTCTTCTTTTCTCATTGTCCATGTCTCTGCGCCATATGACGTCACACTCCATAATCAATGTTTTGACCATTCTTTTCTTCAGATTCCTATTTAGCCCTCCTCTTAGCAATTCTTTCCATTTTAAGAATGCCTCTTTACCCATTGCTATTCTACTCTTTATTTCTTGATGACACTTGGCGTCGCTTGATATTAAGCTTCCCAAGTAGCAGAATTCCTTCACCTGCTCTATTTCTTCTCCATCTATTTTGATACATATAGTTGTTTCCTTTTCCTTACTGATCCTCATAACTTTTGTCTTTTTGATGTTTATTTTCATGTTGTATTCTTCTGAGGTCGCATTTAGCCGATCTATCATTCGTTGTAGATCCTTTTCGTTTCCTGCCAGCATCGCTTGATCGTCCGCAAACCTTAAAGCTTTTATCAGTTTTCCTCCTACTTTTATTCCTTCTTCTGTACCATCAATTGCCTCTCTTATTAACTCTTCTATGTATATATTAAACAGTAATGGTGACAACGGACACCCCTGCCGCACTCCTCTACCAATTTGTCCCGGTTCAGAATATTCTCCTTCTATTCTGACTCTGACCTTTTGCCCCATATACAGATTTCCAATGAGTCTTCTGTCTCTCCAGTCGACTTCCATCCATCTCAATGCACCCATCAGCTTCCTCCAATCTACTCTGTCAAATGCCTTCTCGTAGTCTACGAAACATATGCATACCTCCATTCCATGTTCGAGACTTCTTTCTGTTAGCATTCTTAGGGCACAAATAGCATCCCTGGTGCCTGTGCCTTTTCTGAACCCAAACTGGTCTTCTCCAAGGCATCCATCTGCTTCTGCTTTAGCTTGTAATCTTTTTGTGATCACCTTCATCATCACCTTTGAAGCATGTGTTAGCAAGCTGATGGTACGATGCTCCTCACAACTAGTTGAAATTGGTTTTTTCTTTATTGGGATCATGATGATTTCTAGAAAATCCTCTGGCCAAATTCCTGTTGTGTATATGTCTTGGCATAGTGTGACCAGTTCCTTCATTGCTTTTTCTCCCAGACATTTGAGTATTTCAGCCGGTATGTTATCGCTTTCTTCTGTTTTACTATCTTTCATTTCCTTGATGGCTGCTAGCACTTCCTCCCTCAGTATATCCGGTCCTGTGTTCTCCTTATCTTCTGCTATCGTTTCTTTCATAATCTCTGTGGGTCTAGTTTTGCTCTGATATAGATCTTCCACATATTCTTTCCATCTTTCTCTTACCTCTTTAGGATCTTGCAGCATCACTCCATTCTTATCTTGCACTGCGATTCCTCCTCCTGTTGTCTTCTTTTTAGTGATCCTCTTCACTGTTTCGTACACGTT
>OX457036.1:38604253-38641753 GCA_949752735.1 Lumbricus terrestris
AAGAATCCTTGTGGAGACAAACGTTTCATCATTCGAATGCAGCCAAAGCATGGTCTCACACACACACAAACGTGTGTCTTCACAAAGAATCCTTGTGGAGACAAACGTTTTATCATTCGAATACAGTAGGCCAAAGCATGGTCTCACACACACACAAACGTGTGTCTTCACAAAGAATCCTTGTGGAGACAAACGTTTTATCATTCGAATACAGTAGGCCAAAGCATGGTCTCACACACACACAAACGTGTGTCTTCACAAAGAATCCTTGTGGAGACAAACGTTTTATCATTCGAATGCAGCCAAAGCATGGTCTCACACACACACAAACGTGTGTCTTCACAAAGAATCCTTGTGGAGACAAACGTTTCATCATTCGAATGCAGCCAAAGCATGGTCTCACACACACACAAACGTGTGTCTTCACAAAGAATCCTTGTGGAGACAAACGTTTCATCATTCGAATGCAGCCAAAGCATGGTCTCACACACACACAAACGTGTGTCTTCACAAAGAATCCTTGTGGAGACAAACGTTTCATCATTCGAATGCAGCCAAAGCATGGTCTCACACACACACAAACGTGTGTCTTCACAAAGAATCCTTGTGGAGACAAACGTTTCATCATTCGAATGCAGCCAAAGCATGGTCTCACACACACACAAACGTGTGTCTTCACAAAGAATCCTTGTGGAGACAAACGTTTCATCATTCGAATGCAGCCAAAGCATGGTCTCACACACACACATACGTGGGTCTTCACAAAGAATCCTTGTGGAGGCAAACGTTTTATCATTCGAATACAGTAGGCCAAAGCATGGTCTCACACACACACACACACAAACGTGTGTCTTCACAAAGAATCCTTGTGGAGACAAACGTTTCATCATTCGAATGCAGCCAAAGCATGGTCTCTCACACACACACAAACGTGTGTCTTCACAAAGAATCCTTGTGGAGACAAACGTTTCATCATTCGAATACAGTAGGCCAAAGCATGGTCTCACACACACACACAAACATGTGTCTTCACAAAGAATCCTTGTGGAGACAAACGTTTCATCATTCGAATGCAGCCAAAGCATGGTCTCACACACACACACAAACGTGTGTCTTCACAAAGAATCCTTGTGGAGACAAACGTTTCATCATTCGAATGCAGCCAAAGCATGGTCTCACACACACACAAACGTGTGTCTTCACAAAGAATCCTTGTGGAGACAAACGTTTCATCATTCGAATGCAGCCAAAGCATAGTCTCACACACACACAAACGTGTGTCTTCACAAAGAATCCTTGTGGAGACAAACGTTTCATCATTCGAATGCAGCCAAAGCATGGTCTCACACACACACAAACGTGTGTCTTCACAAAGAATCCTTGTGGAGACAAACGTTTCATCATTCGAATGCAGCCAAAGCATGGTCTCACACACACACAAACGTGTGTCTTCACAAAGAATCCTTGTGGAGACAAACGTTTTATCATTCGAATACAGTAGGCCAAAGCATGGTCTCACACACACACAAACGTGTGTCTTCACAAAGAATCCTTGTGGAGACAAACGTTTCATCATTCGAATGCAGCCAAAGCATGGTCCGACACACACACAAACGTGTGTCTTCACAAAGAATCCTTGTGGAGACAAACGTTTTATCATTCGAATGCAGCCAAAGCATGGTCTCACACACACACAAACGTGTGTCTTCACAAAGAATCCTTGTGGAGACAAACGTTTCATCATTCGAATGCAGCCAAAGCATGGTCTCGCACACACACAAACGTGTGTCTTCACAAAGAATCCTTGTGGAGACAAACGTTTCATCATTCGAATGCAGCCAAAGCATGGTCTCACACACACACAAACGTGTGTCTTCACAAAGAATCCTTGTGGAGACAAACGTTTCATCATTCGAATGCAGCCAAAGCATGGTCTCACACACACACAAACGTGTGTCTTCACAAAGAATCCTTGTGGAGACAAACGTTTCATCATTCGAATGCAGCCAAAGCATGGTCTCACACACACACAAACGTGTGTCTTCACAAAGAATCCTTGTGGAGACAAACGTTTTATCATTCGAATACAGTAGGCCAAAGCATGGTCTCACACACACACAAACGTGTGTCTTCACAAAGAATCCTTGTGGAGACAAACGTTTCATCATTCGAATGCAGCCAAAGCATGGTCCGACACACACACAAACGTGTGTCTTCACAAAGAATCCTTGTGGAGACAAACGTTTTATCATTCGAATGCAGCCAAAGCATGGTCTCACACACACACAAACGTGTGTCTTCACAAAGAATCCTTGTGGAGACAAACGTTTCATCATTCGAATGCAGCCAAAGCATGGTCTCACACACACACAAACGTGTGTCTTCACAAAGAATCCTTGTGGAGACAAACGTTTCATCATTCGAATGCAGCCAAAGCATGGTCTCACACACACACAAACGTGTGTCTTCACAAAGAATCCTTGTGGAGACAAACGTTTCATCATTCGAATGCAGCCAAAGCATGGTCTCACACACACACAAACGTGTGTCTTCACAAAGAATCCTTGTGGAGACAAACGTTTCATCATTCGAATGCAGCCAAAGCATGGTCTCACACACACACAAACGTGTGTCTTCACAAAGAATCCTTGTGGAGACAAACGTTTTATCATTCGAATGCAGCCAAAGCATGGTCTCACACACACACAAACGTGTGTCTTCACAAAGAATCCTTGTGGAGACAAACGTTTCATCATTCGAATGCAGCCAAAGCATGGTCTCACACACACACAAACGTGTGTCTTCACAAAGAATCCTTGTGGAGACAAACGTTTTATCATTCGAATACAGTAGGCCAAAGCATGGTCTCACACACACACAAACGTGTGTCTTCACAAAGAATCCTTGTGGAGACAAACGTTTCATCATTCGAATGCAGCCAAAGCATGGTCCGACACACACACACAAACGTGTGTCTTCACAAAGAATCCTTGTGGAGACAAACGTTTTATCATTCGAATGCAGCCAAAGCATGGTCCGACACACACACACAAACGTGTGTCTTCACAAAGAATCCTTGTGGAGACAAACGTTTTATCATTCGAATGCAGCCAAAGCATGGTCTCACACACACACAAACGTGTGTCTTCACAAAGAATCCTTGTGGAGACAAACGTTTCATCATTCGAATGCAGCCAAAGCATGGTCTCACACACACACAAACGTGTGTCTTCACAAAGAATCCTTGTGGAGACAAACGTTTCATCATTCGAATGCAGCCAAAGCATGGTCTCACACACACACAAACGTGTGTCTTCACAAAGAATCCTTGTGGAGACAAACGTTTCATCATTCGAATGCAGCCAAAGCATGGTCTCACACACACACAAACGTGTGTCTTCACAAAGAATCCTTGTGGAGACAAGCAGCCTCCCTGTGTCTTGTCTTTCTATCTCTCACTCTGCATCCATCTCTCTGTCTCTGTCTGTCTCTCTGTCTGTCTCTCTCTGTCTCTTGCTGTCCGTCTCTGTCTCTGTCTGTCTGTCTGTATGTCTGTCTGTCGGTATCTCTCTCACACACCCACACACACTCACACAGACACACGTGTGTGAGTACCCATATTGAATCTTTGTGGAGACAAAAGTTTCATTATCTGAGTTCAGTAAGCATAGTCTCACACGTACATTGGTCACGTTATTGAATTCTTGTGGAGACAATCATTTTATCTATTTAATGCGGTCTGCATATTCATACACTCACACACTGTCCCTCCTCACACAGTGATTCCTATTTAGAACAGATTCATGTTAATCAGGATAGCCGGGTCTACTAAATAAGTGAAAAAGAACCTTAAGCCTATACCAAGTATTACAAAGAATTTTTTTAATTTTTATCCTGGTTTTAGACTGGGTACGGTTATTTAAACTTGAAAAGGGTTTTCTTCTCAGTAGGTTTACTCAAGCTTTTGAATTTGGTGTGCAAGATTTATATGTCAATCAAACTCATCTTAAACTGAAACATCATCGGTATTTTGAGAGTAAAATTATTCTTGTTTGAAGATCACGAGAGTGGACGAAAAATATTTAATCTCACACTTAGAACGCCGTTTCTGAGCCACAATAATTTTCTGAAATCGTGTTATTGTATCTAAACAGGCTAATAGTAATAGGGAGCTCAGGTATAACATCGTAGTGTGTAGAAAGCATAGATCCTTGTACCCACATGCACTGCTTTCGGTAAGGTATGTTTTGGCACTATTCATGCACACACACACACACAGCACACACTCCTGACTCCATAAGACATCCATATGGAGACATGTGTGTGTGTTCGACACTGTAATGAATATTAATTAGATGTGTGCATATATAATATAAGTAGTTCCTTGACCCCAGAGAGTTATGTGTACTTTAAGGCATGTTTTGAACTCATGACTTGTACCCACATGGAATGTCCGCTTAAGGTAGTGTATGCGGGTATGTGTGTGTGTGTGTGTGTGTGTGTGTGTGTGTGTGTGTGTGTGTGTGTGTGTGTGTGTGTGTGTGTGTGTGTGTGTGTGTGTGTGTGTGTGTGTGTGTGTGTGTGTGTGTGTAGGCATACACATTACACACTGTTGTTGATTGCTAGTGATATCAATGCATGGCGTTTAAGTCAGAAGCATACGTCAATGCCCTGGCAGTCACAAGACGGTCGTTTATGACTGATAGCTACCTATGTCAGCGTTGAAGGCTTTTCATTGCAGGCAACGCGCTATAGCCGAGCGGGTAACCGTGTCGACTTTTCAGTGTCGGCGACCAGATTTCGAATCTCGCATTTGTCATGTGACCATGGAGTCATGGACGACAAGGATTGCGCCGTAGATGGCTATGTGATTTTTGTAGCTCCTTTGTTTTCACCGTAATAAAACGTGGCGTCTCTAAATGAACTGAGAAGCCTGCATGTATCTCCAATTCTCCACCGATCAAAATCGTCTATTATGCATAGTCTATTATAGGTTCACGAGGGTTGGCAGTTTTGCCACAATTTTTTTGAAAAATTTAATAACGATTTTTTTAACTTTCAATGTTCTAATCCGTTCATGTTACTACTACCAAAGTGTGTGATGAGTAGAAATGCAGAAAATTAAATATTTTTTGTTAAAAGCTGAAAAATTGTTTTTTATATAATTCGTCATGGAGTTGACTTGCATCACGGAGTTGTTATCGCATAGTTGCCGTCCACATTTGAGAGTCTTGAGGCACCAATAGAAATTATATTTAATTATTTTCAGTCATACCCTTCTCAGAATACTAAGAATGGAGTCATCATTGCCAGTCATAGTCAAAATATTTGCAATCTGTCAACTTTATGCTCCATGACGTCGTCGTCGTTTCACGGAGTTGACCGTCATGGAGTTGACAAATCATTTAAATTATAGTTTTGAGCAAAAAACGCCACACGCGAAACAACAAAAGTTTGATGATGATTGCAAAAATGACACGACACTACAACTTTCACAAAGAACACATATTGAAATTATATTTTAAATTTTGTCGAATATTGATGTCATGGAGTTAACCAGCGTCACGGAGTTGACCGTCATGGAGTTGACATTTCACTTCCTTTTCTGTAAAAACCGCCGCACGCGAAGCAACTAAAGTTTGATGGTGATTGCAACAAAGACATGACTCTATCACTTCCAAAATGGACGCATTATATTGAAAGTTTTATTTTCATTTTCTGAAATATTTGCGTCACGGAGTTGACATCAAATAAACATACGCAGCGCAATGATCTTGTTTAAAATCTGCTGCACATTAAATGAACGGCAAAAGAATCTTTTTTTGTTTATTAGCAGCACTGGTAGGCACAAATGAAGAAATACCAGCCGCTAAATACAGCAAGGATCACAAACCCTTACTTGTGGACCCTAGTTTTGTTATCGTCATGGAGTTGACATCTTGTTCAAGAACAACAGCCATTGTTTCTTTTAAAATTCATTAAAATTTAATTGTGTGCTCAAATACAATATATTAAGCATATTTTATACAGTACACACTCCGTTACCAAAAATAAATATTAAATGATCGGTCTGGCAGTATGCGGAATTGGAGATAAAGAAGTTTTCCCGGCATCGACTAACCTGGGACTACATCTGGGACAACACAGTTTCTATTGGAAATGCTTCAACTGTGCGGTTATAAAGTCACCTAAATAATTTATTTACCTGCCATTTTAAAATTCTTTTGATTTTATTTAGGCCACCCAGCTGAAATAGACCTACGTAACGGATTATCTTAAATAATCATTTAAGCTTTTAAAGAATATTTTAAATACCGCGGACAGCAAAGTGAGCACTTATTGTAGAAACACTCTTACATGCTCTTGAAGGAGACCGATATAGTCGAGTGAGATTTGTAGGCTATAGGCTACTGTGACAACATTCCATGCGGGAGTCAATCATTGTTTCTCAAAGATTTTTGAATAAGTACCGCAAGGCTAAGCGCTCCGCCGCTGGTTGCACTCTGCCAGTGCCAGTCCCAAGCCTGGATAAAGGAGGAGGGCATCGCTAATGGTCTTTGTTACTACACAGCAACTACATACACGCAACGGTTTTGGATGGTTTGCCTGCCACATGATTTTAACTTTAATGTCTGAGAGATATGTTAACTGACGCGGGATAGACACAGGAAAATAGAAGCATAAAGCCTACTTGGCACAAGGTGTCAATGCATTTGGTGCATATAAACCAGGACCGTGCTGGTATTGACGGTTAGCGGTCCAACGTTTGCTGCTTAAGAATCGGACTAGCACCAACGGTACCATTTTTATCGCTTTTTGGCGAATGCTGTCAAACGAAACCATAATATAATGGCGTCTGACTGTAGCCTAAAACGTCTAACAAAGGTGAATGGTTGGATGGTATGCATCCATGCCAGCCAACTTTCACGGCCCGTCCGTCATTCTTCAAGAATCACAGCCTACCTGTAAAGGACTGGTCTAAGGCTCTCCAAGTCTAGTATAGCCTATATATGTCATTCAGTAGGCTACATGAAAGACAGTATATAGGGCCTACTGTCTAACTATTGAATCAGGAAGTTCTTAGATTTACTTATTTCAACAAACAGCAGTAGGCCTACAGCACATTCAAGAACTGTGTCAATTCATCGTTTGAGTTGCTTTATTGTAGCCTATAGGAAATCAACTCAAATACAACACAGAAACTGTGCTGGATTAATTCACACCAAGAACATTAAATTTTCTGCCCTACCTTATAGTCTTTTTTATATAGACGCTGACATTGACTGATAACTATGGCTAAGAAATAGGTTTTTATAGGCCTATTGTAATCTACATGCAATTTATTTGTACTAAAGCAATTTTCAGTATAAAGAGTGCCACGCTTCTGTTAGTTTTGACTGCATGTTTAACTGGGTTAGCACAGCGGAAGCGACTACTGTCACATTTATAATTTCACAAGTTGTTCAACATGAAATATTGTAAGACTGACAGCGAGATTTCAAATAATTAAAATAAATCTGCTCTTCTTCCTTAATAAACTTTTTGCTTCTTTTCAGTTTATTTGGACTTTGGTTAACCGCTTCACTATATTCTGGCAAAAGTCTGCAGCTGTCCGCTGCCAATTATCTGTAGATCTAATGGTTAAACAGCCTTCTAAGACATCACATGCCTAGTTATGAGGTCTAATAGTAGTGCAACTCAAAACAAGACTCGACATCTCTAACTTTTCACTTTTTGTTGTATAAAACGAAAAGTTCAATGAATGAGCACCAAAGTTGTTGACCTAAACAATTTTTGGACACCAGTATCTAGCAAACGTATAATATTATAATTATAGGCTAATTAATTCAAACGATTGATAAATTTTACAACTACAGTATACCTTTAGCACAGACCTAACCGGACACTGGCGCTATAGCAAATGTACACCGTGGTTAAAAAAGTAAGCCAAACTGTTTTTCATTTATCTCCAGCGCCTGATCATTAGTCTAATCATTCTAAATTTTCCCCAATATTTAGAGAATTGAACCAAGAATATGATTTCAAAATATCATGCCATAAATTTGAACGGATAGAAAGATAATTTTATTATGAATCTTTCAACTTCATCTGCCGAAATTTCAGTTTCTTGCAATTTTCTTTTGGGTTTTGTAACAAAGTAGCCTACTTCAAACATGAAAAAGTCTTTAATATTTTTGTGAAGAAACCTTAAGTAGTTATTGTTTGATTATTTACATAAAGTAGATGTTATAGATGACAGGATTTAAATCTGGACTGTTCGAAGGCCATAGTATGGTGTCTCTCTTGCTAGCATTTCGATGGTTTATCTGGCTCTTTATGCTGGCACTGTTCTGTTGAACAATTTTGGGGCTATAGATTTCTTATAACAGGTGGAAGATGTTGTAACAGCAGAACGTTGCGATAAAAGACTCGGTTAATTTTTACTCCAGGATCACTGAAGACCAAAAGTGGGAACTATCAAGCATCGAAACCGCAACGAGCATCATAACAGACTTGCTGAAAACTGAAAATTCGGGAGATGAAGTCGAAATATTCATATCTTTATATCTGTTCAAATTTGTGACATGATATTAATTTTTTGAATTCTATTCTTGCTTCAATTCTCTAAATAATGGGAAAATTTTAGTTTGATTAATCATCAGGAATTAGAGCTAAAAGAAAAACAGTTTGCCTTGCTTTTTATTGAACCATGCACGGTGTAGGCCTATATAGATCTATAGGCTTATACCTTTCCAGTGCACCCTCTGTAGCTAGCCTACCATCCGACTATTGTTCTTGTGCGTGCATGCATGGTATACCCTCCATACATACACATGCATGTTCACAATATTTTTCCCGTTGTTGATTTTTAATGTGCTTTGACGTGTAACTGGGTGCGGTGTTCCTCTTTTCCTAAATTAAACGAAGATTATTATATGCAGAGTTGTCGCTTGCAAGCAATGCCATGCAGCCCACTCACGCTCACAGGCTGCTTCGTCATCGCGCAGTCCAAACAAGCTGAACCCTGAGTGACTGAGTCTTCTTCAAAATAATGACTCATCGCGTCGTAAAACACGTATATGCACAGAATAGAGTAACTGTTACCAGCGCATGAGCCATCTCACTAGAACTGCTCTGGGAGCCTCTGGTCGAATACTGGGCGTTTGTTGGTTTTTGGCTCCTTCATTTGGAACGACCTCCACCCTCACTGAAGGCTAGATTAAAGACTCGTTTTCCTCACCAGTCCCTTTTTCCTCTGCCCCAGGACTTTTTTAACGTGCAGTTGTGCACAAAATGATGGGAAAGGAAAGAAGGAGTTGTGCAGTTTTAAAAATTCCTTTAAAATAGCCCTGCTCTGTCCTGCATGAGAGCGCCTCTGAATAAGCCATAGTCACTCAGCGAGAGGCATGCACTATATAAATTTGTGAATACAATACGATAAGGGACTATGCATAAGTCGGGTTATTGTCTTGCTTTTCCAGGTAAAACCGCATTTGGATTTTGGATTATTAAAGCTTTTTCTGATGAAGGCCAAAGCAAATTCTTGGGGGGGGGCTATGCCACCGTTTTATATAGGCCCTACATGTAGCTCTTTTGTAGCCTATCATTAATCAATTGGCGACCCGTGCAGCACAGCAGGGAACATCGAAGCAGAATTGATTAAGTTTCCAAACTCAAAATCCTCTTGCAAGCATCTTTGCAGCACAACACAATACCACTAAAAAACAATTATTGCTCATGCGGCCTAAAATAGCATTCGTTCTTGTTTTTCAAAGTTTAGACACATGCATGGTCACGCGCAACCTATTCAAAGCACGCACTCTAGTTTAGCAGTCATTGTCATAAGCCGCGTTTTCATTGACGAACATTGAAGTGCTCGTCATAGCTCGATGCGTACGCGTACCTTATATAAGGTACGCGTATCATACGTGCGTACCTTTCAAATAATAAAATACGCGTACCATACGCGTATTTTATTTCTGAATATTATTATATGTCAGTGTTTTGACGCTTCACCGATATTAAATTACTTACTTATTGGCACATGCAAACAAAGTGACGTCACCAGCGTATTTACGTTATCATAAGAATATCACCAATAAGTTGAGTACTTGACAAGTGACCAAAGTAGTGTTAAGTAGGTTTTTTTACATTTTAATAAAAACTTCGTGATAGCACCATATGTAATGTTTCACGCACAAATTTAAAATGACTTATAGCATGTGGTACGGTTAAGTGTTGTACCGTACCTTTTAGGCCTACACCTTTTACGTACCCTTCAATAAGGTACGTTAAAATACGTACGTACCTTTCAAAAAATAAAATACGTACCATACGTACCCTCGAGCTATGGTGCTCGTAAAGACTGTGCGTTACCAGTGAGTCATCATTTCTTATCTTTAACTGGCGCAAACCTTAGTGTCATTATACCGACAGTTCTCATTGGTAAAATCATCCTGTTTGCGTCATATATATAGCCTATATATACTCATTGCATGCACTCCTTTAGAAATCTGGCCGTGATAAGGACGCTTCCAATGACCCCTTGGAAATTGCTGGAGCCCAGGGCTGTTTTTAAGGAATTTGTAAGACTGCACAACCCCTTCTTTCCCTTCCCATCCTGAGCATCCTCCATGGTAAATTACTTCCAATCGGATGACAATGACCTGTTTTGCTAGCTTCAACTGCACAGAACTTGTGACAAACGTGCTTCTACAGCTGCACAAATCCGTTTAGAACTACACATTTAGTGTACAACTGCACGTTTAAAAAAAACCCTGCTGGAGTCTTCTAAGGAAAATCACGCGAATTCCATCTTCTGCGTACACCGGTATAGGCTACCATCACTGACCAAGAAATCTTCAGAGTTTACGGTTTGATATGTATCTGAAAAAGGAACTCCCGATGTGTCGGCGGCACTTCCAACAAAGTGTCAGTCCGCATCACAAAGGAGTTCGAAATTGAAAAGACCATTCAGATGACAAGGACGCACACAAGGGCGGATACAGAAATTTTCGAAGGGGGGGGCTAATTTTTCGGTCTTGGGACTCGGGACAATGAACAATTATTGTCTTGGTCGTCGAAAAATCTGATGACTTTTTTTGGTTATTCGTCTCCAATTTCCAAGAAAAAGATACAATTTTATCCGCCAAAATAGTTGGTGACCTTTTTTTAGTCGTACGGACCTCGTATACGGGCCTCGTGCGTGTGGGGAGGGACCTGCGGAACTACTCATGGGGGGGGGACGTCAACTTTATGAGCCAAAATAGCTGGTCGAAAATAAAGAAATTTCTAAATGGGGGGCCATGGCCGGATTGGCCCCCCCTCTGGATCCGCTCCTGGGGGCACTTGAGGCCGGACGATTCGTGGAAATGGATCTATTCAGTCTTCACCAAATAAATTACGCTCTACAAGCAGGATGAGAATTGTCAGGGTTATGAGATTGAAGACTCGACCGCCACTGGCCTTCTTTAGGGCACTACAATTAAGTCTTCACTGCGTGCACACTGCACAGTGCACATCATATGGGGGAGGGGGGTTGTGTCCAACTACTGCAGTCGTTCAGTGTGGTTTAGCTTTTTTTTACTCAAGTCACTGACAGGCAGAATGAATTTGCTTGGTGTATGGTAATGGCTGCTTTAAATGCACATGGGATAATGGATGCAGAGAGAAAGAAGAGTGAGCTATAGCGCCTCACTTCAGTCTGATGAACATCTGTACCGCATAGCTGTTAGAAATAGGCTGTTGACAAATTCATATGGTAACAGCTCATGATAATTATTGGAATTAATGGTCCATCGCTGAGGAGCTGGAATGCTACCAAATATTATGTTGTCTATTGGTTGAAATCAGGGAGCCATAAATAATAAGACCACGGGTGTTTCAAGTTAAACGTAAAATTATAATACACTGGAAGTAAACAGAGCAGTAAACTGGCTGATTAACGCACCATATAGGCATTGGCAGAAGCATCAACAATTGTTTTTAAGCTTGGGCAATGACCTAGGCCCTATATATAATTATATATATACATATATATTGATGCTTTGAACCGGTATTTGATGAATTTCTATTAGCTAATTTCTACGCAGTCACGAATTTAAGAATCAAATTTTTTATGCTTTTCTCGTATTGCTTTGAATTTGTTATAGAAATTCAACTATAGAATTCATAATATTCATATCGGTTGCTTGCATTGCGCATATATTTTAATTCTTAGCATTTTCTTTCACAATTCAATTTGTAGCTTTGTAATAAAAAAAACTAATGTTCTGGGTTATATGCTGACCATGCGAATTGCATAGGCCTGTTAACAGATTTGACGATGTCATTAATCTAAACATTATATTGCATAATCGCATTCTTTAATTTTATCAACAAAGGACTAGATTTTAATTTGAGTATGATTTGCAAACCTGCTAGCCTATAGCTTTAAAAACTATTGCTTTCAAATTATGGTCACATCCGTTTGAAAACTACTGATCAAAATGGTGAACTCTCCACATGGGTTAAAGTCTGATACCTTCCAGGTTTTTCTCTACATAGACATTAGACAAGTCTATATATAGGACTGTGTCACTGTGACGACTGACAGAATAGTGTATTTGACAATGCTTCGCAGAGAGGTAGGCCTATAAACACGAGCGATGATACAGATTTTTGTAGCAAATTGTTTACTTCAATCATAAAAGTATCTAAACGTGTTTACTTCAATCATAATAGTAACTAAACGTTTACTCAATTGTAAACATTTTGCAATTCTTGTTCTCATCATGTTCAGCTAAAACATTATTGACGAACGTCAATAAAGATTCGATTGTAAGTAAGCTATCTTTTGATTGTAGCTATAGCCTATAAATTATAGATCTTTAGGCGTAGAATAATAGATCTTCTTTATTAGTGTTCTGCCCTTAGGCAGATCGTACAAGATTCAAACGACACCATTCTTGTCTATTCTGTGATTTTGTTCTTGATTTCTTTATATCCTCGTCCCTTTTCTCTGTCCATCAACCAGTTCAACATAATCTTTCTTGGTTTTTCCGGGTGGTTTCTTTCCCTCCATTTTTCCCTCGAGAACAGTACTCAAGAGCGAGTCTCCCCTCAGCATGTGTTCATCTGCCTCTTCCGCATTGTATCAATCAGCTATCTTTATTCTTGCACCAGTTACAGCACCTCTTCATTGACTTTGTAGTCCATTCAACTAATCAGTCAGTCAGATGCCCTCAGATGCCCGTTATAATCCAGCATATAGCTGGACAGTGGACACATAATTAAATTTAGGGATTTGTCCAATTAAACGTCCTGCAGAGCTGTAAGACTGTAAGTCTCTGTTTATTCGATGAGATGGGAGGCCAGAGTAGAGTGATGATCGAGCAATAGTCAAGACGGGAAGTAACATTAAGGGAATGGACTAGAGTGGTGACAGCACTGGATGTTAGCGAACGAGAAATTGTGCGAAGCTGACGCAGTTTATAGTAACAGTCTCGAGCAAGTCGGTGAATTAAATTTACTAGATGGATCCAAAGTAAAATCTTTTTCTGCGGGCGTCTTTTATGACTAACCCTTGTAGCCTAAACTTTGAATGTAGGCCTAAAGTTAAGTCGAAGAGCTTAGAAGATTCACTCAAGATAGCCAATGCAATTTTAATAATAATAATAATAATATAATAATAATAATAATAATAATAATAATAATAATAATTTTTATAATAATCAGATGCACAATGTCATGACGTCATTGCGCGGGCCATTGTCTTCGCTGCCATCTGGACAAATTTGATTGTTGTAACCATGGCAACTCTAATGTGATTGTGTAAACGTGCTAACCAGTGAAAGAGCGAAACGTGCTTGTCAACTCCATGGAAAAGCTATAATAACAATGACCAGCGTAGAACCGACTGAAGTTCAAATAAACTTCATCTTAACAGATACGCACGAAACGACCATTTGATAGCCGCATGGCTCATCGGAAAGTCGGCCTAGCTGTTGTTCCATGTCCTCTTTTAAATGCACAAATAATATACCTCAACAAAAGGGTCAATAGTTAACGTACACACACGTGTATAGCGGTATTGTCGACACACTGCCTTTCGCGAAAAATTGATGTGTGAAAGCAAAATAGGCAAGCATGCCACGGGTGTGTGGCTGTCACCTGCTTCCAACGGTAACGTGCCGCGTCAGACGGTCTTGCCTTATCCGCTTAGCATAACACTGTGTGAACGTTATGAGACAGCAATTAATCCTCTGTGAAATCGTATAGGCAGATTTACCACCCATAATTCAATGCTTTCTTACTCGTCTGCAGTGCTTTTTTCTTCAAGGAATGGATCGGTGACTGAATAAATTCAGAACAATGATAGAGCATGTTTTATACCAATAATTTCATTTTATTAAAATTATACTGCAGTATTAATAAACACTAAAATTCAATTAAAGTAACCAGTTAGCTAAAATTAATTAAATACTTTTAATGGCTAGAAAAATCTCTTATCGCTGTTCCGGAACGGGCCCGTTGGAAAAGAAGCACTGCTCGTCTGAATCTAATTTCATTTCTCCATATCTGTCTCTAGAATATATGCATCTATACGGTATGATCCGAAGAATGTCCCTGAAAACAATTCCATGGGAATTTCGAATTGTCGGTTAGGAAGCTGCTGATCGAGCCAACGATATATCTGCTGAATGGAGGACTGAGCCGACCTCAATATAATTCATTCATTCATTCGGACATTTATATAGCGCTCCTTCAAGAAAAAACTACTCAGAGGCGCTCCCGACTCCAGCGCGCCCAAAAAGAACAGTTTAAGTTTAGTAAGGAAGGATCCTGGTAGAGTCCCAGGGTGTAGGCGCAGCTCAAAAGGAAGGCCATTCCAACCACTGGTCCAACCACAGAAAAGGCTCGATTCTTCATGGTAGTAGTACGAGCAAAAGGAACTAAGAGTACTCCCTTATCAGCAGAGCGTGGCTGACGACGTCCTTGGATACCCAATGTAAAGCTGCATAGCTCTCGGAGGTAAATTGGGGCAAGGCCTTGACAACATCGCCATACCAATGCAGGCCGTATGTATGTATGTATGTATGTATGTATGTATGTATGTATGTATGTATGTATGTATGTATGTATGTATGTATGTATGTTAGTATGTATGTATGTATGTATGTATGTGTGTATGTGTGTGTGTATGTATGTATGTATGTATGTATGTATGTATGTATGTATGTATGTATGTATGTATGTATGTGTGTGTGTGTGTATGTATGTATGTATATATGTATGTATGTATGTATGTATGTATGTATGCATGTATGTATGTATGTATGTATGCATGTATGTATGTATGTATGTATGTATGCATGCATGCATGTATGTACGTAATATCTATCATCAGCCCAACCATTCGCACAGCCAAAAGCTTTGCATTAGCGGAAATCAATGCAGCTTTCATTTTCATCCAAATAACGTTAGTATAAGAAGTCATGGCGTTTCCGTTAAGTTACTAATGTTACTAAAGAACATCATTTCATCGTAAGAAAATAAAAAAAGCGAGCAGAAATCGCAAGAGAATGAAAACTAATTGCGACAATTTAAAAGCACACGTCCTGAGCCAAAAACGACGCAAAATACTATAGTCCACACAGAGGCGGATCCAGGGGGGCCAATCCGGCCATGGCCCCCCATTTAAAAATTGCATGGGACGTGGCCCCCCATTTGGTTTCAACAAGCCATTAAATAAATGTAGTGGAGGAAAAAACAGGACATCAGGCTCCCCCATAAAAAAAATTGTATGGGCGTGGCCCCCCCGTCGATTTAGCGGCGGTTGAGATGGTATCTTTATCCCAGAAAATTGGTCAATGACTAAAAAAAAAGATCATCAGTTTTTTCGGCGGCAACAACAAGACCCAAAATTTTGGCCCCCTTCCTTTCGAAAATTTCTGTATCCGCCCTTGAGTCCACATATTTAAGCTAGAGTGCAGAAAGCGCACAAACCAACTCGACAGGTTATTTACATGTAGATGACTTACTACTTATCTATAGCGACAGCTAGGTTGCTAAAGAATATAAAACATCCCAAATAATGTAGTGTGGACCCGGGCCATCTTGTAAGAGCTTAATGCGATTTGCATCCATACAACTCAGTCCGATTACATTGCGAGGCGTTTCCATTTCTGGGTATAATGTACACTGTAGAATACAGAGCTGTAATTTCACTCTAAAGGCCAAGTTTCTGCTGCTCTCTGGAAATATACTATCCTTGTTTTCCAGCTATCATTCATTATATAGCTCGTGAAAATCGGTATTCAAAATACAGCTTTTCACGAGCTCTTACTCAACTTAAATCACGCTATAGGAGTTAGAAAAGGAGCTACAGAACCCACTGAGCGACTTTTTCTTCTATTATCGTGATGGAGGACTATGAGATGGTTGTACGAGGAGTTGCATAGCCTATAGATGCGCGGGAGCAGTGGCGGTCTCAGTCGTACACTTTCAGAATGTCGCGACAAGGTCATGGGAGTTACATGTATTCAGAAGGTCGAAGAATTAGATGTAAGAAAGATGTTAAAAAGTCCAAAGAATTTCAGGCAGATCATAAGGCGGGTTAAGAATAAACTATATAGGCAGGTCAAATGACACGGTGTGACTATAGTTGTGGCGCCGCCATTGTGTGTGGGAGCCACTCTAATATTGTGGCCTACCTGACACTTAGACCAGTTCTAAAAGAGGTCTATACTGCGGGACTCTTCAGGTGTGGCTGAGGAATAATAGCCACGGAGCAATTTTACTATTTTATTTTTTGTGCTATTGTCGCGATACGATAAAAAATTCTAATATTTAAACTTTCGTCGGTCAGCTGCATACAACAGCGTAAGTTTAGCGAATCGAACCAGAGTTACTTTAGGTTATCTATAGTCCTAGACAAGGCCTATCATGCAGTTGGTTGTATGTGAGGCGCCCTTGTAAAGGTATGACTGTGTCACGGTGCCATAGAAATGGCCATTGTCTATGAATTTTATTTGTCCATCTGATCTGTCCTCCGAGCTTCATGACATACAGTTTCCTTGAACGTTGCCGACAGCTGCACTGACATTGCTGACAGTTCCATTGGACATTGCTGACAGTTCTCTTTGGACATTGCTGACAGTTCTCTTTGGACATTGCTGACAGTTCCCTTGAACGTTGCTGACAGTTCCCTTGGACGCGGTTGGCACTTGGCAGTCCCCTTGAACGTTGCTGACAGTTCATTTGTACGCGGTTGTCAGTTCCCTTGGGCCCTTAGAAGGTTCTGACCAGAATTGACGGTTACTTGTCAGTTCTTTTTCTTTGCTGTGACCATCGGTGAGTCCCTGTATCGCATCTCGCGATACTCACACTGAAACAACAACGAAATCAATTAACATAAATCATGCAGCGGAATAACAGTAGGGTCTATAAAAATGTACGAGTATGGTCTATCTCATTAGTCCCTGTCAAGCGGATACAGGCCATTGTACAAAAAAAACATATAGCCACAACTTATTGTTCGTAAACATCTTAAAACACAGTCGAAAATGTTAACGATTTCCACATAAACGTTTACATCCATACATCCGTCCGTCCATCAATCCATCCATCCATCCATCCATCCATCTATCCGTCCATCAATTCATCCAGCCATCCATTCATCCACCCATCCATCCATCCATCCATCAATCCATCTATCCATCCATCCACCCATCAATCCATCCATCCATCCACCCATTCATCCATCCATCCATCCATCAATCCATCCATCCACCCATCAATCCACCCATCCATCCATCCATCCATCCATCAATCCATCCATCCAACCATCCACCCATCCATCCATCCGTTCATCAATCATTCCACCCATCAATCCACCCATCCATCCGTCCATCAATCCACCCATCCATCCGTCCATCAATCCGCCCATCAATCCATCAATCCATCCATCATCCATCCATCCATCCACCCACCCACCCACCATCCATCCATCCATCCATCCATCCATCCATCCATCCATCCATCCATCCATCAATCCATCCATCCATCATCCATCCATCCATCCATCCATCAATCCGTCCATCCATCCATCCATCCATCCATCCATCATCCGCTTGCCGCTGTTTAGCGAAACAGCGCCATATCAATTATGCTTAGTGTCCCCTCCTCCTTTCTCCAGGCTTGGGACGGGCACTGCCAAAGTACGAGCAGTGGCAGAGTCAGTAACACCCGTCCTTCCATCCACCCACCCACACATGCACATAATAATAATAATAATTATAGGACGAGCCGTTCGCTAGATGGACCCAGCAGACGCCGCCCAGCGACTGACCAGTTCTTTGTCGGACGGAAGACGTGATAGATAGTCGATGAGTTCGTTGTTCGGCTCTAAGTCACCGACGCGAAGTGTTCGCGTGAATCGGACGATGCCCCAGATGAGGATGAGGTAACGAAGAGGAATGGAGTAGAGGATGAGGATGAGGATGCAGAGGAGGATCATCGCCAGGACAGACAACCACGGCACGCGCCAAACGAAGGCACTGCGACACACAAACACACACACACACATGCAGAGAAACGATGTCAGCTGGATAGTCGTTTTCTACCACGTGCTTATTCGTTAAAATAATAATGAATGCATTGCCTGTGTCACGTGATATTCTGTCCCCCCCTCTTAAAGCTATCCGGGGGATGAATTAATCTATCCCCCCCAAATGGAGGCGAAGTGCCTTTTTCAACTTATCTTCGTCTGGGTGGGATACGATTAATACGGAGATACTCTATTTCGTTACACCTGCACTGCCAATTCAAAAATAGGCCTACAGTACAGGTCCTGAACAGACTAACCAAGACTAGTATCGAATATATATATATATATAAGAAATTGTGATTGTTTTCCTTTAATAAACGATCATATATGCGTTCATTGTGAAAGGAGGTGATGGTGCAATTGATGTACAGTGCTGTTCTGATATTAAAGAACGAACGAACGAAGGACTGAACTAATGATAAACCTGCTCAAAGCTGGTACACACCATCATGCCCTAGCACATCCTACTTTACCTTTCGAAATCGTTCTTACTTTTTGATGCGTTCTCCAAGGCATGCGACCATGTCCATGCTTTCTTGAACTTGTAGACAGACGTCTTGAACTGACTGAAGTTTCTCTCGCAAACTCTGAGCTTTCCGCTCATCCTCAACAAACAAACCAACTAACATGGTTGCAGCAGCATCTTCCAAAGCTGACTTAGGTCTCGTCTAAGTCTCGTCTAAGACTCGTCTAAGACTCGTCTAAGTCTCGTCTAAGTCTCGTCTAAGTCTCGTCTAAGACTTGTCTAAGTCTCATCTAAGTCTCGTCTAAGACTCGTCTAAGTTCATGAATAATAATCAAGGAAGAGGGGCCAGGATAGTATAAGCTTTTAGCTTTTGCTTTTGCTGGCTCTTATTGCACTGTGTTTAGCTGCTCACGATTTTATCAGCAGAATTGAGTGTGTGCAAAAAACAAATTCATACAAAAAGTGTCCTGTAAGTCTCGTCTTAGTCTCGTGTAAGTTGCGTCTCGTCTAGGCCAGTTCTCTCTAACCTAATAATTTTTTTCGCATTCTGGACTGGCCCTGGATCGGTCTTGCCTAAGCTAGTGGGGTCTGGTCTAACCCAATCTAAATCTCCTCTGTTTCCTCTATAGGTGAGCATACCCTAAGGCCTAACTCAGTATAGCATGCTGGAGCGCCTCTGAGTAGTTTCCTTGAAGAGGCGCTATATAAATACTTGAATGAATGAATGAATGAATGAATGAATGAATGAATGAATGAATGAATGAATGCTTTGGTATGACCCTCGTTTGGTCTAGGTCTGCACGGTCTCGTCAATAGGTCTGGTCTTGGTCTCGTCGAGTTCAATCAGGTATGGTCTAATTGAATTTAATGATTTTATCTAATCCAGCCATATATATATTCAAGTCTACTGTATTGAAGTCTACTAACATGTCTTGCCTAGTCGTGCTTATAGTCTTTGATCAAGTCTCATCTTGCCATGTAATTTACCTTCGTCTCTTTCTCATCGTCGTCGTCATCATCGTCGATGTCAACGAACTCTTGCTGAAGATACAAATTACACACGGTAACGTGAGAATGTGTACAAAGAAATCGCATGCGGTGAAGTAAGAACGAGTTGATTGCTAGTCATTGAAGCATCTTCAGTTTGCGAATAATATCAGTGATGGTGATTACGACGACGACGACGATGCTGGGAGTGAGAATAAAACTTATAACGACAATGAGAAGAATAATGAATTTGGAGAACGAAAACCTGTGTAATATCCGTGGAAAAATTAGTCACAGAAATATAATGCGCTAATTAACTTAATTTAACCAAAACGAAAGCAATAATAATAGAGGCATATAAGGCCAAGGCAAGTGAGCATGCAGGGGCATTTTGGGGAATTTCTATAACTGCGCAACCCCTTCTTTCCCCGTCCCATCCTCGCATTGCATATATATATAGTATACTCTCAATCGGATGATAATGGTCTTTCAAACACTATTTTTCACAGAATGTGCCTCTGCAACTGCACAGATCCACTTAGAACTGCACATTGCACATTTGTGTGCAATTGCACGTTAGAAAAGCCCTGAATTGAACTATTGTCAACGATACAAAAAGAACAATGAAAATAAAAACAATGACTTAATTATACAATTATTAAAAGCCATTGTCAACTAACGTCTGCGTCTCTGGCCTTTGAGAATCCTCCTTCCAACTGAATGACGATCAGATTCTTCGCGAAGATGATCAGCAGCGTCAACGGAATCATGTAGAGCTCAAAATTCCACACGACACTTACAAAAACCTGTCGAACCATCAGATAAACAACATCATATTAATTAGATCATCATATTGCACCGGATTATTTTCATCTCTTCATTCAATATAACTACGTGTAGACATCTGATCGTGTGATAAGACGGTAAAACTAAGCTAGATGTGTTGCGTGTTGCTTTAAATCATCTCTCTTCTTTCACAAACTCATTTCCTTCTCCCATCTCGCTTCCATCCCTCCAAGGCATTTCCCTTTCCTCCCCTTCCCAGCGAATCTATGCCTGTCGCCACCTGTCGAATTATGCCTACGCAGTGAGAAGTGTAACGTTACTCACGTGACCACATAACATGGACGAAGGGACATTTCTGTTCTATTAAACATTAATACTATTATTTCTATAGCGCTATCATTATGCATACAGCTAAAAACATCATTCGATGCTCAATTACATTTTTGGGGACATTAGCTGAAATATAGACCTATAAGACAAATGCGCTAGTTAGATAAAAAAGTTAATCGGCCCACATAGGAGAAACCAGTAATTCGGATGAATGGGATGATTTGTTGAAGATATCAGTAAATTTATATAAAGGTTAAATAATAAAACAGTCTATTTAGACAAGTTTCCTTTTGTACGAATCAACCTACTCAGATAAATCAGCCTATTAGATAACGCAGCCCACAAATGCAGTGAAGCCATTTAGCCAATTTGTTTATTGACGTTACATAAAAGAACCTGAGATAAAATAATTAGTTTACTACCCGCATGAAAATCAGCATAGATATATATATATATAAGGCCATAGAGTCTACTAGGCATAATTAATTATAGACCAATAGAGAACATTTTAAAATTAATTGCTGAATAAAAGTGGACTGGTTGTTGGAACTAACTATGAAGGCGAGACTACTTCGAATCTTTCGTTTCCAGCTGAAACAGTTGTCGACGAAGCAGCTGAGGCGAAGGAAGGCATCAACGATTGCGGCCACTCTCTCTATGTTACCTCGCATCAACTGCCACAAAATGAACAACAAACGTATTATGTCCATGTAATATTACACCAATGCATATATATATAATGGATATAATATAATGGATGTGATATACGGTAAAAGAAGTATGAGGATTTTCATACAGTGAATAATGTTTTATAGACAAAAAGAGAGGAACTGTGTGAAGGTGGAGTCTAAATTTCAATGTGCTGCAGACTGGATATATAAGGAAATAATGTGCAATTTGTGTGTATGTGTGAACACATGTTATAGCGCCTCTTCAAGATACCTACTCAGAGGTGCTCTCGATAATACAGCGCGGACACTGAATTGGAGTTTCATGCCAAAACGCATGAGCAACTGCAAGTGAAGAACTTGCTGCAGCGTCCTAAGGCGGCGGCCGCTTGAGGCGGATTCAAACCTGCAACCTTCCGGTTATAAGGTACCGAACATGCACCTACACCACCTAGCCGCACAATGATAATGTAATAAAGGAATCTGAGAACCGGTCGGCGTAAAGTTGATTCTTAACAACACAGCCGAACCACTTCTCATTCAAATTTTCAATATAAATGTTTCACTTTTAAAATTTCTATCTTCTATTTATTCATTCAAACGATCATTGATTCGTTCATTCATTCTAATATATATATATATGAATATATATATATATATATATATATATATAGGCCTACACAGTATTATCATTAGATGTCGTGCATGTCAAGCTATAGCGATATACTTACGGCTACTTTAAATCGTGGTTCTGGCTTCATGAAGATTTCTTCTCTTGGAGTCAACGCTCTCATAGCGGCTTTCAGCTGTTGATTGCAAGCAATATGAACTCCTTAAGTTAACACGACAAGGCTGCAACACTTCAAAACTGCTACCTTACTTATTTAAACACACACGTACTCACGCCCACACGTATAGTAGGCATATACTATTACTATATTGTCTGTAGTGATGTAGAAGAACCGGAAAATACATTAAACTCAGAAAATATCAGAATTTAACTCTCATGAATTTTTTTATGGTTTAAACTCCTTTTATTTACAGTACTTCTGTCGATGCAAACAATGTTGAACTTTAAAATAATTAGTATGAGCAATAAACACTGTTCATTAGTAAAACTTCAGACTAGAGTAGCCTATAGAAAACTAGTTGCTTGCATGTCTGCAATGACTGCAGACATGCAAGCAACTAGTTTCCTCTGTTGCAGGAAATGGGCAAAAAACTGTTATAAACATGAAATAATACAGCATCATTTTCTGTTTCTGTCTTATATTTTCATAACTCACAAATATGAAGGTGACTGAATGATAAAAAATATTTTCTCTAAATTTACAGCAAAGTTTAATTGCATAAATTCCTAAATGTACGGGTATTTTTGGGCTGTGTGAACAATTATCACTAACACTAGCAGTGCCATCTATTACTTATAACCCCCTAAGACTGCTTATAGTGATGGATGTATTTAGTAACATTACATTGAAAGAAAATTCGGACTCCTTAGAATTGAGTATGTATTTAATAATATTTTATTGGTGAAAAAATACGTCAGAAAGTTTCTGGAAAAATATGAAACTTTCAGGACAATTTTTCCACCTCACAACACTAACTTCTGATAGTGATTGATGTATTTAATAACATTATATTGAAAGAAAACTTCGGACTCCTTAGAATTGAGTATGTATTTAATAATATTTTATTGGTGGAAAAATATGTCGGAAAGTTTCCGGAAAGATTCGTCGGAAAGTTTCCGAAACTTTCCGGAAAGATATGAAACTTTCCGAGGAAAGTTTCCGCCTCACATCACTAATTGTCTGTGTAGTGAATATTGTTCTATGTTTTATCGACTGGTAGGTTATTGGATATAGGCTACGCTGTTTGCATATGTTTTTTGGATTCACTTAAACATTTTACGATATAGCTATGCTCATACTACATCACTGGACCGACACACATGAACATTTGAAGAATTGGAAATAAATTATATTGCTATATATGTCTATTGTGTGTCCCATGCACAATAACTTGCGCACTTAGATATCTCTGTATATGTAATTATGTATATATATATATACATATCACACAATTACATTTATACATAGTTCCAGAGACGAATAAGATTATATATACATGTATATACATATCACACAATTACATTTATACATAGTTCCAGAATAGTTCCAGAGTCGAATAATTATTATATATATATATATATATATATATATATATATGCAAATCACACAATTACATTTATACATAGTTCCAGAGTCGAATAATATTATACATATATGTATATATATATATATATATATATATATATATATATCATGAATGAGTCGTGCGACTCGGACCACCAAAGAAAGAAAGCGCGTAACGGGATTGCGTGGGGGCTTATGGGATAGCCTACGTCATTGTAGACGAGATCCATTTCGACCTCGATCGATCCCTTGACGGCCAAATTCAGCTTCCGGTCTTTCAGGCCAAACCATCGTCGCTCGCGGTTCTTTATCTGGACAAAAGCAACGGACACACACACACACACAGACTATATATATTATGTAGGTTTGCACGTCGCCGCAGACTTACACGCAGATCCAGAAAATTACTTTGTTACGATCGTCGAACGCATGGAAAAAGTGGATCAGTCCATTCAGCCGATGTGTATGTCCGCACAGCGATACTCTGCGAAGATTAGATATATTATTATGTGTATTGCAATGCTGCTACAGTGGTGCACTGTCATGCAGACTCTGATAGTTATATAGAATGTAGGCTATAATATAGTGTCTCACTATTTACAATTTGCATCTGTTAGTCGCTCTATGCTTTTGTAAATGTAGCACACGATTTACATCTATTTGTCCAATAATAGCCTAATGTTGCACTATATGCTTTTGTAAATGTCGCACAATTTACATTTATTTGTCCAATAATAATGTCGCACTATTATTTTGTAAATGTCGCACAATTTCCATCCATGTATCACACCATTCTCCTTTATGAGTCGCATAATTTCATTCTATATTTGTCGGACTATTGTCTTTTGTAAATGTCGCACAATTTCCATCCTTATATCGAATCTATCACACTATTCTCTTTTATGAGTCGCATAATTTCAAGACTATTGTCTTTTGTGAGTCATGCAATCTTCGTCTATAGACCCTGTATCTATTCTATCACACTATTCTCTTTTACGAGTCGCACAATTTGCGTCAATATGTCGTCCTATGTACGAGTGTAGATTGCTCACTATTTACAAACGCAAGTCGCACAATGGCAATAATATATTAATTTGAGATAATGCCCACAAATTATTGATAGTAAGGTGTAATTAGGTAAAGTCCTTAATTGATACGTTCAGTAATTTAGGTGGAAGTAAACTAGAACTTTCACAGATTATAGGCGAGAGTTGGAGGAGGAGTACGAGGAGGAGGAGGAGCAGGAGGAGGAGGTAAAGCAGGAGGTGGAGGACGAGGAGGAGGAGGAGGTGGAGGAGGAGGAGGAAGAGGACGAGGAGAAGCAGTAGGAGGAGGACTAAGAAGAGGAGGAGGAGGAGGAGTAGGAAGAGGAGGAGGAGGAGGAGTAGGAGGAGTAGGAAGAGGAGTATCTATAGGAGGAGGAAAAGGAGGAGGAGAGTAAGAAAAAGAAGAATATCGAGAGAAGATTAAGACGAAGACAATGAAGGAGGAGGAGGAGCAGAAGGAGGGGGAGGAGGAAGAGGAGAATGAGATGCTGAGGGAGCAGAAGTGGTGGGGAAAGGGACAGTGGATATATTATACTACGATATATATCATCTGTACGCAAGTGACATTTGGATTTCCTAGGAGACGAAGGCATTCGATCTAATATTGTACGCCGGTGATGTACACAAGTCATCAATCGATGGATCGTCAAGATCAGTCACCGAGAGACCGATCAGATCCTCTCTCCGCGGAGTTTTACGTCCGACCGCCATGGAAGAAGAAGCGCTATAGGGAGACATGTAGAGCCCCCAACAAGAAAGCAAAAGAATATGCGCTGAAATGAAGAGAGAGAGAGAGAGAGAGAGAGAGAGAGAGAGAGAGAGAGAGAGAGAGAGAGAGAGAGAGAGAGAGAGAGAGAGAGAGAGAGAGAGAGTCAGAGAGTCAGAGAGAGAGAGACAGCGAGAGAGAGAGAGAAACAGACAGACAGAGAGAGAAATAGGGGAGGGGGAGAGAGAAAGAGAAAGAGATAAAGAAATAGAGAGAGTGAAGGAGAGAGGTGAAGGTAGAGCGAGAGAGAGAGAGACAGACATATAGATCGAGTTCCTTGGAGACGGGAAGATAGAAGGGAGGAAAGCAAACGAAATGAAACGGATGATAAAAGAAGATGGGAACCTATTCGCCAAACAAGTCTTGCATTTGCAAATGGATCAGATTCTTAGGAAACGCTACAATGCTACATGTATTCTATGGCTCACCCGCAAGAGAGGAATTGCGACTTTTCCGAGAAATTCCGATTTTTTGTCGCGATCTTCGTCGTAAATTGTAATCGTGAGGACGGAATGAATATCAAGCACAGGTCTGCAATTTAAAAGAAGCGTCAAATGAAATCGTTACACATGGGCGCACGGTGCATATAGGTCAGGAGGGGTACTTTCTCATTGGAAATTTAACTACTACTTTTTAAAACAAATTACCTCGCACTAAAGCACTAAATGACACTAATGAAACACAAAGTGACATTGAGAAATTCACAGCTAAAAACATCTTTGAAAAATACCAATGTTCTTAATTTCCTGCTTTGCATTTTCAAGCTCTTACTAAAATATTTAACGCGGTGACCATCGTGTTTTGCCCATCGGTAAAAAATCTGCATGTGCCTACGTCGCTATACTTCTTTGGTGCCATTATGGAAGTAGGCCTACAAATGTCGTTTGGGGACAAAAGATGAACACTTCTAGAAGAATAAAATCACGGTATTGACTCAACTGGTGCTATAAAAATGTGTGATTACATGTAGGTTACAATTGCAGCGCAAACAGAACCAGCGCCAATACAATTTCAAGAGCAGACAAGGGCAACCGGTGACATTTTCATCGACCGACAGTTGCTAATAAATATTAGAACCCCAGTACGTTTTAGAGAGCTTATGATATATTATAGATATCCCCTTCTACAAGTGTCCTATAAAAGGCGCTCTATAAATGTTAAGATACACACTAGCAATACACAGCTGCACGTACATATCTGCAATGTAGGCTATAGAAGCAATGTCAGCAAACATGATCACCTTCTATAGCTGTCGTCTATTTAATGAATCCAAGTATTGAGCTTTAGTTACACGGTGTAAGCAGATGAGATTGGGAGAGGCGTGATCCATGCAACGCCTCCTAACCGACGCCATGTTTACATCATTATTATAATGCCATTGTCATCATCATCATCATCATCATCATCATCATCATCATCATCATCATCATCATCATCATCATCATCGTCGTCGTCGTCGTCGTCGTCATCATCATCATCATCATCATCATCGTGGTCGTCGTCGTCTCATCATCATCATCGTCGTCGTAGTCATCATCATCATCGTCGTCGTCATCATCATCATCATCATCCTCCTCATCATCATCATCATCTACAACCCAATGACGATCTTTCGGTTCTTTGTAAACCTCGAAGGCTCGAACCCATTTTAGCTACGATGTACCGGGGTACGTAATCTGCATTCTTGTTACACGCTTAAGAATTAATCCTGTGCACCAAATACCTGCAAAATAACTATATACAAATGCATCTGAGATTGTTTTAGGATTTCGTTGAGAGAAGCTCAGCTCACAGCGTAAAGACCTTGTTCCATTCTGGTACCAAAGTCTTGTATTCGGTCTGAGTCTGCAGCCGAGAGTTACCCAGTTCCAGGACGCAGTAGGGGTCACTCTTGCCCCCGATGTCGGCTGCCGATAATCCCTGAGCCCTGTAGACTGCAATCACAGAACTACATGCGGTAAATAAATGCATTAAATATGTATGTGGCTGGATCGGAAACTTAGTCATCGTCTTTCGAGAATGCATCCTTAAGACACTTGAAGGTTCAGTATAATCAGAGATACAGACGCACATTATATATATACACACATATATATATACAGATAAACGTGCATACATATAGGCATATATATATATATATATATATAGACGCACATACATAAAGGCGGATAGGAGGAGACATGTACAGAAGGACTCTCATTGTTGTCTATTGATAGCATCAGATAGCATCTTCGATTTCCTCAAAATCCAATTTCTATGGCCATTGCCATACAGTGGCGGATAAAGAAAGTTTCGAAGGGGGTGGGCTAAAATTTTCAGTCTTGTTGTTGGGACAGAGGAAAAATTTCGTCTTCTTCGTCGCCGAAAAATCTGATGATTTTTTTTAGTCATTCGTCCAATTTCCAGGGAAAAGATACCATTTCAGCCGCCAAAATAGTTGATGACCTTTTTTAGTCGTCAGTCAATGTTATAATGTCATCCTGCTTTTCTCTCCCGCTGCGTTTATTAAATGGCTTGTTGAAACCAAATGTGGGGGCCACGTCCCATGCAATTTTTAAATAGGGCCCATGGCCGGATTGGCCCCCTAGATCCGCCTCTGTTGCCACATTGAGTCGCCCTGCTGTTTAAGGGCTGTGTATAAACTGCAGTCAGGAACAAATGGTTGCACAATTTGAAAATTACAGTTTCACATAAAAAATGTCAGTCGGTTGCGAAATTATCGGATTTTATCCGGTGGTACATTTTTTACCCGCCCTGTATAAGGTATATGCATCGCATATGCCTAGGGTTGCCAGGCGTCCGGTAATGAACCGGACAGTCCGGTATTTACACAAACTGTCCGGTCAGAAATTTCAGACATTACCGGACATGGCTGTGTCCGGTAAATAATTATTGCTAGCAACAAGTGTTGGTTACTTGCAGTGTTGTCTCTTGGGGCCATGAAAAGATATCTGCTTACGATTTTCCAACGTAAAATGGATTGCCTTGTGTAGCAGAGAAAATGATGCACGTATCATACTTTGTACCTTGTGCATAAAGTTGGAGGGCTCAGGGTTGACACAGAGTTCAGATGGCAATTGAACCGAATCTCCGTGTTTATAATGCCATATCTCTCTGTCTGTATGTCTGTCTGTCTGTTTTTCGTCTGTCTGTCTCTCTCAGCACAATTGATCTCTCCTTCTTAGTATGTCTATCTCCTCTTTTCCATTAAACACGGACGCTTGCAATCTGTCTGTGCCTATCTGCCTTTCTATCTCTGTCTGTTTCTGTCTCTCTCTAACTGTGCCAATCTGCCACTCTAGGCTCTCTCTCTCTCTCTCTCTCTCTCTCTCTCTCTCTCTCTCTCTCTCTCTCTCTCTCTTTCTCGCTCTGGTCTTTCAAGCCTGTCCTATAAACCCCACACTGAGTAATTATTATTGTTTCGAGTACAAAGATTAATTCGCGTCCTAATGAACCGTTCACATTTTGCCTTGAATGTCTATAGGTCAACTGGGTTAGGCTATCTATATGATGAAGCTGAGTGATAAAATTGTTAAATGTGTTTTTAGTATTGTTTAATGTCCGAATTCAGTCATTCATCTTGGCGCCAAATTTTAAAATCAGCCACTAGATAGGCCTATGCATAATTTTATCCATCCTATAGATTTATAGGCCTGCACTTGGCTGAGTTTCCACATTGCAACTTTCAAACAGTCTCCGGCACCGTATGTAATATATATATATATATATATATATATACTAGCTGAATTACCCGATGTTGCTCAGAAATATCGGCTTTCGTCCCCCCCGCAACGTCTCACCCCGCTCCTACTCCGCCCTCCTCACCCTCCATCTTCCCTCGAGTACACGCACACACATATAGATATATACACACAAAAATATATGCACACATATATATATATACACACATAAATATATGCACGCACACATATACAGTATGTATGTATATATATATATATATAATATGGCTCCGTTATGTGATGGCCATTGTCCGGTAATTTCCTGAAGGCAACCTGGCAACCCTACATATGCCGAAAGTAACGTTGGCACAACCATCATTCAATATGGCGATGATGCATGCAATGTGTGCAGCATAACAGTTATCAATGCTGTTTATGTCATGTCGTTGGCACCGCATATAATATAGAATCGTGACGACGGGACGTTGACAGCAAAAGAAGACAACATCTGCGATTCAGATGAATCGTCGGCGTCGGCTGCGTCGTCGTCGACTGGTTCCCTGTTTTTACGATCGATGACAGACGAATTAATTTCTTCGTATATAGGCCTACGTTTTTTTTCTATTCGGCATGAATCGCCAAACAGCGTCAGACGGATCTTTTAGTGCAAATGGGATGAAAGATTGCCAGTGGCGTAGCTATACCATGCATGTGTGCAATGTGTGCAAAGTACACGGGCCCACGACCTCCATGGGCCCACAGAGATTGTTGAATTATTAGCCTATAATCTAACCTAATTGGTATTTCACATTATGTTGTGACAGATGTAGCCTAGTTTTTTGTGAGCATACTTGCATTAGGCTACTTCGCTACTTTACTGACGTCTGTCAACTGCCGTGCAGGCAGGTATGTAAGCAGGCAGGCATGCAGGCAGGCATGCAGGCAGGTAGGCAGGCAGACAGGCAGGCAGGCCTATGCTGAATTCTTTTGACTTTGTTTTTCATCTCGAGTCATGACGGTCAAATTTTGATTGCGCAATTACGCTAATGCGTGTGAACGACAATAAATAATACAGGTCTAATTCAGTTTTAAACTGAGAACAGTAAACGAATCATACCCGCATCTGATTTTTGTTCACAAGCTTTCCCATGCAAAGTTCAAAGGCGGGTCTATGCTACCGTTTAGGACAGGTTTGATCATATCCGCCTATCTGTAACGTTCTTGCAGTGCAATTAAATGGTGCGCCGCAGAAACTTGTCAGGCATGCTCGTGTATTCCGGTCATATGTTGGATATAGTAACGGTAGTAAACTGACATCTCCCTCAACCAGAGTGAGAATTTCCTGGCAGTTTGGGGTCGTTCAACCCTCGCTAGTCTTTCTTAGGGTCACATAGTTAAGTCTTTTCACCTTTTCACAACCCAAACTCCACGTGGATCATAGCATAATCCCCCAGCTATTTTTCAACAGTTCTCACACTGCTCTCAAATCTTCTCAGCTCTCACCCCGAAATCAGGCAGACACCAAATTGAGCAAGTGTGGGTTCTAGGAATTCATGTATTTGCCCCAATATTTGCACTTGTAAAGAATAGGCCCATTGCTGACTTATTTTTGGGTAAGACCTACTATGAAAAATTGAAGATATTATCGTTTTTGGTGTGCAAACTGCGCATGGACCAGAATTAATACATGGTTGAAAATATTTTGCTGACAAAAATGCTACAAAGAAAACTCTATGATGCCATGACATTGTTTTAAGTAAGCAGCTAATAATTAATAAGTGGAAAAGTCTGCAACGTGACAGATTTTAAATTCTACTGGGAAATCATTGCAGTTAGGTCTATAGCACTTTAATTTATCTGTCCCATTCATGTTTTTTCTCTGAGTGAGCTGTATTGCATGTGTTGGGCCTAATAGCAAATGCCATAGATTAGTTCTGTGACCTTGATTGCAAGAACAAAAAGATACCAGCCTTACAGGGCCAAACAGGGGGCCCATGCGGGACCACTGCACACGGGCCCCCAAAAGGCTAACTACGCCACTGATTATTATTATTTTTATTTCGTCAATTTCTATTGCATCGTCACACAGTTCTGTCGTTACAATTGGCAATCATCTTCTTTCTCTTCCTCTTTCTTTTCATCCTCCTCCTCGTCTTCCTCCTCCTCTTCTTCGTCTCCTCCTCCTCCTTATGCTTCTCCTCCTCCTATCTGTCCATGGGTTCATCACACATTGATGTCGGTCGCATATTTCAATGTCTTTCTCGCTTCTCGTTTCAATCCTCCCTCACCAAATTCAGTCATCGCACATTCAGTTTCTATCACGCCATTCTCTGTTTTCTCAACCTCTAATCCCCATGCATTCGATCATTCGGAGAATACACGCGGCCGTCTCTCTGTTTAATCAATCTCGAATTGTCCGTCGTCCCACGGATTCGTCCGAAGAAGAAATCGAGATTCCTCCTTTCCATTATATCTGCTGTGCGATATTCCGGTCCAATGCTTTCTTCTTCGATATCTTTATTCGATATATTATTTACTTCTGCAGATGTCGTCTTGTACGTGTACGTAGGACATTGTGCTTCTGCGAATCTAACCTCAAATGCCATCAATCTATCCTTGTCCTCTTTTGCGACGTAGGTCCTTATATACAGGGTGCGCCAAAAAATACCCCCCTAGGTTTTTTGCCAATATCTTGACCAAAAGTAAGAATATCGAAATGAAATTTTATAGGCTTATAGACAATTCATATTTACACATGATGGCCAGATTTCATCAAAATATTTCAAACATTTGAAAATTCTTACTTTTGGTCAAGATATAGGCAAAAAACCCAGGGGGTCTTTGTTTTGGCGCACCCTGTATATGTATTATGTATATATATAATTATATGCAATTCATACCAGAGTCGAGGGGACTTTGCACGTTACGAACGGAGCCTTGCGTATTCACTATAGGAAATATTTTAAATATCTGAGCTCTAAATGCACATGTAAATACAAAAGACAAAATAATGGCAATGAATTTCTGAAAGATGTCGCCACACACCATCATCATCATTGTCGTCGTCGTCGTCGTTATTGTCATCATCATCATCGTCGTCGTCATCATCATAGCAACACCACAACATGAATAGTATTAATCATTACGAGAGGACAATAATATCATTATACGATTGCAGCATTGAGTTTCATTTCGGTAATTAATTTCTAAGAGAGTGGATATCTTAAGAAACTACTCATCCATTGGAATAGCGACCTTTGATCATGAGCCAACCAACGTCGTCGATGTTTTTCAACGAGTTCAGGAGACCCTGAGACATGTAGAAAGCAAAAGAGCCTGTCATAAAATTATATTGATTAAGATGCAATGCAATGTAATTTAAATCTTCGAGAATTTCTCAGCGCCCACAAAAGCCACGTCAGCTTACTCACCGGCGCTATATGAAATCAAGTACGCAATGGCCAGAGCTGCCTTCTTCGTTCCGGTGCCAGGTCAAAATCCGGGAGGTCAAGCCGAGGATAATAGGTATAGTATCATAATGCATTTAGTATTTAACCAACAGCCCAGCCGACTGACTCATTGACTAACTGACTTATGATTGACCTATACCTGCTTTAACTGCTGACCTAATTAAATTAAGTAACTGACTGACTGACTAAATGACCGACTAAGTGACCGACTGCCACATTGATTAAGTAATAAGTATGCTATGCTCATCCACTGAATACTAACTGACTGGCCAACCTATTGGCATGCTGACCGACATACTGACCAACCGACTGACCAATAAACTATAACAGTCCTACTGACCTGTAATAGTATATAAGCTTGCTAAATGAATGACTGCCTCGTTGGCTCATAGACTAGCCCACCGACCGCCAGACTTACTTACTTACTGAAGTCTCCGTCCCTCTGACAAATTGCAGTTGTATGTCCATGCATCTGTCTCTTAGAATAGTCTCCCGTTGGAGATAGGCTTGTTATCTATAGGGTTGATTTATCAGTGCTTTGTAAACATGTTCCTGAATACCCATATAGGCCTATATGGCTAACCGTGGTTAGACTGTGAGTGTCTCTGAGTGGACTTTTTGAAGGGCGTTAAATCAATTCTTGAAACGAATTAATGAATTGGTTATTAGTCATTAAATTAATAAGATAACGGGCGATAAGGAGGTAGTTCTCCTCCTCATCCTCTGAGCTGCTTACGTATTTCCGGACGATGTCGTCTCGGTCCCTTCGCGAGAACTTCATCTTAGCAAGGTCAGATGGAGACTGGAAGCCAATGGTGCCGCTCAGCGTCAGCAGCAGATGAATGATTCCAGCGCCATCTTCAAGTGGCTGCTCGATGTCGTGCGTCTTTTCCAGCTCCAGAGAACTGAGGTCGATTTCTGCCCTGGAAACGTAGAAGTCATCCCTCTGTATACTTTATTTATTTACATTCTTTGTAATTTACTGCAGATTACGGACGAAGCCTATCATGTAGCCTAGACTATTCATTTTTAGAGTAATCTTTATACAACAAAGTCTGCGATTTTCAGGCATCACTTCAAAGAGTGCGTTTTACCAAGAAGCAATGTAGGCCTACATTGTACAACATTGTGCATCTTTTAAATTACAAAGAACTGTAAATCGAGAGATTCCAAAAAATAATTGAGAAGTTACGCCTAAATAATGGACAAAGATATGCCTAAATAATGGACGAAGATATGCTTAAATAATGGACGAATATTTGCTTAAATAAAGGACGAAGATAGGCCTAAAAATGGACGAAGATATGCTTAAATAATGGACGAAGATATGCTTAAATGGACGAAGATATGATTGCTTAATCAGTCCTGAGTTAAATTCAGGCATGACTCAAATTCAGGTTGAAGGCAGGTTTCATGGAAAAATTAAAAAGTCATCAGAGAAACCATGGGCGGAGTTTGGTTTCCGTTCTTGGAGGGGCTAAAGCCTTCTTGGGGGAGGCTAAGCCCGGGAAAAGATACCATTTACACGGTAAAAAAATGAATCTGGGTCTTCTTGGTGGGGGCCTAGCTCCTCTAGCCCCTAATAAACTTCGCCCATGAGAGAAACTGACTCGTTAATCTCTCGAGACTTCTTCACCGCACAAGTTTTGTAATGACTTCGAAACGAGAGTCTGACACATTTTTCGTTCATTATCATCATATAATTATATAGTTTAGCGAATTAATTAAGAAATTGACGGTTTGGCAATCTGGCTTTTAAGCTGTCAAGACCATATTAGCCCAGGTAATCTAGCTCAAAAGTACCGTCAACCTGAGAAAAATTGCAACAGAAGCTTTCTTAACGGTTTCTTTCTCAGAATTTCCTGCTGAATAACATATACAAATCCGACAAAATCCGAGCACGGGGTCACCCCCCCCACCCAAATGGGGTTCGAAACATGATGGTTTTTCGCGCATTCTTGCATTGAATATCGGGCTGCTACAGAGTACAGAGGCCTGGTGAAAAATTGTTCACTTTGTGATACAAGCATGAAATCTGGTACATTCGACGAACATGTCATACGAAAGAGATTTGGTTATAGGGACATCGCATATTTGACCCTGGCCCCAATGGCAGCCATTTTCAAAATGGCCCCCGGTTTACAGATTTTAAATTTTCTCAGCTTCGAGTACACTTAGAATCGTCATCTTGGTGTCTAAACATACATAGGCCTAGTTAGGGGCGAGGATTCCAACAGAGCCATTGCAAATGTTCCCAACGGTTTCAATGGCGGCCATTTTCCAAAATGGGAAAATGGCCGACACAATCGCGTAATTCACATTATAGGGCTCTGTCAGGCAGCAAGGTCGACATGTGCACATGCCCCGATGTAGCCCTATAGTCTATATAACTACGGTATTGTTTAAGTTGCCATTGGTGCGTATACCTGCCCATGATGTCATCGCGACCACCGACGTCATGGTCGTAGACGGAGATCTCCAGATGACTCGTCTGATCCTCAAAGAAGTAGAGGTCAAACTGCTCCAACCAACGAGGATTCAACGTCTTCACCTTGTACTAACAGAAATATTAGGTGAACTGCAATTTAAATTATCTAGATTATCTAGATTATCTAAATTATCTAAATTATCTAAATTATCTAAATTGCCTAAATTACCTAAATTTTCTAAATTATCTAAAGTATCTAAATTCTCTAAATTATCTAAATTGTCTAAATTATCTAAAATATCTAAATTATCCAAATAATATAAATTATCTAAATTATCTAAATTATATAAATTGTCTAAATTATCTAGATAATCTAAATTATATAAATTATCTAAATTATCAAAATAATCTAAATTATCTAACTAATCCAAATTATATAAATTATCTATATTATCCAAATAATCTAAATTATCGATGGTGTTTTGCAGGATATTTAATTTACAGTGCATGCTAAATGAACGATTACCTCGCCTAATCTTACATTACATGACATTGGAAAATATAATTTGGCTCTGGAACAAACTATACTTTACTACACGACAGCCACATAATTGTACATAGCAGAATAAATTTACGAAATATTATATTAGTGCATGCCTCCGGTTGCCACTATGTTATATAGTATCTCAATTCCATATAAGAAGATCTTTTAATGAAGCATCTGATGCTATTAATCATGTTTTATTCTATTAATCAAGTTTTATTATGCCTATAATAGTATAATAGCCTTGCAATAACAAAGTCCTCGTTCGTTAATTCGCCATCTCCATCTTCCACGTAAACGCATCCCGTGACTACCGTTCCCTAACCCTTTACCGACCTAGGGTATATAACTATATATATATATATGTATATGTAACTATAAACGTATATATTATATATGTATGTGTATGTGTGATATCCAATTACTAGTCTGTGATCGGTAGAGGGTTAACGTCCCCTCGTTAGTCGCTGTGTGATGTGACAGTCGTCGTCAATCAGCGCATACAAGATTATCACGGAATTTCCATTGACCACGGAAGGCGTCGTTAAACATCGAGTCAGCTCAACAGCTCAAGGGATAGAGAGAGCGACAGAGAGAGAGAGAGAGAGAGAGATAGAGAGAGAGAGAGAGAGAGAGAGAGAGAGAGAGAGAGAGAGAGAGAGAGAGAGAGAGAGAGAGAGAGAGAGAGAGAGAGAGAGAGAGAGAGAGAGAGAGAGAGAGAAAGACAAAGACAAAGACAGAGCCAGAGAGAGACAGAGACAGACAGAGCGAGACAGAGAGAGACAGAGAGACAGAGACAGAGAGACAGAGAGACAGAGAGACACAGACAGACAGACAGACAGAGAGACAGAGAGACAGAGAGACAGAGAGACAGAGAGAGATAGAGAGAGAAAGAGAGAGACAGACAGACAGACAGTCAGAGAGGGAGCTGCTGGAGAACAGTGGAGGTAATGACCGACGACCAAAGATAAACGGGAGCTCTAACATAGGAACCGATGCAAATTAATTTCAATTATAAGGAGAAGCCATGCGAACTGAATGGCATTCTGTTGCAACATTTATGTAGCGCTTGATTAACGGAATTCATAGATCGCATAATGATTACAATTCTCATATTACGAGAAGAAGAGAAGTATTCGCACGTGCGCGCACACACACACACACACACACACACACATACATACACACACACCCTCCCACACACACACACTCACGCATACCTACACTCACGCACAACCCTATAATTACATATAATATATATACATATATAATTATGAGCAACAATAATAATGTGGAGACAGAAACACAAACAGCGGGACACGAAACATATATATATAGTTTTGGAGACACACACAGACACAGGTAAGGCGAGACAGACAGAGAGACGCACCGCCAAACAGAAAGAATTTTGACATTCCAAGTGCAGCTGTTATTTACATTATTATTACGTTGCTATTAAGGATGAAGATAAAATGGCGGAAGAGACAAATATACTGCAGAAGAAGAGCGAGACAGATTCACAGACTGAGAGAGTACTCAGTAGTA
>OX457036.1:38646753-38701753 GCA_949752735.1 Lumbricus terrestris
TATTCTTTAAACACCTGTGTAGAAACTATATACTGAGACCCATCATGAGAGCCCATAGGTTCATTTCGACACCATGTCATAATAACGTCCATAATGAACAGGGAGCTAAGGATCGAGGTACATGTACGTGTAGGGGAAGACGGGGTAATTTCGGCCATGGGGTAAATTCGGCCAGGGTGATTTCAAGGAAACCAGTGGGCATATGAAGATTTTAATGCTGCCATCTAGCGTATAATATCATATTAAGTATGTTTATCAAGATAATTTTGTTTTTATGTGAGTATAATTTGCTAAAAGTCAAAATAATGAGTTCGAGCCTAAGCCACTTATCCATACTGTGACAGTAAAAGCTAAGAATTGAAGGCAATCTTGTTCAAATGTTAATTATTTGCTTTTTATTCTGCAAACCACTATATTTTTGACCAATTTGGTTATCCAAATTAATGATCCAAAAATGCGGTCCATGCTCGTTAAGATTGTTATGGAGGTTGGGTGGGTCGGGGTAAATTCGGCCATGTGGACGAATTTACCCCAGAGATGTTAGGAATGGCACATAGTGCCTATTTTAGGGTAGTAACTTTATATTTTGCACCAATATACCCAGTTTTAATTTAAAATATAACTATAACGCATCATTTCATACTCTATATTGTGTTTTTAAAAAATTTGAAAAAATAAATTTTTACTAAAATTAATATTTTTATTAAATTCTGCAAAAAAATTAATTAAATGACAAACATACTACCAGGTATTCCCTGAATATCTCTGATGTGTAATTTCCGACTCAATGCTGATTTCGGTGTGAACCGCCACATATACCTCATCTGGTTTGTTGTGAGGATCAAATTAATCGTGTTGGCCGAATTCACCCCGTGTACTGGGGTAAAACCGGCCAAAATTTCACTTTACAAAATAATTTTTTCCCACAAATGTTTTCCTCTTTCCCAAAAAGTAACCTTGCAGTGTATTGTCCCTATCTTGCTTTATTTAATTGTGATTTTATTTAATTTTAGCAGTCAACCCGTTTCAATTTATTACAAAAATAAGAAAAATGGCCGAAATTACCCCGGCTTCCCCTATATAAGGAGGAAAATAGATGAGAATACAGGGAAGAAGGTAGGTCGTTGGAGACGGAGGAAGGTTTGGGTAGGCAGGGAGCGAAAGAGAGAAAGAGGAAGAATGAGAGCGAGAAATGGGTGTACTATAGGGTATACAAAGGAAGGGCAGGAGGGAAGGAGGAAAGGGAGTGGGACACAAGCAGCTGAGGTCTCGAGTTGCATACCAATTAGGCATCGACGTACACTGTACTTTGTCACAACAACTACTCTCCAGTGATATTTCCGCATGAATCAGTTTTAGCATGGGTGACTGCATACTCTTCTACTATACATGCATATATATACCTATATACATATATATGCATACATATATGCATATAATATACTATATACATTGTATGCGCGACCGTTCTGTATTTCTGCCGCTGTAGATCTATATTATGCGGTTTGGTTTGCATAGGCGCGTCCAATCTATAGGGCGATATTGGTCGAATTGGACCGTACCATATAGATTCATCAGTGTAGAGTATACGAATCCCGATCACAGCGACCCAAGACTAAAGTAGGCCTATAGATATTATCACCCAGCGCTCGTGAATAAGCCGGTGCCCCGCGCTTGGCTTTCAAGTGGCGCTTTAGAAATTAAGAGACTACGATTACGATTATCACCCCTGTTTTTCTCTTTAAAGACGCTATACAAAAATGGGTAGATATAATATAGATCAGCGGTTCCCAACCCGTGGCCCGCGGGCCAAAAATGGCCCGCCAGGCCTCAGAAAATGGCCCGCCAGGCCTCAGAAAATGGTCCTAATCTCTCAAAGAATTTTCAAAAATATATGAAAAAATTAACAATTTGGACAGGATAGAACACAGTATTATTTTCTATTACAAATTATTATATTATAACGTCGATAAATAACAACAAACATTATATTTTGAATCAATTAATAACAATTTTATATGCTTTTAGTTAATACAATTTCAACCTTGTGGCCCCCTAATGTCCTTCAACTAAGAAAAGTGGCCCTCGTGACTTCCAGCTTAGAAAAAGTGGCCCTCAAGTCAAAAAAGGTTGGGAACCACTGATATAGATAGACTATAATATTATTATGTGAATGTTTGTATGAACATTCGCATATTCACATTCGCATACACAGTTACACACTAACGTACATGCACAAATGACCACGCACATATCATCATTATGATCATCATCATCAGTTTCTGACGCCAACCATTTGACGATGGGTACGAATAATGATATCACGTGTTCTCGGTCGTTTGACAATACTGTAAGTGGAGCCTTTAGTTTTTGTCCAAGTGATGGTTAAGTCCTCATTTATGTTGTCTATCCAACTTAGTCTTGACCTACCATTGTTTCTGTTTTTCCGCCAATTTTTCAATCACTGCAGCACAGTGCGAGAGCCTGTCAACCGGTAATGTCTCTCTACGCTCAACCCAACGGAGTAGCAGTATAGTATTTGCAGTTTAACGTCACTGTGTTGTAACAAAGACCATTAGCGACGCCCTCCTCCTTTATCCAAGCTTGGGACTGGCACTGGCAGAGTGCGACCAGTGGCGGAGTTCTTTTTCCCAAAGGAGTCTTCGTTGAGAGAATTTAATCACCAGAGCAGCTGTTGGAGTCCTGATGGACCATCTTATGTCATTTGCATACAAAACACACAATTTGCATATAAAACACACAATTACGCATACACATAAATGCATATTTACACATAATATACATGTATAATATATATATATACACGCATGCATATATACAACATGTTTATACATTACATGCATAACCATTTATCCATCCACTCAAAATTCTTCTCGAACGCACGAGAATCGGTCGTGAACGCAATCACTGTTGCGCATCGTTCATCTCAAATTAGATCTAAACGATTCTCAACGGGGGTCATCCACCCGTGACAAATGGAATGGCGACAGATCTATATTGTATACGTTCCACACCAACTATCACGGTGCTAATCGCCCTCATTTGTCTCTGGTCGCCAGCGATGTAAAAATCAAAATAACCGAGAAAAGATTTTTAAAGCAAATAAACGAATTTCCGTATAAGTCATTAAATTGGCAGAAAAAATTTGTAATCCACGTCCGTTGTTTTATCCAATCAAATCAACATCCGTCCGTCCGTCCGTCCACCCAATTCCCACCCACAGCCACCACCCCACCTACCCACCATCCATCCATCAATCCATTCATTCATCCATCCATCAATCCATTCATTCATCCATCCATCAATCCATTCATTCATCCAGCCATCAATCCATCAATCCATTCATCCATTCATCCAGCCGTCCTCAATCAATTCATACATCCATCCATTCATTAATTCAGCCAACCAGTCGTCCAGCCATTTACCCACCCATTTATCCATGCAGTCATTTACCCTACAACCATTTATCCATTCTTGCATTCAATCCACATCCGCACATGCACCCACTCACCCATTCCTCCATCCTTCCATTCATCCATTCATCCATCCACCCATCTATCCATTTATCTATCCATGCACTGTGCAGTGTGCTCAGTGGCGGAGACAGGATCTCAGTTTGTGGTGGAGGCTGAATTCTCGCGTAGGAAATTTTCCATATTCATTGGCCAAAATTTCCGTCGACTTTTTTTTAGTCATTTGGTCGAAATCTCGATTTTCGTTCGCCAAAATTTTTCTCTCCTTTTTTTAGTCATTTTTTGTCGAAATCTCATGCATACATTTCAGTTTTTTAGAGGGGCTAATCGTGGAAATATTTCATCTGTACATGTAAAAAACGGATGGCTTTTTAGGGGGTTTGGCCCCTAGCCTTCCCTTGGCGCCGCTACTGTCCATGCATTCAACCCCCAGTCCCCCACCCATCCAATTATCAATTCACCCTTCCATGTATTCATCCACCCTTGCACTCACTCACCCATTCATTCATACTTACGCCATTCATCCGTCCATTTGGACCTATCCAATGAATCCATCCCTATACCTCCATCTATACACGACCACCCACCCACCCATCCACTTGCGTCTGCATACAGGTGAACACTTTGCTGAAAGAACGTTGAAGCAGACGGGTGTATGTGTATGTGAGTCTAATTATGGCGTTATATATAAATACTTGCATAAACTCAGCCACTGGTTGTTCTCTGCAAGTGCCAGTCCCAAGCCTGGATAAAGGAGGAGGGCGACACTAATCATCTTTGATATGGCAGTGTCGTTAAAAAGATACTTGCATGATCCATTTGTTAATTAACGATTTATTCTGCTGTAGGATTGCAGCGAAATCTTAACCGCATCCATGATGGCGGCGTCGGCGGCACAATACACTGCTGCTGCTGCTGCTGCTGCTGCTGCTGATGATGATGATGATGATGATTATGGTTTCTATTGTAGTGTGTAGCCGCCTTCGAATGCCTCAACAATTAAGTTCAATTAATAAGTTGAAAGACGTCAAATCAAATCAAAGATGTCACGGAAAACATGCCGCATGTATTAATTAATTTATTGTAAATGATGATTAGAAAAGTTTGAACAAACAATTTTCTTAGATCAAAACCCATCGTCACCCAAACTACATACAAAATTACATGTGATATAGAATGCGCATGACTGAGAATTGAAATTTAGCTTCCCATAATGTATGTATATTGGAGTTAAAACGTATTTATTTCGTGTCTTTCTGTACGACCCACTCCTGTGCTGCTGCGTGGACTGATGAAAAAGCAGGCACTCAATCGGATGACCGCCGCAGTCATACTGATGAACGTCATCGCGTTGTTGTCCAGCGACAGTGACACGCCGAGTATACACGGACTAATGCGTTAATCTATTTGTACGCATGCGCGATCTGAAAGGGTCGATGGTCTACCATGGAAGAGAGAGACAGAGAGAGAGACAGAGAGAGAGAGAGAGAGAGAGAGAGAGAGAGAGAGAGAGAGAGAGAGAGAGAGAGAGAGAAAGAGAATCAGACAGAGAGGGAGGTACAGATAAAGAGAAACAGACAGAGAGGAAGGTACAGAGCAAGAGAGAGACAGAGACAGAGACAGAGACAGAGACAGAGACAGAGACAGAGACAGAGACAGAGACAGAGACAGAGACAGACAGAGAGAGAGAGAGAGATTGGAAGACACGCAGACTCGGTGTTAAGAAGAGAGTTCCGCATGGATGGGACGTTTGTCCATCTCGCCTCCCTGCCCCCCCACCCACCCCTCCCTCATGCGTGTAAGAGACGCGTCTGTTTCTAATGCAGAGGTCTCGCGGTCAATCAGACGGGTCCTATACACATGTATACGATCTCAACTCTGACCAGAAGTCCGTCTGTTCTCGAACACAGAACGAAAGACGATCACGTAGAGAAAGTCCCTTAAGTCGGTGATTCCAATGCACTTGGAATAATGTGTTTATAGTGTGTTCTCTCCTCATTCTGTCCTTATATTCTGAGTTACGCTTTTCAGAATTGAGTTAGAAAATGTCACGCTATGCTATGCGAGGAAAGGAAAGGAACGAGGAAGGAAAGGCTGGAGAACGGATGGATGTATGGATAAGGAACGGTGGTAGATTGAGGGATGACCAGGCAGAGAGAAGGTGAAGGTGGAATAAACAACGGATAGCGGACGAGGCATATGGAAGGACTGTCGCACACACACACACACTCACACACACAGACGGAGAGAGGCAGAGGTAGAGGAACTGAAGGAAGTGTATATATGAGCGAGTGAGATGGATGGATTCGCACATATAGTAGGACATATATGACGGCTGGTGAAGGAAAGAACAGCGGGAAAGAGGGCTCCTGAGGGATCGACGGATGAAGTGAGGGAGGGACGGACAGAGGGAGCCCGAGATAAAGTCGGTATAGCATATACGTATACGCATACATACACACATACACACACATTAGGGTGGAGCTTATTTTCACATTATGTAAATGTGACCCTCCTGCCATCTACTTTTGTTCATATATATAAAGAAAACATTCAGGCCAAATATCAACTCCATTGGTGAATATTTACTGGTAGCTCAATGACACTGAAGTTTTACAGTTTACAGGCTCGAAACAGTAATCATAGTAATGCATGTGGCATTATGGCAATCACAAGCTTGAACTACAGTGTATCCATTTGAGTACAATAGTTTTGCAACTGTAATTGGCCAACTAAATAAATAGACCAGTAGAATAATCACACATTAGTTACATGACACTCCCACAAAATTAATTTCTGTCATGAGTCGTTATCATTATTTTGCTGACATCATCCAGTCTTGCTGTAAAAAGCCTCGGTCACGGAATTGACGATATCGCTACAATTCGCAGAGAACGAATCAAACAGAGGACAAAGCAAGCAGCAGCTTTACAAATGAAGTCCCACACTTTTTGTAATGTACCATTTGTAGTCCACTGTGATAGTAAACTAATTGCTGATCTTACAAGTAAAGACAAAGTTGATAGACTTCCAGTAATTGTTTCTGGCAATGGAGTTTCCAGCCTTCTCACTGGACAAAGCTAGTAAGGGGAACAGGTGAAGATCAAGCTGCAGTGGTCTAAATGGCTCTGGAGGAATGGGGAGCATAGCTGATAGAGTTCGAGCAATGTCTTTGGGTACGACAACTTCCAACACTGACTGGCCGGATTGCTGGCGCCTGCGCCCTCCTAGAACAGAAACTAGGTAATGAGCTGCTATCACTAGCATGCAGGCATCATGTAATGGAGCTGATCATTGGTGCAGTGTTTCAAGTCTGTCTGGGATCCACATCATTACCGGAAGTTCAACTCTTTAAGCGATTTCAAGGTCATTGGCATTTCATTGATCAACAGAAATATGAAACAGAATTGACAAATAACACAGTATCAAGATCACTGCAAGACATCAAAGATGGTACTGTTCAGTTTGCAAACAGCTATCTGGAAAACAGTCAGCCAAGAGACGACTGTATACAGAGAATTCACCGAACTTGCTATTATCTTTCTTGGTTCTCTTTTTGTAAACTTTGCGGTCATTGAGCTACCCCTAAATATTAATGTAGCAAGTTCAATTTTTTTTCTTTAATAATTTGAGACCAGTTGGAATAGTTTTGGATGGCAGGACTACAAAAAAGTAAGCGATTTATTTTTTCCCTATCATAAGCACCACCCTAACACACATACATACATACATACATACATACATACATACATACATACATACATACATACATACATACATACATACATACATACATACATACATACATACATACATGTACATACATGTACATACATGTCGCCGGAGTCGTGAACTGAATAACATTTGGATGTCGACGTTTGTCATGATTAATGCTCTTTGGAATTTTCTTCCTGGAAAATGGTTAATCTTGGCAGATTTGTCTGCATATCATGCATGACATTTATGAACATGGAATTGCTGTGCATGTATATATATATATATATATATATATATATATATACTAGTGTGGTTCACAGATACATGGTAAAAAATAAAGTTCAAGCTAAAAACCAAGACACCCTCCCCGTTTGTTAGACCTATTAATAGGATTATTGAGACAAAATTTCAGCTTCATATTCCAACTGGAAGATGGTGCTCAATGACTGTGTTACTTTGCATGGGCCAATGTATCGGCGTTAATGTAGAAATACATGTGTCGAGCATATATTCCCATACAATTGAGTTTTATTTTGAAATAAATCAAACATTACTGTAACATGACAATATGAGTGATACTTAAACAGTTGGTCAGCTTGAAATCAAAAATTTCAGTAGGTTTTAAATATGGAAAGTGTCAAAAAATGTCAAAAAACATCATTAAATCCACAAATGTCTATAATTGTTCTTATTTTATGACTCCAACACCCGATGCAGTCTTATACTCAAGAAGGCCTTGCAGTTTGCACGGTGTCAACAGCAGATTTATTGATTGATTGAGTGAGGGCAACTTTCCTATTTGTCTTGACCACTTGGAGAAAACACAGCTTTTTTCTTCATCAGCGATGAGTCAGTTGAATTCCTCGAACAACTTCACACTGTCTTCTCTCAGCCGTGTCGTTTACCACTCTTAATTGCTGACTTCAGTCTCTGCCCTGCGGGTAATCCTCATTCTCAATCTATTGCTCAGGTGTAAGTGCAAAAAGAGAATCACCAAACTTCAGGTGTGGCAGTAGTGTCAGTGTTCACTGGGTTACAAAGTCGCCCAGGCAATCTCTCTCCTTCAGCACCACATCACTACCCCTCAACATCCTTTCACCGAGGATTTGCAGTCATTACCTAAAGTATCTTCACCTTATCTGTAGCAGGCAGTTGGCAACATAGCAGTGTCAGACCTTAAGCCTCATCTGAAAGGTACAATGTACTAGTGATTTTCTAGGACATTCATGGCAGCAACGCTGATCTCCTATAAATAGTAGTCACCTGAATCATAATTATTTCCTAGATGAATCAAAATTTACCGATCTTGTCCTGGAGTTTCAGCAGCAAGAGGAGGTTTTTGCCCATGCCTTTGAGAGAAGGGAACCAAATCACACAAATGGATGAATCTGAGTTTCTTCCTACTTTCTTAGATTGAATACGTCACGTTGTATGTTTTGATGGCATACAGTAACCTGGCCAATCAACATGTATGGTAAATTGGGCTATCCAGTTTCTTATTTAGGGCTGACTTCCAAGGACAGCCATTGACACCTCAATGATTTCTTGGTAGTCATCTCTTAAACTGACTTTATTTTCAGCAGACTACTTGAGAAAACCGAATGATCTCTCATGGGAGGCTTCAGTAATGGATACGACTTATAGAACTCGGATGTTGTCACGTGTTACACCATCCCACACATTCTTAAATCTCTTATATATTGGATTATATTTTGAATTAGATGGACCACAACACAAATGGAGATTTTCCCTAAAATCAACTCCATCCCAATGACGACAGCAGGCCAGCCACAGAAACTTGTTACCTATTATGTCTTCTTGAAAAACTTATACTCCTCCAAAACATCCGGTGTTGACATGTGTTGTATCAAAGATCAAGGCTAGGACATTATCAGTGAGTCTTCATATTAAGTTCAGAAGATAATGAAAGACCTTGGATTTAAATGATATCCTGCATAGAAGGAAAGTTGGGCACAATAAAGAGTTTATCCACACCATCATCTGAAACTATAGCACTGACAGGCGGTCAACATATCCAGTGTGCTGCAAATGGGTACAAATTCAGATCTTACAGCTTCAGCATGCTCCATCCTGGTCATCGTAAGCACTCCATGTGAATGGTATTCCGTGAAAGTGACTGGACAAAAGATCGCACACAAGCGCTGCTGCGCAGTGATTGACACCAACAATCTCAATACTTCATGATCAGATCAGCGTATAATATGTCATTGCTATCAAGCACATTTGTCAATTGATGGCTAAACAGCAGTCTAGTCTTGACTGCGGTAAGTATAATAGCACAACAGAAACTATTTCAAGGTCATCTACACGACAATGGTTGAGGTTTTTGATCAAGCTACAATGAATCAAGATTTCTATCCAATACAACTATATGGTAATATTTCTATGTCGTTGAGCACAATCTTCCAGTTGGACTAGGAAGTTGAAATTTGGTGTCAATAATACTATTGACAGGTCTAACAAATTGAGAGGGTGTCTTGGTATCTAGCTTGAATTTTATTTTTTGAACCACCCTAATATATACACGCAGTTATTGATTATAGGATGTTATTACAGAAATTCGCCTGACATGGAATGTTTCCTCACAGAATTATTCTATAGAGTCTAAGCTTACAGGTTGATTTCGGGTATGATCATTCCATATCAGATAATTCCGTCTGGCATTTTACCATTATTGAATCGTCTCAGGCATAGGCGTAGGGGACATTTCGGCAGTGGGGGGGCAAAAATTTTACTTTTGCCCGAAAAAATAAACCCGGAATAATTGATGTCGTTCACACACAGCCACCTCTTTTCTTGCACCCACATCCGGGGACAAGAGGCAGAGGCAAATACCCCGGGGCCCGGTCATATTATATGGACCAGGCTGGGTAATTTTAGGCATATATGCAAATTTGTGATGTAGCCTATGTATAATATTCCTGACACTTAACCAGTTCAAACTTCACAGGAGCAACTGATTAAATTCATAATTATTGTACATTGTTTTGTATTGTATCGTATTTAATCATCTACAAAGCGACTCAGTAGGGTGAACCGTTCAGAGACGGTATACTTGCGCGCAAGACCACGCGCGAAGAGACAGGTTTTAAGACGAGAGAAGGAAGAAGAGATGCTGCATGCCAGAGAAAGTGTATATAGAACGAACGCAAGGTGAAGGCTCATTACAAAAGGGAAGGATCAATTGAGACAAATGACCAAGATTGAGCCATAGCAATTCTAGGAGGAGTAAGCAAGGGTCAATTGAGTATGTTGGATGAACGAAGTGGACGGTTGGAGGAAGCTGAGTGAGGTCTTGGTATAACGTCGGTCAGATATTTGGGGCAAAACCCAGCTGAGCCTTGAAGATCGATTGAGGAATTTAGATTGCATGTGAGCACGGAGAAGAAGTCAATGAGTGGAGACAGAACGACAAAAGATCCTGAGACACCTTAAATGAAAATAAGATTAACGTGTGCTTTTCAAAATATGCTCAGTTAAGGTATACCCGTAATTTAAGTCAGCTATCAAGTGCAACACCCTGATCCCGCACACTTGACAAGAATGAAAAGATTGGGATTTTTTCAGAGAGCAGACCAAGATCTGCACGTTCAATGTTGATGATCGCAAGATTATCGTGTCTCTTTTGCCTCTTGACCAGGTAGGCCCTATGCACTGTAGTCGAAATTTAGATGTCATTCAGGTAGTGAATTCCTTGTTCTGTGGCATCTAGTTTGGATGCTGTGAATTTCCCCTAATGCCACGAATAGTCGCAATTTTCGGGCAAATTTTGGCTCTTGAATTTGCTGCGATTTTCGCCATTACTTACAAAATGCTATCTTGAATTCAGAACTTTTTCGGGAATTTTTGCTATCCATGGTCGTTGTGAGCCAATAGGCCTATCTAACTCGATTCGGGCAAGATTTTCGGGCAAATTTTGGCTCTTGAATTTGTTGCGATCCTCCCATTATCTAAAAAAAATGCTACGGTACCGTGAATTCAGAATTTTTCGGGAATTTCTGCTATCCATGGTTGTTGTGAGCCAATATCTAACTCGATTCGGGCAAGATGGAACTTGGAGATAATGTGGTATTACTAATGAACGTTAAACATCAAGTGGTTGGTTAATATTTTTCCGGGTCTACTTGCCCGAAAAAACAGACTTGCCCGAAATTTGGGGGGGCATTTGCCCCCTCTGGACCCCCGTCTCCTACGCCTATGGTCTCAGGCAAAATATTCCATGCCAAACTGTTTCGCATAGATTTACTAGGCCTATGTGCATTAGGCCTAACTATTTCGCCTAGAACTATATATTTCGCCCAGGATTATCTATAATCCTGCAAGGCGATCTCTAATAGAATTATTTTTCACCAAGCCTTTCCATAAAATTGATAAAAGTTTTTTTCACAGATTTCTTTATTCAATAAAGAATTATTCTTTTATAGATTTTTTCCATATTGACCATTGTTCCTTATGGATGGTGTTTGTCAACAATGCATTGTCGAACGAAAGCAGCCTATTGACAATAATTATTATTGTCTCCAAGAATCAAAGAAAGCTGCGTCATAATTATTATGGCGATGAAAGCATCATCGTAATCACTGGTTACGTCATCATTGGCGTCGTAACCATCGTCATCATAATTATGTCGTCATCGCTTGTCATCAACATGCTACCGTCATCAGTTATCATCGCCAGTACTAATACTACCATCGTCAGTACCAGTGCGATCATGGTTGTATCATATATGATTTTCTGCAGCCTGAATATGTTTTCTTAGAACAGTGACATGGATTTTAGAGATTGCATCAATGCTCATTATGACATAATTAATATTTGTTTCTTGACATTTGATCATTTATTTATTTTTCGCATAGCGCCCCTTCAAGCTTGCAACACAGATGTGCTCCCGACTACAGCGCGGACACCGCCTAGCAGTTTCATTGCCGAAGCGCACGTGCAATTGCGAGTGAAGGACTCTCAAAGTTCCTTCGCTGCGGCTTGAGGTGGATTCAACCTATAACCATTCCGCTTCGAGGCACCGAACGCACCATTACACCACTGCGCCCCACATTATAGCAGCCTATTGTTTGTTGAAATGTCTAGAGTGCATTGTATAGCGCGCGTCGGCGTATAAGCACTTGGACATGGCTGAACAAGCTTTCAGTGTTAATCGATGAAAATTTAATTAGACAGTCGTACAGGTAGTTAGATGCCTCTATGCAGTCGCCGGTGAAGAAAAAGAGATAGAGAGAGAGAGGGAGAGGAGAGAGAGAGAGAGAGAGAGAGAGAGAGAGAGAGAGAGAGAGAGAGAGAGAGAGAGAGAGAGAGAGAGAGAGAGAGAGAGAGAGAGAGAGAGAGAGAGAGAGAGAGAGAGAGAGAGAGAAGAAGGTGCTGACGTGCGCGGTTTTAGATTATTCTTTTTGACAGGTAGAAAACAGAGAGACTTGATTTGTGTAGAACTAGTTTAAAGGGCCAGAGATTCTCATCATTGGTTCCTTGTGTGTTGGAATCAGAGAAGAAATTTTGTAAAGTTTGAAATGGATAGCTACGCACTGCCGCAATTGATACTTAGGCCTATAGGTGGAGTTAGAAGAGACCGACAGACAGACAGACATACAGACAGACAGACAGACAGACAGAGACAGAGACACAGAGAGAGACAGAGAGAGGTTAGAGTAGGCGATTAGGAAAGCAAGATCGCATTTGACACGAATATTAATTAAGTTAATTAATCAACTTATAAATGCTAAGTCAAATCAATGTCATTGTTTTGTAACATTTATCTATTTATCTATTAACATCCCTAACATTCGTCATCACTGCTATCGTTTTACCACATTACAGTCACCGTCGATTGTAATAATTCTGTCATCATCTCTGCCATTAGATATTGCTACTCCATGAAATATTGAAGCAATTATAAGTCAGAGTCAACTTTATTAGTTCACTCCGAAGGCGATAATATATAGCAGAAGCGAGAATGAATTTTCGCAATCGTCCTCGGATGACTTCCATGTTTCCTCTTCCGTGTGTGTCAAATTATCGAAGGCTCATTCATCAGCAACACTCTCGCGTCTCTGATGTGTTTTTCTCGTGAAGCGGCGCTATAAAAATGGGCAATTCCAATTACCATTACCAACACTTGCACGCGAGAAATGCTGCACTCGTTGCCAAAACTATCGGTTTCTACAACCTATTTTTCCTCTGTGTGTCTAAAAAAGCAGTCTAACACGTGACTCTTTAACGAGTATAGCCTACTAAAAAACGATACGACGTATCCCCCCGTGTTCCATTCATTACCTACTCGCACCCATAGCAAGCGAAAGAAAGATCGCACTAGACGTGTCAGCTTCGACTGGATATAATAGTGGACTTGACTTCAGCTATATATAATGTCTTGATTGAGTTCTGTGCATCTAGCACTGTACGATGTGGTCTAGTGGGTTAGCGTTCGTCTTGTGACGCTCAGCGTGTGCACGTTCGAACCCTCTGCTCCCAAAGACAGCTTAGTTTCGTTGGATGACTGAGCAGCATTATATTTTGTTTGTTTGTATGCGCACTTGTTATAGCGCCTCTTCCAGCCCTCAACCGCTACTCAGAGGCGCTCCAGACTACAGCGCGGACACTGTATCGGAGTTTCACGCCGAAGCGCTGAGCAATTGCGAGTGAAGGACTTGCCCAAGGTCCCTACGCGGCGAGGTGGATTCGAACTTCGAACCTTCCGGCTTCAAGGCGACGACGCCACCACTACACCACCGCGCCCCACAATATCATTCCGCATATTGGCAGAAGAATGCAAGTCCCACGCTGTCTCACATAAGCTCGTGCCAATCGGCCCTTCTCTTGTACCGAACCGGCCTCCATGAAAAGTAGTCTGCCACTTCACTGTTGTCTTTGTCCCTCATGCGCCTGCATCATGGATTTTTTGAGCGTCCTGTATGGATCTGCTTCAAAGTCATAGCTACAACACTCTTGCAAGTCACAAAAAATGCACTGTAGTAAGTGTACTCATAATGTGCAGATATGAGCTTACTACCACTGCCTATAACTCTACAAATTAATTCATCAATAGCAATAACATCGATATTGCATTAAAGCAAACAATATAAACATGCATGTTGATATAAGGAAAGGCTGAAGTAACAATAACAGTGGTAATAGAAATGCGAATAATATTTGCCATACCCTTTGCATATTTGAACAGCTGATGCCATGGTTCAATACGCGATGGAGTCATAATTTGCCCCCCCCCCCAAAAAAAAAATCCCCCCCCGATCCCCAGACGAGGATTAATTATGTTAGGGTTGCATGCTCGAGCCCGCCTCAAGCCGCCTCTTAGGAACCTTGAGCAAGTCCTTTACCCGCAACTGCTTATGCGCGTCGGTGTGACGCTCCGATTCTGTGGCCGCGCTGTAATCGGGAGCGCTTCTGTGTAGCTAATTTTGAAGGAGCGCTATAGCAAGTGCACACACATACAGACATACATAAGAACAGTATATATAGTACCGTATACTATTACTTACACATTGGCTTCAAGTTGGCTTGGGTCGATGACGGCGCATCCCATCGGGTCGTCGTTCAGTCCTCGGTCGTAGTCCAAGACCTTGACCTGAATGACCTTGGAGAGATCGTCGACTGGAATCGTGAACCTCTCGTCCCATTTCGGATTGAGATTCTTGAGGACCGTTCGACTCTTGTAATACTGTCTGTTGCCGATCTTGAACTTAACGTACGGATCGCTGGTGCCTTCAAATCAGGTCATAACGAGAGACAATTATTATAGTTAATTGCAGCATCGTTTGTATGTGCACTTGTTATAGCGTCCCTTCAAGCACTCTACTCAGAGGCGCTCCCAAATGCAGAGCGGACACTGCATCGGAGTTTCACGCCGAAGCGCTGAGCAATTGCGAGTGAAGGACTTGCCCAAGGTCCCTACGCGGCGACTTGAGGTGGATTCGAACCTCGAACCTTCCGGCTTCAAGGCAACGACGCCACCACTACACCACCGCGCCCCACGTTGATGGAGAGGTGATGATTCTACCTCACTCTATACTGACTAGTATAGTCTATGGATAATAGGTCTTCTGCATTCATATAGCGCCTGCCTCAGGAGTCTTTCTATGATCGATGATTGGGATACGCTATAGCTATTGGGCAGAGTAAGTGGATCACTGTAGCCGATTGGTTAGAGCAAGTGGGACACTGCATCGGATTGGTTAGAGCAAGTGGGTCGGAGTGGTGTAGTGGGTAATGGGTATGTAAGTTGTCTTGTAGCCAGAGGGATGCAGGTTCGAAGCCAGCTCAAGTCGCCCCGAAGGGACCTTGGGCAAGTCCTTCACTCGCAATTGATTCGTGTTATTCTCATTTGATAATGCATTATTTTGTCCTTTGCATTTGACCCTTATCAATAATATATCCTCCACTGCTGTCATCACAAATCGAATCCTGGTAGCACTTAGTTAATTAGCTAAAACAATTATCATCGGCCAATAATATTTGAGTTCTTCATGCCATAGCGGGATTTGTCATGAATTCTGAGTTTGAATCAACATCCAATTTTAGATGTCAGTTGAAAAAAGCAGGAAGGAAATAGTATTTGAACGATTATAAAAGGCAGTATAGAAATGTAAATAACAGATACTCAATTTGGATTTGATTAACCCTAAAATAAAGTTGTCTTTGAAAAAGAGGAAGACAAAGACAGAAACTACTGGACTGGATGCTGGTTGAAGGTTATGGGAAACTGAAAGAAGAGGCTCAACACCGGGAAGAGTGGCGCCGTCGGAAGTTCGAACCTGCCGTGGGGCAGAGAACATGAAGAAGAAAATAAAGTTGCAGATAACATTTGAATGGTTACATTGAAGGGACACCACCTAATTTGCCATGAGTGAATGAATGAATGATTGAATGAAGAAATGAACGAACGAACTAACTGACTAACTAACTAACTAACTAACTAATCAATCAATCAATCAATCAATCAATTAATTAATCAACTAATCAATTAATTAATTAATTAATTAATTAATTAATTAGTTGATGGATGAATGAATGGATGAATTAACAAACGAACGAACGAACGAGCGAACGAAGAGACGAATGAATTAATGAGTTAGTGAATGAATGAGTGAGCAAAGCCTGTCTGAAAAACTTTCCGGGTATAACCCGGTATATAGGAAAGTGTAATCCGCTTGCCGGTTAGAACCCACAATCGCTGGAACACAGATTCAAATCGCTACCGAATAGATCACCGCACGTATACGCCTACAATCTTCGCCGAATGTCGCTCTTAAACAGCACATAGCTGTTAAGATTCCCAGTTTATGAAGCGCTACATCGTTTAGTCTATGCGATCTAATCTTAGGAAATTCTCTCACCGCAGCTGTCTTTGATGACGAGATCGCGGCCCTCCTTTAGTGTTATATCCATCATATAGAATGTGTACGGAGGAAGAGGCGTCAAACTCTCTCTCACACCGATCCCCGACCCCTTCACAGACCCAAAAACAATAGCGCAATACAATATGCAATACAGTATGCATTGCAGTACGAAATACAATACGCAATGCAATACGCAATTTAATACAGAATGGTACAATGCAGTTTAATGTGTGACAGCTGTGACCTGTTAACTTGCTAGAGAAAAATAGAGCACGGTATTGTATAACGTGTTGAGTAAAAATCTGGAATAAGCGAAAGTTTTAAAAATCATGATGATTTTTTTTATTAATTTGTACGGTATGACAATAAACTTTCGATTGAATTAAAGCGTCTTTGTTTGCAAAGAACTATGTTAAATTTTTTGATGTCACATTTGTTTTGACGAAAGTCATCACAGCATACAGGCCTTACAGTAGGCCTATAAAAACCCAAAAACATGAACTTTATTGTTCAAAGTTTGTATACTGTCTTGCCTAGTATTTTTCTTCTATGTGTTGACCTTAAGAGTTGTTTAGAGTGCTATAGTAAAGGCTTAGCACCTGATTGACCACCCTTTGCTCTGGTAGAAGTCTTGCACCTGGCACCCAGGAAATGAAGCAACCTGATGAGGTGGTGGTCCCTAATAGCCAGCGTGGTTCCAAGCTGCTACATAACCAACTCAATCAGCTCTCTCTCTCTCTGTCTGTCTGTCTGTCTGTCTCTCTCTGTCTCTCTCTCTCTCTTGCTTCATTGTCGAATCTTGGAAATTTCTCCAACTATTCTGGCTGTTGATTGAATTTCGATCTGGTGATTAATTTGATCATTCAGTAGTGCACTGAGATCAGGTTGCTCGGCCCTTCGTTTTTTAAAATTAATTTAATGGGGAGATCCTTCCCCACCGCTCCCCATGAATTTTAACGGGTGCCACGCCCTTTAAGGTTCCATGCAATGTACGGACAGTGATAACCATGGATTCAATCTCTAAAATAAGTCACCCTATGTATATGAACCCGGATTTGCCAGCACAGAGATGCAATGGGCTGGACGTAAGCTCTATCTAATAAAAAAAGTTATGGCTAACCGAACCAGTGCATTGCATTTATTGGCCAAGGTGAATAAGCTGGTCTGAGTGAATATGATGGGTGGTCTCGGTGAATAAGCTGGTCTCGGTGAATAAGCTGGTCTTGGTGAATAATCTGGTCTCGGTGAATAAGCTGGTCTCGGTGAATAAGCTGGTCTCCGGTGAATAAGCTGATCTCGGTGAATAAGCTAGTCTTGGTGAACAATCTGGTCTCTCTGACATTTGCTTTTGTGAGCGCTGAGGAATCTTCGAGGATTTACTTTTTGCAATACAGAGCAGTGAGTGTTGTATAGGCCTACTGTATCGAAGTGAGTTGAGCAATGACGAAAGTTGTTTTGGTAAATCCCTTGCAAGCAGACGAACAATAATCATTAGTGGTTTGCCCTGAGGATATCGAGTCGAACTGAGTCGAACGGCCTGGCAGAATCACCCATCCGAGTACAACGGCATGAAGCGAAACGCTGCGCACACAGGTTCACCGTGATGTTATTGTTGCGATAAATGTTAACGGCTCTCTTGGCAACAATTGCGGTTTGATTCTTGGGGCAGTGATGCAACCGAATTCTCGACCAAAAGAAGTGATCCCATCATATCAACAACATCTTGTTTCGGGTATACATGTGTAGGTCGTTGCGGCTGCTAGTCCTATAATCCACCCCCTACTTCAACTATGATTGTCAAATTGTAGCTCCTGTTTTCTATAACTGCCATACTATAATCCGACTACATAACCCGCAATGTACGCTTTCGTTCACCTTTCACAATTTCAAATCCTCTGTAAAATGGCTAACTGTTATTAAGCAGCGCCGTGCTTTCTCGGTCGTGGGGTCTATACTGTCTGGAATGACTTCCCTGGTATACGTTTCGCTCTCTACTTGTGGTCCATCCGGCTGGGTTCTTTAAAGTCTCTCAAGTCTTTTTCTTTGTTCGTGGTTGGGCTTGGAGCGCCTCTGAGTAGTTTCTTGAAGGGGCGCTATATAAATACTCTGAATGAGTGAATGAATGTTAATTTGATTACAATTCCTATGCTGCTACTTGTACTATATCACACCTCTACGCACTTCTACTTAGCTAAGGCATTCACTGAGGCAGTGTCCATTCTGTTGACACTTGACACTAGTAATAGTAATAGTAATAGTAATTGAACATTTATATAGCGCCGCTCACAGATTCAGTGGCGCTCCCGACCCAAGCTAGTGCTCACCGCTAACAAATAGTATAGTTTTCAGACGTTTACGGAACAGGGGAAGAGAAAGGCCAAGAAGCTCAGAACGGAGCTTGTGAGGAAGGCGGTTCCAACAAGTAGGACCAAGATATGCAAAGCTTCTGGACTGGGCCGTAGCTCCACGCATGCGCGGGACAACTAGAAGGCCATTGGCAGCAGATCGAAGGGCAGAGCGGCCAGGAAGAGTGGAGACCAAGTTACACAGTGCCCGAAGATAAGAGGGGGCTACCCCGAGAAGAGAGTTGCGCATAAGAGTCAGGATCTTGAACTCAATGCGCTGAGGTACAGGAAGCCAATGAAGAGTGTCCCGAATAAAATCAGATATGTGAGAGAATTTGGGAAGACCAGCAATTAAGCGGGCAGCAGCATTAAGAATAGACTGAAGCTTAGAGAGGTTAAGAGAGGAGAGACCAGCATAGGCAGAGTTTCCAAAGTCGACTCTAGAGCAAATCAAAGCATGGACAAGCGCCTTGACCGCTTGAAGGGAGAGTGAGTGGCGGATAGTACGCAATTGTCGCAAGTGATAGAAACATGTTCGAGAGATTCGGTTAACATGATCAGTAAGAGAAAGAATTGGATCCAGAGTAAAACCCAGATCACGAACAGTTGGAGAAAATTGGATATCTGGGTACAACGTGCTGAGGAGCTCCATATCAATCTTGGCGAGCTGGACTCTACCACCAAGCCAGATGAATTGGGTTTTATCAGAGTTAAGGCGAAGACGGTTAGAAGACATCCATTGGTTCAGTTCCATAGTGGCGTCAAGGATAGTTGCAACCAGTGAAGAGGCAGCACTGGGAGAACCGTGGACAAATGCTTGTGTATCATCAGCGTATTGATGAGCAGAGGCACCCTTGCGGGATAATAGGTTCAATAGATCAGCAGTATATAGGATGTATAGAAGCGGCGCCAGGACAGAGCCTTGAGGCAGGCCGTAGGGAACAAAGGTCCAGGAGGAGCGTGTGGATCCAAAGATCACAGATACAGAGCGATCAGAGAGGAAAGAACTAAGCCAGAGGAGGGCAGAGTCGCCAATGCCAAAAGATTTGGACAGACGCTCGAGTAGAATAGAATGGTCAACAGTGTCGAACGCCGCACTGACGTCAAACAGGGCAAGTAAGGTAATGTGGGATTGATCAACAGCGGCAAAGATGTCAGTAAGTAAGCGAGTAATAAGAGATTCAGTAGAATGATATTTCCTAAAGCCAGATTGAAGAGGGGGCATTAATGAGTTGGTTTCAAGATAGTCAACTAGCTGGAGCGAAATACATTTTTCCAGGAGTTTGGAGAGAAAAGAGAGATTGGAAATGGGTCGATAACTGGAGGGAACACTTGGGTCTAGACCCTGGCGCTTGAGAGAGGGAAAAATCAGAGCTCTTTTGTGTTGAACTGTACTCATATAAACACGAAATATGCATGCATTGCGTAATGCCCATACAATCGTACCAGCGTGTTGTACGAATGCATACATAGTACATACATTAGAGCTGCCAACCGTCTATAGGATTCGTCGGGACAGTCGCGCAATCGGCATGCGCATCCCGTGTCCCGGACTGATCCAAAATTGCCACGGAATTTGGTGTAGATATCCGCTTCATCAAATGTTGGTGTTATTTTCTCACATTAAACTTGACGATGTGCAACTGTCAATGGAGTTTGCATTCTGCGCTCTATGTGACCTGCATGACGTTGCTGGGTATTGACGGTGTCACGAAATAGAGTACCACCCGTATTAATCGTATCCTCCCCAGACGAAGAGAAGTTGTAAAAGTCATTTCCGCGTGTATTTATTTTTGAAAATTAAATTCCATCTGCTTTGTTTTAAACAATGACACTGAAAGGTATGTTAATTTCTACTAGATAATTTTGTTTGCCTTGGTTTTAGAGCACTTAGAACATTTAGAAGAATTAAGAACATTAGAACACTTAAAGTCACTAAAATCTAGCTGCCTTGCGCTGAACATTAGTTAGGACACTTAAAACACTTAGAGTCATTTTAAATTTTGATTACAGCGCAATTTTTTCAATTATACGCATTTTTCAATAGATGGGATAGAATGGTTTATCCCCCGGATAGTTTATACCGGTGTATTCCATCCGTGGGGATAGATTAATTCGTCCACACGGATGGCTTTAAGGAGGGATAGAATATCCCGTGACACCGGAATCAGACAGCATTGAGTGAAAGTCTTCAAAACCGTATACAGCACACTGACTGAGCACTGTGTCCTATATACACACTGTCAGTTCCTGTCTCCAATGCCTCATAATTTTATTGTGTCCTATATACGCACTGCATGTCAGTTCCTGTTTCCAGTGCTTCATAGATAGGTCCCCATGTCATCTCTATACACATCAATATTAACGACCTACTGTCTGACAATCGCAATTATGACCGGAAGACCGACCTTGTTAAGGCGGAACTGTTGCAAAAAGTAATTTTTAAAGTGATTAGTCATGTGTTGGGCTCTTCGCAGCTTATACGCAACTTGCAGCTGCGGCGCCATCTATAGAACCTATACAATATCAGCAGGTCGTGTCGGATCCTGGTAATTATTCAGCAGTCGACGAAATTAAATATAAATATACTGTAAATATATAATTTCCGTGGCAAAGAGATTTTAAAAAATCAAAGAATTTTGGGCAGGTCATAAGGCAGGTCAGGAGTAAAATAGGCAAGCCGCGACCTTTGGTGGTACCCGTACCGTCACTGCTAATCCGGAACCACTCAAAATGTCATTAACTCTACAGAAGCAGAGTTTAGATCTAAGTGAGATCCTTCTCTGCCGTCGCAGACCCAATGAATTATATAAATATATATATATGTGCTTGTATGAAGTACATTGTAGGTCTATAATTGTTTATGCATAGGCCTACAATGTATAAACTACACTTGTGTTGGGCCGATAAGTCAACTATATATTTGGCTATATATACACTCCAGAAGGCTACTAGAATTTTCTAAAGGTTTTCTTCTTGAAGTTGATTCTAATTTTGAATAGAACCGTCTTCTCTTGCGACGATCTGACTGAAATTATTAACGACTACATACATATTCAATATGCTGTTTACCTACATCAGTCGGTTTGTGCAGAAGGCCAGCGCAATGATGAAGACAATGTGTAATAATTGTGTATTGGCAATGGCTTATGGGTTGAGTACGAGCGTCACGAAATGGTAAATCAAAGTTGGCATGCATGCAGTCCATGCAATCAGTGGCGTAGCCAGGAATTTTTCATGGGGGGGGGGTTTATGGCCGGAAAGCCTGTTTTTTGCTATTTTTTCTTACTTAAATGGAAAAATAACCTTAAAAAAACCTTTTTCCGGAGCCAATGGGGGATTTTGACCCCCGAAACCCCCTTGCCTACGCCACTGCATGCAATATATATATAATAAATAAACTATATATATATGTACCATAATACATGGACTAATGCGCAGATGAACAAATGTGTCACAGTTGTCGCGCACACACACACACACACATACATGCATGCATACATGCATGTATAACCACATACATACATACAATGTACATGTACATAAAGGCAGTAAGAGTATATATATAGATACAGAAGAATTAAGGCAGTAGGGTATTGACATTGGCAATCGTCACTTACAGTTGTTGGGTCAGAATCCGAGACATCAGTCGGTTGCGAAGAGGACCCAGCTGTGTTCGTCGTCGTCGTCGTTGTCTGACCTTGACCTACTCCAGTCACGACCGGAAATTCGTACACGGTGTCAAGATCATCGAGGTCAGAGGCCGCGAGTTGACCCCCTAACCTAGATACAGTCCCCGGTGACTGGTTCGGCGCCTGTAACTTGCGACACGATGGCACGGACTTGGCTGCTGCTGCTGGTGCTGCTGCTGATGCTGCAAGCGGAGGAGGAGGAGGAAGAGCATCCTTTGGATCTGAAGCGGACTCGCCTTCGCCTGTCCTCACTCCTCCGCTGTCTGCACTACGGGACCTCAGCTTGCGAGTGCGAGACTTGAAGTTCGACCAGAAAGTTCGTCGTCGAGTGGCTGCTGATCCAGGAGGAGAAACGGTCACCGTCGCCGTCGCTGCTGCATCATCGTCCTCATGACCTATTGTCTGCGAATCGTTGTCTGCAGTCGGCACGCTTTTGGAACCTGTTTCAGTGACAGCAAAGAATAACAAATTCAACAGATTGTCAGTGCTTTGTATAATTATAATTTCCTTTATTCAAGGTTAAATGTAATTTTTTTATTATTAGGTCTATGCAATTGAAACAATTCACAAGAACGTAAATCACAGAATGCATAAATCTTAACTATACTAACAGAACAGATAGCCTGCAATAATCGTCATCCTCATCCTTGTCCTGTCCTGTCCCTTGAACATTTTCTGTCTTATCCTGTTCAAGTCGCACTGTCCTCATCCTCTTGTTATCTCCCTCATCTAAAATCATCCCCATCTTCGTTGCCATAGCAATATTTTACTCATCCTCATTTTTGCTTCAAGCCCGTCTTCTTCTCTGCCCTCTCCACTCTCTTCCCCTCCTATGACCTCCTGTCCTCTTCTTCTCTCATCCCTTTCCTCGTATTTCCTTTCTTCTACACCTGTCATCTCATCTAATGTACGTGACCATTGACCATTGACACGATGCTTCAGTACAATTTATTCCTATATAGATTATAGAAGGATCAGGTTCGAAGTTGTCACCAGACACGATTGCAAAGCTTCCGTTTTAGCCAGGATAGAAGCGTCTATTTCATTGAAATGGAAGACTACGGACTATAGTCTGATCCAGATTGATATTGACGCCACCATTCATCATCGTATATACTTTTAGATCTCCTGAAAATTGTCCATGAGCGTCCATGTACTTATATGTGGCATATAAAATATGCTTATGTAGGTCTATCTGCCTGTGCAAATCGCTGCATCTGTTTACTTAGGACCCACCAAAGACGGTATACTATAGGTGCTTATGTACACTGGTCAATGATGACTGTATAGTGTATACCCACCGACATCCCCTCACTTCATGCCATGCCATTACAGTAACACAACCATAAAATAAAGCCACCACCGCGAGTATACCTCGACCACCACCAATATGATCGTGCTCACCACCAAATAAGAGCCACCGTCAAAATCTGCAGCATCGCCACAGAAGCATTCGTATGCACTTAAGAATAAATTTTTGCTATCAAAATGCAGGTGTTTAATTCAGGACTGAGTATAGAGCTTACGCGTTTAAATGCTGCACTTCGTTAGATATAATATTACGTAGCCTATATTATACAGTTGCCGTTAGTGTCGTTGCCGTTGCTGTAGGGCGAGAATTGCGGGGCTTTCAACCCCAGTCTTTCTTAGAGCTCCATAGTAAAATCTGTTTTTCACACCCCAATTCCAAGTGGATCATAGTCCAACCCTGTCCCCAGTTATTTATTTTTCCACAATTCTCGAAATAGGTTGCTTCGTGAGACATGTGGTTGCTCTCGCTTTATTAGCAACTGCGTTTCGTTTAGTGTCAGGCGCCTGTGTAAGCACATATATTATATTACAAATAATATAATATATTATGTGGTGTAAGTAAGCATGCATTCCATGGCTTTTAATTCGACCTAATTAATTGCAGACGATATTCAGCAGATGTGCATGCAACGATGAACGGCGGTCTTAATATACATGCAGAGACAAACATTGCTGCATGTGACAAGAACTGTCAGCATGCATCGACCGAATATTATGTCACCGACATGTAGAGCAATTGGATACTTAAATTCCCAGCCATGGACGCCCGCACATAGGGGCAAGGGGGGGCACTTGCCCCCCCTGGAAAATTGAAACCTATGTTTTTTTAACTACTACTTTTCGGTTTTTAACAAATTTCTTTGCATTAATGCACCATTGATACGAATGATACAGACAATGAAAGTCAGAAATCCACATTTAGAGATATGTATAGAAATAAACATGCTTTTATAACTTTCTGCCTTGCATGTTCAAGTTCAAGCTCTTTCCAAAAACTCTTACAATGACCATTGGCTTTCAACCTTCCTGTGGGCACCCATGCAAACAGCAGGCCTATCGATTAAGTGGAAACCAGCTGTAATGCAATTAATCATAACTGCAAAAAATTAAATACTAACGCAAAAATAATTTCTCAAAGTACACTGAAATTTCATCAGGGAGATCTGCTTATTCATCAGCATTGTAGGCTAATCATATAAACCAAGTCCGCTATAAGCCAGGCTCCATTTTGTCCATTTAGCAAAGCTGCCAGTACAGAATCCAGGGAGGTCAAACTGTAGATAAACTTGGCTCTGGTTATCACGCCTCAGGATTTAAACCCAAAACTGACAAAGAGATCTGTTAAAATGAATTTATACCCACACTCATCTGATCCTATTATATAGCGCACCTTTCGGAAACTACTTTTTAACATAGATCTGCCATTTGATTTGTAACAAATTTCTAAGGAAACTATTCATATTAAAAATTATGCACAAAATGAAACTGAGAAATTTGCATAAGAAACCTCTTTGAAAAATACCCGTAGGCCTATTCCTAATTTCCATGCAGCATTGCATTTTCAAGCTCTTGCTACTACAAAATTTAGTCGTGACTATCGTAACAATTTTGCCCCCCTGCGAAAATTTCTGCGGGCGCCCATGTTCCCAACAATAATATGGCCACATGAATTGCAAACTAATTGCGTAAATTCCCAGCTGGCAATAATTATGCATTTCAAGTCAACTGCATAAATTCTAGCATGCTCAACTGACTGCTTAAATGACCAGCGAGCTGCATAACACTTTATCTGGCTATAACATGAATTCCTTAGAAACTAACTAAGCTATACGAAAATTGCCATTTTCTAATTAGCTGCACAGATTTCCAACTGCCTGATCCAGTCCCCAATTGGTTGCATAAATTCCAAACTGACGGCAAAATTTCTAAGTAGCATACCAGCTAAGCTAAATTTGACCTAGCTAAGTTGCTAAGGTCATTTAAGTCAGTTGCTTAAATTCCCAACTTGCAGGCTTGCAGCTATGCGGTTTTAAAATGGTTGCGTAGGCTATACATTCCCATATGGCTGCCGAAAATCCATAACTAGCTTCCCAACAGGATGCAAAATTCCCAAATTGGCTATAACAAAATCCCATCTAAAGCCATACAAATTCCCAACGTCAGCTAAACAAATTCTCCACTAACTGCATAAATTTCCAAATGTCTGGAGAAATTCCCATCTGGCTGCGTCATGTATCGATTTCCAACTTCTATTTCCAGCACGCGTGCCGCGAATAATCCAGGCTCTCGGTATGATTAAAGGAAAACGTGAGATGGAATGATCCTGCGTATTACATGGTGATGCATGTGTACCAGGACATTTCTCGCTATGGCCATGTTCAGCGTTGGATGTCACGTGTGCAATCGTAACGACATCTGGTGGGTGCTTAGTGTGACGACGGCTCTGTGCTATAGGCGTGACGTTCGGCCGTGGAACCAAGAGAGAAATGTTTAGCCATGCAAGCAACCCATCGGGTATCGAGTGGTCGATAAATATACGGGCTAATTACGACCACGGATCGATGCCATTATCGATCAGTGTGGATCGATCGCCCTGATGGCATAGAATTTGAACATATATATTCTGTGTCTTTATAATTATGTTATTCCAAGTGTCGTTCTAAGTATATCATGTATGCATGTATGATTGTATGTGCACTTGTTATAGCGCCCCCGTCAAGGCTTACACTCAGAGTCGCTCCCGACTACAGCGCGGACACTGAGTCGGAGTTTCTCGCCGAAGCGCTAAGCAATTGCGAGTGAAGGATTTGTCCAAGGTCCCTGTATACGAGGCGGCTGGAGGTGTATTCGAACCTGCAACACTCCGGCTGCAGGCAACTAACATATCCATTATATGTATACACCACTGCGCCACACTGCATGCAAGCAACTTTCTAAGTATCGCAACATCAGTCTATAAGTGTTATTTCATACACTGCATGAGCACAAAAGTTCGGGTAGACATAAATATTTTAAGAAGGAATATAATATTATTCGATCCTTATTGTCAATTATATAAATCGACCCTATCATTATTCCATCCATCATTCTATGATTTCCATCCATCATTCTATGATTTCCATCCATCATTCTATGATTTCCATTCATCATTCTATGATTTTCATCCATCATTCTATGATTTCCATCCATCATTCTATGATTTCCATCCATCATTCTATGATTTCCATACATCATTCTATGATTTTCATCCATCATTCTATGATTTCCATACATCATAATTGCGTCTGTCTTTCATTATTAATATTAAAACTATAGACTAGAGTATACGACTAAAGCCTTCATCTACATATAACTCCAAAATCCTTCATTAGCCTACATCATTGCAAATATCCTTCTGCAAATCGAATAATCTATCCATCACGTTCTTTATCCTTCCGTTAAGCATTCGATAAGAAGCATTCGATAGCAGAAATGATATAATATTGCCATGTATACCATGCATGCACTCGACCAACACAAGGCAACCACGAGAGATGTCATACGTATACACGGCATACCTATGTTACAGAAGTTGCTGCAGTTGAAGGCCATAGAGAGAAGGAGTGGTAGGAGGAGGAGGAGCTGCTGAGGCTGGCAGGTGATGGAATGGCTTCAGCGTCTGCTCAGCAGATGCCAGTCCTTCGCTGATGGCATTCTCGACCGTCGCAGACTGTTGGTCTCTTCTTCACAACTGGGAATCGGATCCGGAAAATGTCTCTTCTGTCCCAGCGAAGAGAAGGAACAGAGACAGAGGTCTGAGCAGAGGAATGAAGAGGATGATAGAGGGGTCTTTTTCGCGATCAAAAGACCTCCATTGGACAGTTGTAGCAAACATACATAGAAGGAAGGAGGAGGGAGAAATGAGAGGAAAGAAGAGAGAAGGGTGAAGGAGAATCAAGAATGGAAAACGATGAAGAGAAAAGGATCAGAGAATATATATATAAGCAGAGCAGGACTAAGGAGAGCAGGACTAAGGGAATAATGTGCAAGTGAAGGACACTTCAAACAGATGAAGAGGACGACTCATAGGAGGAATAGGACGAAGAACAGGATGAAGTCACGAAGAGAAGAGGAAATTATTGATGGAAGAAGAAAAGAAGCATATGGGGAAAACAGTAAAAAGTCAAAGAATAAGTGAAAATGCGGAGAAGGAGGAAGATGAGAAGAACGAAGAAGTAGTACAAGAACCGAATAGCAGATGGCGGCAGCAGCGTCGAATATAATCCAATCGAATCTGAATCGTTTTATAGCGCCTTTTTCGCAGCACAAGATCCTTGATCGCTTACGAGTGTAAACAACCGTATTCCACAATCGTAATCGTCTGCACAGAACACGTCGATAAACGTAAACATAAACAATTAAACATGTATCCCAATCATTTGTCAGAGGTATTAGACTCGACGTTGCAGTCTTCCTTTCGCTGTACATGGATATACAATTTTGAATTTCGCGCTTCAATCAAATATCCATATGATACGACGTCTCAGATGCATAGTATATCATGTCGCAATCCTGCATTCATCTGTGTATATCATTAGCTTATATGGATATAATATCTATGCGGATATTTTATTCAAGCTGCGCACGCAGAGTTATTTATAGCACGGCTCTTGAATGGTTGGCATCATCATCATCAGCAGCAGCAGCAGTAGCACAGACATGTAGTCGAGTAGATGGACGATTAAATTCCGCTTGTCCTGTCGCTAATTCCGAAACCATGCGTTGACTTTCTGCATGAACTCCGCCTTCGTCCGTCCGTCGTCGTCGTCGTCGTCGTCGGTCCATGTCGCTAGGGAGCGAACGACGGTCTTCGCTGCCGCCAGACACGCCGTCTCTCCCCGGCTGACCACCGACCGACCGACCGACCGACCGCGCGTTAGGCCATCTCCGCTGCCGCTGCCGCTGCCGCTGCCGCTGCCGCAGCGCTCGGCGCGTGCTCCCATCACGACCGACTGCGTTGCTGACTGCATGGCGCTTACGCCGCATTGCAATAGGACGCATTCTGCCTCACTACTTGCCTGTCTGTCTTTCTTCTTATTTGACTGCCTGTTTATCTGTGTCCCTGTATGTCTGCGTGAATGCCTTTCTGTCTCCTATTTGCCCGCCCGCCTGCCTGCCTGCTTCTCTACTTGCGTGCCTGCGTGTGTACGTGCGTGCGTGCGTGTGGGTGTGGGCGTGCAGCGTGCCTGCCTGCCTGCCTGTCTATTTGTCTCTGTACTTTCCTCGCTGCCTCCTGGATTCCTGCCGGCGTGTCTCTCTCACTCCTTCTCTATGCCAACCTCTTTCCTAGCTTCCTCCTTTTCTGTCTCCATGCCTGTCTCTCTGTTTTCGTCCTGCCTTTCTTTTTCGTCTGTTCGCCTCTCCGCCTTCCTCTCTGCGTATCTGTCCTCCCTCCATCCGTCTTTCCTTTTCTCCTTCTCTATTTATCTGCCTGCTTGCCTGCCTGCCTGCCTGCCTGCCTGCCTGCCTGCCTGCCTGCCTGTATGTCTGCCTGTCTGCCTGCCTGCCTCCCTGCCTGCCTGCCTGGAGGGCGTCCATCCAATCAGCCGTGCATGGTTATAGACCAACCGGCCGGTCAGTGATTGATCTGTAAGCCCCGGATCGGTCAGTTCGCCGGGCGACGGCGCGGGGGGTGGGAGGGGGTAGGGCACTGCATGGCTGTTGGGTGCCAAGATCAATTCCAATTCCCCGAATTATTCCGGGAAAATAATGGGTCCTTTTGGCGCGCGCGGCTTTTATCTCATTCGATATAACCAGCGCCAGATTCAAAAGCCGCTTTCCTCAAGGCGTCCATGCATTTCGCTGTTCATGTACCCTGGCGAGTATAACGTGGGACAATACGACGACCATGTGCCACTATTATTGAGAATCGCCTTGAGCCTGGCGGCAAAATCCGCACTTACATTTAGCTGGGATAATCGGATTCTCTAGAATCAGCGACTATAATTACGGTATTACTTAAACCTCGAATACACACAGTGTCTAGTGTCGTCGATCGTTCGTGGTTGCCATGGCAGCTGTGTCTAATTAATTACTTTAAAAGGTCACAGTGTCTTCGTGATTCACGTTGCACTGCATGCATGGTGTGTGCTTGATTGCCACATAACTGATGTTTAACAGTCTTCAGGCTGCACTAGTGTCTGCCATTGCTTTTAGGAGGGCCACAGCGAGTGTGCTGTATAAACAGTGACTTTATCTAGCAGTCCTTCGTGGCCGCATATATATATATATATATATATATTTTATTTTTATATATATATATATTATATTTATATATATCTGCTGTTGCATGCATCAATATCTAGAGTTTATCGGTTACATTTATCTCGATGTCGTTCACGATAAAAACGATTGTCGGGAATTTTCAGACACAGTGGAATAGCTTTAATTTTGTTTCCGAATTGACTCCAAGATAATAGGACGTCGAGTTTAATGCTTCTCGGTATAGACTATTACATGTATATGACCTTCCTCATCGATCTATAGAATCAATAGTGCCACTGGGGAAAAAATAACCACAAGGAACGAGAGAAAAAACTGAACAAAAGAAGGGAAAAAAAGATGGACAAAAGGGTGAAAAGAGGTAAAAACAAAACAAAAAACAAAAAACACATAAATGAGGCACGCGAATGGAAAAGAGCTCGTTTATGCTGCACAATAAAATAAAGATCATAAGACGTCAACGGCCCTAGTGCCAAAAGATGTCATTAAACCATGCACGGACACACACACACGCCACTGAAAACATATCGACAGGGAAAGGCAGACATGGAGACAGAAACAGAGAGACAGACACAGAGAAACAGACAGAGAGGCAGAAATAGAGAGAGAGACAGGGAAACAGACAAGATAGACAAACAGACAAACAGACAGGCAGGCAGGCAGGCAGACATTAAAAGGCGACGATTGCGAGATGAAGCGGTGATGACGATGCTAAACGTTAAGCTTTCTCATCGCCGCGGATCAATGTCCTTTAATGTAATTTCTTCTTCTTCTATCTTCTCTTCCGTCATCGATATGACGATGAGGCCTGTATGAATTTCCTCCAAACTTCTTTGCTTCTGATGATTTCTCCGATCTCGACCAAGCTGGTGCCCTTCTCTCTCAGATCTTCTTTGATGTTGTCCATCCAGGTCTTCCTTTGCCTCCCTCTGCTTCTTTCTCCTTCTACATGCCCATGCAGTGCAGCGTTTGGTAGTCTTTGCTCCGTCATTCTTCTCACATGACCGAACCATCTGAGTCTTCTCTTCTTGATTTTTTCTATTATTGTTTCATCGACTCCTAGTTCTTCTCTTGTTATTTCATTTCTGATCTTCTCTCTCCTGCTTCTACCTATGATTCTCCTGAGCCAGCTCATCTCTGCTACCAACAGTCTCCGTTCGTCTTCTTTCCGTAAACACCAGCACTCTGATCCGTATAGTAATACTGGTTCTACTAAGGTATGATAGAGCTTCATCTTAGTTCTGATGGATATGTTTCTTGCTTTCCACATTTTCCCCAGTTTTCCGAATGCCGTACATGCCAGTCCAATTCTTCGTTTGATATCTTCTTCGCACCTTCCGTCTTCTGTTATCATTGTCTTCTGTTAATGTAATTTAATGTGACGCAATTAGTAACTCATATAGCACCGCTCACAGCAGTGGCCATTCATGCGGTAGCTCTCCAATTGCTATTAAACTGAGAGAATGAATGGATTTTGAGAGCGAGAGACAGACACAGAGATAGAGAGAGAGAGAGAGAGAGAGAGAGAGAGAGAGAGAGAGAGAGAGAGAGAGAGAGAGACAGACAGACAGACAGACAGACAGAGAGAGAGAGATAGAGACAGAGACAGAGACAGAGAGAGAGAAAGAAGACAGAGAGACAGAGACAGACAGAGACAGGCGATGACGATGCCAAACGTTAACCTTTCTCGGATCAATGTCCTTTAATGTCATTTAATGTGACGCAATTAGTAACTCATATAGCTCCGCTCACAGCAGTGGCCATTCATGCAGTAGCTCTCCAATTGCTATTAAACTGAGAGAATGAATGAATTTTGAGAGCGAGTGAGAGACATACAGAGAGATAGAGACAGAGACAGAGAGAGAGAGAGACAGAAGACAGAGAGACAGAGACAGACAGAGACAGACGGAGACAGAGAGACAGAGAGACAGAGACAGACAGAGACAGACAGAGACAGAGAGACGGACATACAGACAGAGACAGGTGTATAGCGCCAACAAGATGGAAACTCGTAAAGAAGAGGGAGAGCATTCCACATGGTAGGCCCAATGGTGGCAAATAATCTAGTTTGTGCAATGTGTTCCTAGTAGCCTACGCTGATTAAAGAGATCGCGTCTATCCAAGAAGCGCAAAGGTCGGAGAGAAACTGTCGAACGAGGAAAGCGAATGAAATGCACCAAATATTTTAGAGCAAACCCAGCTTGGACTTGAGGACCAAAACAAGGACTTTCAACTGAATTCTGTCAGTGGTACTTGAAGCTAATGCAATTTATCGACCATGTAGGCTACTGTACCAGCTGTGGGAGAACTTAAGTAGACGAGCAATCAATCCACTGCAGCAGCTCTAAGGGTAGACTATACGACATGCTGCTGGAAACGACGCAGAATCGTAACACTATAGCCTAATAAGATATCCGTCGAAATCCAAAGGGCGGATTTCTTGTCTTCCTCAGAAGACGATATATAATAATTATCATTGCTGTGGAAAGTTGAAACCCTTGCGCTGCAAGCTTATGAAAAACCATCAGTGAAATGTCCAGGCTCCAGCGATACATCGCCATCCATTAACGCCACTCCAATGCAACAGTATGATATTAACTATGCATACATTGCATAGGCGGACATTTGAAAAGGTCAAATACATAACCGATCCAATTTTACCGGCCATTGTCAATTTCTGTTAGATTTGGATGACATGCGAGATTTTTTAAAGGCGATTTCTCCAACGGCGCGCATTGCCATTGTGCACGGCTTGTTCGTCTAACGCTGACTTGTATGCTGCAGACGCGCGTTCGTTCAGTATTAATTATTTATTTATTTATTTATTTATTGTATTTATATCGCCCTTTCAAGCTCGCTACTCAGAGGCGCTCCCGACTACAGCGCAGACACTGCATCGGAATTTCACGCCAAAGCGCACGAGCAATGGCAAGTGAAGGACTTGCTCAAGGTCCTTACGCGGCGGCTTGAGGGTGGATTCGAACCTGGAACCCTCCGACTCCAAAGTACCGAGCCTACCGCTACACCACCGCACTCCACAAGTATTATAAGTACTTTTCACAAAGTTATATTCATTCATTTTATGAAGCTATACCACCGCCACTTACATATTCCACACAAGCGCATAATGCTATAATTCACAAATCCATGTTCCAGAAACAATATCTCTCCTTGATTAAACCATGCAAAAGAAAACGAATCTGATTAGATATAAAAAGATCATATATATATATATTATAGCAGACTTCGTAAATTCATGGGAATTTATTGCCAGAGAGCAAAAGCATTTGTCGCAGAACCAGGTCACATCGTACAGAGATTATACAATGCATACATAAACAACGGAAATGTCGTCATAATTCCATGTCCCAGCGTTAGACTGCATAATCAAAGACCCATACAGATTTCAACAGAAAGGGCGGGAGAGAAAGAGAGAGAGAGAGAGAAAGAGAGAGAGAGAGAGAGAGAGAGAGAGAGAGAGAGAGAGAGAGAGAGAGAGAGAGAGAGACAGAGACAGAGACAGAGACAGAGAGAGACAGAGAGAGACAGAGAGAGACAGAGAGAGACAGAGAGACAGAGATATATATATAGAGTCATATACACCTCATGTAGCACACGCCATGCACTGGCATCATATCGCACCGACCTGTTGCATAGAGAGACGTATATAGTCACCCTCTCATATAGCGCCACAATATATCTCACTTAACGAAATGCATTCCAGGAAACACCTCAACACTCTGCACCGTCGACCCATTCATCAAACCCTCCTCCAGCGATATAAAGTCCCTGAAATGACTACACGTCAGCAAATGACGTTGCACTTCGTCCACATCGAGAAAAATACTGGATATAATATACATGTATAGTCTGTTGTGGTATCTGCATCGTCAATAAATGTATACAGCGGACACAGTGTTTATGAATCTGTGATGTAACCTTAATGTTACAGTCACGACGCGGATGCATGTTTCGCCGGGTTATAATATGTTCGCTGCTCGGCCGGATGTTTGGTTTGGACGTAATAGAAGGGCCCGGTATACAGGGAAAACATTATGGAGAACTTCATTAAATGAAGCCGTATAGCACATTTTAGTACATACAACTTGATAAAAGACAGTCATCAGAATTCCCCAAAGGCAGCTATATGTATGTATAATTATGTACTGTCATTTTTAATATAAGTTTTTTTCCTTTCCAGACTATATGAGGGAAAACAGCATATTTGCTTGCGCTAAATGGCTTATTTGGCTATGTAAAGGTCGGGGAGTGCGGAGATCAAGAGTGCAAAAAATCAGGAGCGTAAATGTCAGAAGTGCAAAGGTCAGGAGTGCAAAGGTGAGGAGTGCAAAGGTCAGGAGTGCAAAGGTCACGAATGATTACTTGCCTTACGTGCTTGACTGATGTCTTACAAGTTACAACCCGTATATCATACGCAGTGGCGTAGCCAGGAATTTATGAGGGGGGTTTATGGCCGGATACCCTGTTTTTTGTTGTTTTTTCTTATTTAAATGGATAAATAACATTAAAAAACTTTTTTCGGAGCCAATGGGGGAGGGTTTGACCCCCGAAACTCCTTGCCTACGCCACTGATCACACGTGTTTGTCGAGAACGAAAAGCCGGGTCGGTTTGGGCGATGGGGCTGAAAACTAGGGGCTGGAGGAGCGCAATGGTTGTGGATATTGGTTTATGGAATGGTGAGGATATATGACCCGGAAGTCATGATATGGAGTCATGGACACGAGATGCGGAAGCTGATTCTGATTGTGTCGCATTGATGGAGGCTGACCGCAGGACGACGACATTCGGAGATGGAGAAGGAGAAGAAAGAGATAATCAGAGGAAGCAGAGGAGGAGGAGGAGGAAAATTGAGGTCAATAGAAGAAGAATAGACAGGAAATAAAGATCGAAGAAAAATGCGAATGCAGAATTGGACGACGATGAGGGGAGATATGGAGGCGAGAAATGGATATGGTAGACAGCAAGGAAGAGGAAGAGAAAGAGAGAAAGAGAGAAACACACGCACACACAGAGACAGAGACAGAGACAGAGACATATAAACAGACAGAGAGAGGAACAATCTCCCGAGAGCGTGTATAACAAGGTCTCAGAACGAATAAAACAACATTGCTATCCACTGGATCCGCATAAGAATCGATACTCTGTGTTGCAGACTTGCGGTCATAGGCCTACATCCAGTCTTAGAAAGCCTATACTCCTACATAGTTATAGTATAATATTAGATGCAGCTGTTTATTCCTGAATAACGTGCATCTATGACGCATCAACTCGTGTATACAGTCGTGTTCCGTGGGTAGCCTTCCCAAATGAGGTCACCGTGTAACGACGAGATTAAGAGGCAATGACCGGCTGGATGGCAAGGCATTGTAAAGGAAAGAATGCGAGTTCGGACCTTCCATAATGGATTAAGTTGAGTATGGGTTCCTGGAGTCAGGCCTTTACTTCGCAATTCCTCGTCGATTACTGTTTAGTCGGTAGATGGCACTAGATGCATTATAGTCACTGATTAATTAATTCGTAAACTTCGTCCGTCCATCCATTTATCGATATTCATTCACTTATCAATCAACAGTCAATAAGTTTTCATTCTAAAAAAATCAGATGGCGACCGTATCGAAATATCTATTGGGAATTTTTGCAACTTTTAGTAGAAAATTTTGACAAACCCAGTATATTCGAGTAGATGTGGAGTTCGCTTGATGGCGCCAGTGAAAAAACATTTTGAAATTTCCATTTGAGAGTGAATGTATGTCTATGACCATTTACAATCTTATCTTATCTGACCATTTATAAAGCGCTTCTCGCAGCAAGAGCCTTTCAGAAGCGCTCCCAGTGCGTTTAACTCCGAGAAAAAAGACAAGTTTTTAGACGAGAGAAAGACGAGGATACACTACCAGAGAGAATGGCAGAGCGAACTGATGGGGGAAGCCCATTCCATAGGGAGGGACCAATGCAGGCAAATGATCTGGATTGAGCCATGGCAGTCCTGACTCGGGGGACAAAGAGGTCAAGCCGATCAGAGGACCTAAGAGGACGCAGTGAAGTGGCAGAAAGGGGGCGATGTATCTGATCACACAGATACTTCGGAGCAAGACCCATTTGAGACTTAAGGACCAAAATCAGGACTTTAAATTGAATACGGGCCGAGAGTGGAAGCCAGTGAAGTTGTTCAGTCATGAATGTAGAAATGTGGGAGAATCGAGGAAGACGGGCAATGAGCCTAGCAGCGGCATTGAGTACAGATTGCAGAGGAGCTAGGCGAACCTTAGGCAGTCCAATAAAGACAGAGTTGCAATAGTCGATCCGAGAACATACAAAAGCATGCACAATAATTGAGGTAAAGATCGATGATGAGACAGATTTGCGAATAGCCTTGAGACGCCTTAGCTACAATGGTCTAATACATCCTAGCCTAGTCCAACCTGGTCTATCTAGCTTAGTAGAAATAGTAGGCCTATAACGTAGCCTCGTTTAATCCATTCTAGTCTTAGAAATACACCGTGTCTCAAAAAAAACTGTGCAGAATTGTTTTTATCAGAACTTCGTCAAATTTTCACCAATCTTAATAACTTTTGGTAGGTAGATGGCAAAGTGGCTGAAGTTTCATGTTATATATAAATTTTCCACCTCACCTGACTCATTTCACCGCACTACATTGCTAAACACAGATGTACCAATTTTTCATATAACGCATGGATTTTATTACCTGCAACAAATTATCTGACGACTGAATTAGCACGCAGTAAAGTAAAATATGGTTTACTTAGCAGTGTGTTTTAATAGCTATGACATATCTGCTTAAAAGTGTTAGAATTGGTGCACGGACACAAGTTCTTAGACGGCGACGCAACTGACCGATAGCAGCATCAACGATCGACTGGTCAAAGCGCGCCCACTCGTCAAGCAGAAGCGTGTTGAGTTCGTCGACGTTGGCTATTCTGGAACGGCAAATCTTCTCCTGCAGCACACTCCATATGCTATAGTTGACTGGGTGAAGATGTAGGGAATTTGGTGGCCACAGTGTCGGAGAGATGAAGTCGGGCGTCTCTCGCTCCAGGAAAGAGACAAGTGTCGCGCGCTTGATGCGCCGGGGCGCCATCCTGTTGAAAGACAATCAACTCGCCCTGGGATATCCGGCGTATGTCTGACGGTATCTTCTGGGCAAGAAGGCTGTCGTGATAGTAGGCCTATGCTCCATTCACTTTGACATCCGGCTCGATGTAATGGATTTCAGTGCAGCCAAGCTTCGAGACGCCGTTATATGAAAAATTGGTACATCTGTGTTTAACAAGGTAGTGCGGTGATATGAATCAGGTGAGGTGGAAAATTTATATGTAGCATAACATTTCAGCCACTTTGCCATCTACCTACCAAAAGTTTTTAAGATTGGTGGAAATTTGACGAAGTTCTGACAAAAACAATTCTGCACAGTTTTTTTTAGACACGGTGTAGATTCAAACAGTAGGCCTATAAGCCTCGTCTAATCCATTCTAGTCTTGTTATACAATTAAACAAATCAAGAAGAAATGGTTAAATCTAGCATGGTCTCATAGATCCTGTTCTAATCCAGTCTGATCCAATCTGTTCAGTCTATAGTCTAACCGATTCTAGCCTAATCTAGCGCAGTCTACTCTAACAGTCTAATATAATAACCTATTTTAAAAGTTTCTATTATTGCGATTCTCAGTACAAAGCAGTTGCTTAACTAAACCACGATTCAAATCCGACCCACATGAACCGGAGACTTGCATCACTAACCACAAGAGAACCATCATAGCAACAGACTCTAATAAATGAGCAACATAATACACATGGATACACATGATAGCACGAGAATACTAGTCAACGGATAGAGCCCTCCGGGGCACCTACGCATCTGCACTGGCGGAAAACAAATGTAAAACGGAGAGCAGCAGATGTGTCTACTTTATCTAATGTCTAGTCTTTGTGGAGTCCAGCGCGCAATGATCTATGGCGATCGTTAGAGGTCGTCCCTAAATCTGGACAGTGGATGGTGGAGCGCTTCTCCTCCGATAGAGACGTCGCTGTCTTACGGAGTAGCCTGCCATTAATTTTGTGGTATTTGGGAAAGAGGGAAGGCGGGAGAGGGAAGAGGACGGGTATATAGGCAGGCAGCCATGGATGAAGACGGGGTCAGGGCTTTAGGATGATTGATGACCACGACTGCAGTGCATCCTGCGCTTAGCACACTTATCACAATGAAGCGATCGCTCATGTATGCATGTATGTATGTATGTATATATGTATGTATGTATGTATGTATGTATGTATGTATGTATGTATGTATGTATGTATGTATGTATGTATGATATATGCACGTGTGTATGTATGTATGTATGCACGTGTGTATGTATGTATGTATGTATGTATGTATGTATGTATGTATGTATGTATGTATGTATGTATGTATGTAATGTATGTATGTATGTATGTATGTATGTATGTATGTATGTATGTATGTATGTATGTATGTATGTATGTATGTATGTATGTATGTATGTATGTATGTATGTATGTATGTATGTATGTATGTATGTATGTATGTATGTATGTATGTATGTATGTATGTATGTATGTATGTATGTATGTATGTATGTATGTATAGTAGCCTTGTTTACCACAGATCGCAGTGGTCGAGACGAGAAACAGCAGAAAGAATTGTTTGATTTCAACAGCTGTTGGCGGGCGATCTGACCATTTTCTCTTATCATGCTAGATATAATTTATTGCAACCTTGAAATGACCTTGAACGACCTGGAATTTGGCGTCGATAATTTTTCTGGATGTATAGTTCTCGTCGATTCAAGTGGAAGAAAAACGTTTACCCAAATCGAACTTTTTCTTTTTAATTTATTGTGATTAAAAAGTAGCAATTGAGAAGACCAGGGTCTGAGCACCTTTAATCCTGTAATTTAAGCAGTGTATCTATTTACACCTGTGGTAAACAGGGCTACTTTAAAGGCAATTAAAAACAAAAAAAATAATACATGCATGCTTATGTATGCATATCTGTATATATACATCGTTTATTCATGCATGTATGAATGTATGTAGGTATAGTTGTACGCACGGCTGGATATATTAGCGCATGGATAAATGCAATTAATTAAGCAGAGCAGGTACATGTATGTATTGTGTGCAGTTTATCAGAATCCTCTATTAAGCCCGTCTGTCCGTCTGTCCGTCTGTTCGTCTGTCTGTATGTACCGTCTGTCTGTCTGTTTGTCTGTGTGTCTGTCTGTCTGTCTGACTGTCTGTCTGTCAGTCAGCAGCACCATGTGCACTTTAAACTGTAAAGTTTTGAGTGGCAGCATATTATACCGTCGGTCTGTTTACGAGCAAAGGTAGGTCTATTTCATGCATGAAGTTAATATCTGCGCGGCTATAATAATGTGGACTTTTTTATCACTTCTACCTGTCTATCTTCCACTAGAGTGTTAAGCTTTGGTTTGTTTGTCTCTCCTTCTATCTGTCTGCGTCTATTATGCATGCAGCTGTCTCTCACTGTTTCCCACTTACACTCGGATACAGGGCCGTAGCAAAAATGAACGTGGCCCCCTCCGAACATATGTCGGGGAGCGGCGGGCCCCATACAATGCAGAAACTGGTATATGCGATGTACGTAATTCCGAAACGTGCCTATTCTAAGTAATTTCGTTTCATAATTATTATTAAGCTCTTAATCTGATATTATTATCAATGGCAGAGCAAGGATTTTAGTTTTTTTTGGGGGGGGGGGCTGAATGCCCGCTGAGGAAATTTTACATTTTCACCCACCAAAACGACCTTTTTTAGTCGTTTGGTAAAAATCTCGTGCATATGGTTTCAGTTTTTAGGGGGGCTGATCATGGAAATACTTCATTTTTACATGTGAAAAACCGGATGACCTTTTTGGGGGCTTAGCCCCCTAGGCCCCTGTAGTGAGGGAGTAGTCGGCGATGATGCTTATAACTATGTATTGTTTTTATGTTTTATGACTCTTATTTGATTAATTGTTGGCCTAATGATCATAATTATAGGCCTAGATCATTTTCTGTGAACACTTAGCCTATTAGTCATTACCAATATATAGAGAGGAGAGAGTGGGAGAAAGAGATAGAGAGAGACAGAGAGAGACAGAGAGATGCGGTAGGCGGGGAATTGGTGCCACGCAGGGTCTGAAGGGATGATTGGCAGGTGGAAGAAATGGGTTTAAGAAGGAATGCGACAGCAGAGCAGGGATCATTCGCCGGGGATCATTGACGAGAGAGCATTGGCCGCAGTGAGGCGAAGGGATCAGTGGCGAACGAGAGGCCTTGGAAGAAAGGGCCTGGAGTGAGCGAAGGATCGAAGAATAGATTAGGCTATGACAAGTGAATCGTTATGAATACAATGTAAATATTATAAACCGATGATCAATTAACCAGCAAGAAAAGATTCAAAATTGTTTCGGGTTAATTCTCTGTGCGATTGAAGTTGAACAATAACCCACGTGCTACGCTGCAACTAAAGTCCCCCGAAGATTTAGCCTGTTGCTCAATTAGCACCGCTCGCCACCAAACCTGAAAGAGTACGAACAATCGTCTCTTCCAGTACATTGTGCCAGCTGGGATTTTGTTCGAGAAAGCAGAACTTCAACGCTGCGGATCTCAGACAATTTTTAACGGAGCAGAGACTTTGTGCGACGACAGCAACGATTGACAAAGAGACGAAGCGGAACAACGATTCCAGACAAACGGAGAAGCAGACGAGAAAGCGACGTTTGACGGCGGACGATTCAGTCGGACTCCACGAGGACTGATCTCATTGGACGCGGCGGATTCTTTGGAACTACACGTCCGGAGAGATTGGTGACAGGAGGACGACAACTGACGCAGTCTGATCACCGGAACAAAGGATTCGGACGATCGCTGGGTCTGATCACCGGAACAAAGGATTCGGACGATCGCTGGAACAAAGGATTCGGACGATCGCTGATTCGCTGGAGCAAGGATTCTGACGGGACATCAAGTGACGCGGGACAACTTGGAGCTCTGCGAGATCTTTACATGCTGCAGTCGTGTAGAAAGGTCGAAAAGAACGACACATCCGAGACACCTGGAGAAACATCTGGTGAGCACGAGCCATTTTGTTTGACTGCTCATAGTCACTTGGTGCTGTTAATGTTTGTAGTCTGAATGGTGTTTGCAGGAGAATTATTTGCACTGCAGAGACAGTAATTGATTTATTGGAGAATGTGGTTGTAAAGCACGAAAGGTGCGAACTACTGATTGCTGTGAAGCGCTCCGGAGCTCATTTTATTGCGAGCGGAGTCTGCATGCTAACTGATGAACTTGTTGTGTTTGTTATTGATGAACGAAAGGGGTGATTGAAAATAACCCGTTCTGTGAGAAAGACTGCTTTTGAGTTTAGTGTTTTGTGTAGTAGCGTTTTGAAGGTCAATTGAACTTCTTGTGTTTTTGAACTTGTTTTATTGTTGTGCTTTGGTTCTTCTGCTTAAAATGTTTGAGAGAATGAAGAAAGCAGAGCTGCAGGAGGAGTGTAGACAGAGAGGCATAGATTGTGAAGGCCTAGATAAAAAGGCCATGATCCAAAGGTTGAAGGCAAATGACGATGCATCAGGTGGTGACGATGGATTGGATGAATATGAAGATGCAGACCAGGCTAGCGTGAGCGAAAGCCAGATGAAGCTTGAACTAGTTCAGGCGGAAGAGAGGCGGTTGTATGCGGAAAAAGAAAAGATGGCGGCGGAATTGGCCCTCTTGCGAGAGAAAGCGAACTTGGGTTTACTACAGCCAAGCCCTTCATTTTCTGTTGGTGACCCCGTCGGTCCGTCGGTTTATTCCAAGCTACCAACTATGCACGAAGGCGAAGATATAGTGTCTTTTTTCCACTCATTCGAGAAAATTGCCATTCTTCAGGGCATTGAGGAAAACAAGTGGGCTAAGCTACTTCCGGCTTTGCTTAACTCGACAATGAGAGTGCACTATAATAGACTTTCCTTTGACACTTGTTCCAACTACAGGGAAACAAAACGTGCACTTCTCGATGCATGCAGATTGAATGCCAAACATTATTTGGATAAGTTTAAATGCATGCATAGGGCAGGGAAACAGTCTTACGTGCAATTTTTGGCCCAGTTAAACGATGTGTTTGATTTTTATCTTGAATGCAAAGAGATAACTGATTTTGAATCCTTAAGGGACGACATTATCATGGAGAGATTAAGAGACTCTCTTGCGAGTGATTGTCGCTATTTTATTGAAGCAAGAAAGCCCAAAAGGGCTGCTCAAGTCGCTGAATTTGCAGATTTGCACTTTGAATGCACAATGGAAGGGCGCAAATCGAGCCAGGGTGATCAGAAACAGAACAACAGGTTCAGAGCGCTCAATTCTGATCACAACGTAAACCCTTGGGAAAGGAAGCCCACTGGCATGAACCAAGGGGCATTTGCAAATAGCACCAATGATAGACCGCGAGATACGAGTGCAAGACCAATGCAGTCTGGGTATGGTAATCGAGCAGATAATGGATCTCAGGCCCATAACCGAAATCACAACAAGTCATGGCCACAAAAACAGGGACATGCACAAATTAAGTTCGTAAAACCGGGTTCGAATCTAGAGAGAGTTGTAGATTACCAGAAACGATTTATTGTGCCATTGTTTGTGAACAATCGTCCCGTCGACGCTTTGAGAGACACAGGGGCCCAGGTTACGCTGGTTAATTCTGATCTTGTGAGAGATAACTCGTCTGCCATGAGGGATCCCATAACCGTGCAATGTGCTTTTGGGCTGTTAAAATGCATTTCGACTTGCGAACTGGAAATCAGCTCCCCACAATTTGGCACAGACCGTATTGTAAGGATCAAAGCAGGGGTGGTGAAGGACCTCCAGGTAGACATGCTAATTGGCCACGATGTATTTGCAAATAACACTGACTTGATCGATACTGTTAGCCCCCGTACTGCTGATACGTCTAATGACATTTCCCAGGCCTACATAGCCACTAGGAGACAAGACTACGGACCGACTGCTAGACGGCGTGACTATGACGGTAGGATAGACAGTGACAGTCAGAGAGACAAGCAGACAGCCGACACGATCAAAGCGCTCGGTAAACTGCAAGCAGCTGGGAGAGGTACACAGACGCCCGACGGACGACAGGTGAAGAGCGGGATTTTAGCGACGCCTTGCGAGCGAACGACTTTGAAAGGAGGAATGGAATCGGACTTAAAAGACACTAATGATATTAACAAAGTTGACGACCGAGCTGGACGGAGTCATTTAATCGCACCTGACGAAAGGCGACTACCAGAAAATGACCCACCGCCTAATCGACAAAGCACCGGGGTCATAAAACCCTCTCAAACGCTCCAGCCGATCAACGGGAGGTCTTCGGTGACCGATGGAACGGGAGACGGTGGCCCGACCACCGACTTCAGACCAATTAACGACTCCTCGGGAGAATTGATAAGCACGCCTGGTCAGTCACTTCAAACGCCTTCAACAAGCAACAGATGCCCCGCAGCCGGATATACCGTCAAAGATTATCCAGATGATCGACCAGAGGATTTCAGTAACCGATGCTACGATGAAAAGGCAGGTGATGAGTTGGGAGGCGCCATCTCTAATGAAGGGGCTAGGCCGGCAAACCATAAAGACACGGCCCACGAAGAGGAGGAAGAGGAGAAAGAGGAGGAGGTAATCACCGCAGCAAATGGGGCGCACACGACGCCTGGTCATAGATCTCCGACGAACGGACCGAGAGCCAAGGAATGTATATCTGATCGTTCACAGGCCGAAGACAGAATCACTTTGAAGACACCCGAATCAGATAACTTCAAAAGGGCACGGCAAGAAGACCCCACCTTATTCGAATCGTGGAAGTTAGCGAGGGAGGGAGACAGCAGATATCTAATCGACAACGGCTTTCTGTTTCGGAAAGGTAAACCGAACGAAGCAGAGGACGGAGGAGGAGGTTGTCGTAAGCAATTAATTCTACCAACAGGATACCGATCAAAGGTGTTACAGATGGCCCATGATCCCACTTGGGCGGGGAATCGAGGCAGAGGTGACAGAAAAAGGAGAAGACCACCTGAAAAGATCTCTTACGACAATAAACCAACAAACAGATCACTACAGCCAGGTCAACAGGTACTTCTGCGACACAGCACAGAAAACAAGTTACCCGCTCAAAGGCAAGGACCGTTCTTGGTAATGAGAAAATTGTCTGCTGTCCACTACGAGGTCAAGACAGACAAAGGACCGAGAACATACCATATAGATCTATTGAGACAATGGCACGCCAAAGATTTAAATACACAGACTTCCAAAGCTCATTATAAGACGCCAGACATTATAGACGACGAAGGACAAGAAAACAACGAGTTACAATTGTATGACTATGCGAACCCTGCCAAGCAATTAACGAAACGCTAGGCTACATAGACAAAGGGAAGGGGATACATGAGTCTATGGCAGATGGACTATGTATAGCGCAAAATCATAATGAACTAGCGTTGTAGAATACTCATTGTTTGTTTTCAACTGTACTTACTTCCTTACGATGCCTGCATAAGGCTTTTGATTTTTTTTTAAAAAGAACGAGTGAATGATCGATTTATAGGGAACCTTGTCTCACAGATATTACTCGTTTTTGTTTGTTTTGCTTTATGTTATAGATTAAATCACTTAGGGACTCGTGTTAGCCCGCAGCCTGGCGACGTCGAGAAACAACGGTGAAAAGACATTAGTGCCGTCCGACGTATTGCTCGTGCTCTTGTAAATCATCGTCGACCCGTGAAGAACTCTTCTTAAAGAGCCACCTGCACGACGTGCTGTTGACACAATTCTTGTGCCATCAGCTAAAGAAAGTGTGATGATGTAGTGAGGGAGTAGTCGGCGATGATGCTTATAACTATGTATTGTTTTTATGTTTTATGACTCTTATTTGATTAATTGTTGGCCTAATGATCATAATTATAGGCCTAGATCATTTTCTGTGAACACTTAGCCTATTAGTCATTACCAATATATAGAGAGGAGAGAGTGGGAGAAAGATATAGAGACAGAGAGAGACAGAGAGATGCGGTAGGCGGGGAATTGGTGCCACGCAGGGTCTGAAGGGATGATTGGCAGGTGGAAGAAATGGGTTTAAGAAGGAATGCGACAGCAGAGCAGGGATCATTCGCCGGGGATCATTGACGAGAGAGCATTGGCCGCAGTGAGGCGAAGGGATCAGTGGCGAACGAGAGGCCTTGGAAGAAAGGGCCTGGAGTGAGCGAAGGATCGAAGAATAGATTAGGCTATGACAAGTGAATCGTTATGAATACAATGTAAATATTATAAACCGATGATCAATTAACCAGCAAGAAAAGATTCAAAATTGTTTCGGGTTAATTCTCTGTGCGATTGAAGTTGAACAATAACCCACGTGCTACGCTGCAACTAAAGTCCCCCGAAGATTTAGCCTGTTGCTCAATTAGCACCGCTCGCCACCAAACCTGAAAGAGTACGAACATCGTCTCTTCCAGTACAGCCCCCTAGCGCCGCTACTGATTATTATTACAGTCTATGAAATTTTCTAGAATTGGCATCAAAGTGCCCTGATCTAGTACAGCATATCTGAAATTCCGTTGCATTTTCAGCGTTCAAAATTTTGCTCTTATGGCCCTTGCAAGCCAGAAATTATAATGCGGTACTTATATTTTATGCAATAAAATTATAATGAGTATTCATATTATGTATTGGTTACACAGGGCTACAGTGTACACGTTGTCCTGTGCAAGACGTTAAACTGCATACATCCTCCGCCACAGGGAACCAGCAACTTCCCTGTGCCGGTCCTTAGCCCGGACAAAAGGAGGAAGGTTTGCCAGAATCTGATGGGTGGCGATACGCTGGCAGTAAAAGACCAAGACGATTGAAATCCGCAAAAACCACGGCACAAGTGACATAGCGACCCAGATGCTTCAAGGTGTCATGATGTGGAGCTGACATGACATGCACAGGCCGGTCAAGACAGACCAGTGGAGAGAGTCGGGGAGAGAGCGTGGGACACATACGGGCATTGACCCAAGTTGTCCTTCATGCCTCTCTCCCAATATTCTCTTCAATCAGACAAGGTGGTCTAGCTGCTCCAAGATGTTAATGGTATGGAGAAGACCTGCTGACCGGACCGGTTGAAGCTGGGCAGTATGATGCGAGACAGACTCAGACAGAGAGTGGCGTCGGAAACCTACGGGTATTTAACCCATGGATTTTGATGATGATGATGATGATGATGATGATGATGATGATGATGATGATGATGATGATGATGATGATGATGACAGTGTACACGTATTCCGTAGCCTACTAACTGCTGCTGAATAAGGCTGCAGTTTACACGTATTCCGTACTTACTGCTGCTAAAGTGTTTCTAACAGTGTTTTCCAACATGGATTGTGCAACAGCATCAATGAATGTCACTAACCTATAGCTACACCTTACATTTTTTTCCACTTTCGGGGGCCCCCTTACTTGCGGGGCCCCCTCCGGTCGGAGGGTATGGAGGGCGGTCGCTACGCCTCTGCTCGGATATACACTGAAACGTTTGCATTGTATGTATCTACGTGCAGGCAGTGGCGTAACCAGGAATTTTTCAGGGGGGGTGCTTTGCCTGGCCGGATACCCTTTCTGAACCCAACCCAACAGTATTACAGTAAATAAACAGGGAATAAAGTAACAAAGGGAATAAAGTAAGAAAAACAATTGTTACTACAAGCAATTGTTTTGTTTTTCTTATTTAAGTGGATAAATAACCTTTAAAAAAACTTTTTCCCTAGGCCAATGGGGGGGTTTAACCCCCGAAACCAGCCCCTTGGCTACGCCACTGCGTGCAGGCAATGTAATGCTGCCTTTAAAATTGGTAAGATTTTCGGATAGCAGTGTACAAACGAAGTAATTGCGTCGATCTGGCAGCTGCATGGAAAAGGTGACGGTCATCTATACTGTACATAAACACGAGACCTGCAAACCCACTGCAGCGTGACAAAGAACCATTGACAAGGAGTTGGAAACACAGTATACGATAAAGTGCACAGTCATCGACAAGTCCTAGAGAGGCAGACACATAAAAACAGCCGTGCAAGGAACCAGACAGAACCATGCACACTCACACACAGCCTCACAAAGAGTCAGAGAGCTGTCCATGCAAACTCTCCAAAAAAACCAACGGAGTTACAGACAAAACCAAACGCAGACAAACAGTTAGCCAGACGTGGACAAACAGTTAGCCAGACGCATACAAACAGTTAGCCAGACGCGGACAAGCAGTTAGCCAGACGCAGACAAACAGTTAGCCAGACGCAGACAAACAGTTAGCCAGACGCAGACAAACAGTTAGCCAGACGCAGACAAACAGTTAGCCAGACGCAGACAAACAGTTAGCCAGACGCGGACAACATCCAGACATACACTAAGGTGGACATCTAGAGGTTTGCACAGAATACTGGAGAACCAAGCTTAATTCAATGTAGGCACATTAAGATAGAAAGATGCAAACAAAGACGTACAAGTAGAAGGACACTCAGTGAGACATATAGCCTGACAGAGAACCAGACTCCATTCCCGTTGTCGTGCGTCGAATACGTTTATTCAGTTTATGCGAGATCAGATGGATATATCTGTATATATATATATACATGCACATACAAACATACATATATATACATGTATATAGATATGGCTACAACGAGGTACATGTATATTACTGCTACTCAGCAACTCACGGCATGACACTGGACTTCTGAATAGCATACACATAATTATATAATCCATAATTTATTAACTAGTTCGGTTATTGTTCAATAATTCATTTATTCGTGCAATTCATCCATCCATCCTGCCAAGGGCGGATTCAGAAATTTTCGAAGTGGGGCCAAAATTGTGGGTCTTGGGACAGGGAAAAGATTCGTCTTGGTCACCGAAAAATTATTCCCAACAAAACTATACCAAACTTTTTATCCGCCAAAGTAGCTGATGACCTTTTTTAAGTAATTAAGTTTGTCGAATTCCCAACAAAAAGATACAATTTTATCCGCCAAAATAGTTGATGACCCCTTTTTAGTCGTGCAGTGCTCTCAAGCCCTTGCGCGGACCTCGTGTACGGACCTCGTGGGGCGTGGGGGAAGCGTACGAAAGTGCTCATGGGGGGGAGCTACATCAACTTTCCGAGCCAGAACAGCTGGTAAAAAATAAAGGAATTTCTAAATGGGAGGCATGACCGGATTGGCCCCCTGGATTTGCCTCTGCATCCTGCTATTCAACCAGTCGTCCACTCTCCACCTACCGAGCAATCCCTCATCCATGCATTACGTCAATCCTTTCATCTATCTTTAGCCATTCATTCTTGAATTCAGTCTTTCAATTACTCTTGCCAAGTTATGCCTGTCATTATAAAAGTAGTTCTTCCTTACAAATGGCCATGGCTGTCTGTCTGTCCGTCTATCCGTCCGTCCGTCTCGGGAGGACAGGGGGACGGTCTCCCCAATGTATGTGGTGGGGGACCGCCCATGCTCATGTCCCCCCAATATTTAAACAGCATCGTCAATTTTTACAGTGGTTAACAATGTTAGGGCGTCCAGGACATTTTTGGTCAATACCTGTATAGCAAATGGCCGACATCTTGAAAAACCTTGCAACACCAACCATTGTGCATCATTGCATCGGAGTTATGCAATTAAAGCAGACACGAGGTTTGTGTAAATGTAAAATTAATGTCTGATATAAGAAAATCTCAGCATAAATAATTACGGCAACATTCGTCTCGTTCTCTCCATGATATTCTCGTAAAATCGTTGAACAAAACGATCACGAGACTCTAATGATCAGTCATTAACTAAAATGTCTGCGATGGTCAAAATAATAACGACTACTAACGACTCGTTCATTTCCTCATCAATTTTACCCCCCAACCACGTTCACTCAGTGGCGGAGACCTAGGGGGGACAGGGGGGGACGGTCCCCCCCAATAAAAGTGTTGGGGGGGACGGCCCATGCATTTGTCCCCCCCAATGTTTGAGCGTCAAGACTTTTTTTGGCGGCGAAACTAGAAAATTTTGGTCGAGATTTGGCCGGATGACTAAAAAAAAAAAAAAAAAAAAAAAAAAGGTCATCAACTTTTTTCGCGGCGAAAATAAATTTTTCCCCGGGATTTCGCCGGTCGTCAGAAATTTTTCCGAAAATCTCGCGTCTTTCCGTCCCCCCCAATTCTCGGCGCAGGTCTCCGCCTATGCGTTCACTGGCCAATAGACGAGCAAAAGACCGAATAATAGCAAAAGTGTCCGACCCGATGTCCAGTAGGACTGGGCGGTCAGTGTCTCGGACCTTCGACCCTGCTCGGCGTTTTTCAGGGAAGATCGTGTTTGGATAACGATTCTCCGTCGCTATAATATTGCTGTGAGCGATGTTTTATAGTTTATAGGCCTACGCTTATACGACCGTATCATCCCGCGTTGTTTTTTCCGAGCGCGCTGTATCGAAGCCGTGATAGTTCTGTCTCCCTGTCGGCTTTGTCGGTTCAATAAAGGAAACCTCGGCTGCTTGCAATGAACGGCTGCCCCGATAAATCTTTTAGGAACGGTAATGCTGGTGGATATTAAGCGACCGTTCGGAAATTGCCAGATATATATGCAGGGAACCCGAACATCTGGGGCACGGCCAACGATCCTATGCAAGGGGCGGGGAATGTCCCTTAATGTATTCCTGGGGACATACCATGCTTACCACAAATGGTAAAGAATGCTAAAAAAAACTGCGAAGACATGCTGTTAGGTTCATTGTTTCACGAACGTTGTGAAATTGCAATTGTAATCGTACATTTATATAGCGCCACTTCAAGAGAAATCCGCGCTCCCGACCTGACACCAAACCACAATCAAAGAGATTGGTTTTCAAACGCTTGCGGAAAAGGGGCAATGTAAACGTGGAGCAATTAAAGGAAAATGTCGTCAATGATTTTTCGTTATTTACTTCCGACTCAACCAGTTTACCACTGGAGAGGTAAATGAGTGAGAAGGGATTAAGTTAAAACTGACGACATCAGATCTGGCAAGTCTAAACAGAAGTCCGCTGGTTCGTCTGTGCTTCCAATGCATGCTGATTATTCCTATCGTCCATGCTTTGAGTGATGGTCTTCTTTCACCATCAATGAGCAATCTTGTGTTTGAAGGTTTTACACGGTATTTAAGAGGCACCATTTGATGTTGAAGATACATATACACGTATTCACTCATGCATGCACGTATGCACGTATGCACTCATGCACTCGTGTGCTCATGCACTATACTGGTTAGACCGAAGCAGAGGCGTAGCGACCGCCCTCCATACCCTCCGACCGGAGGGGGCCCCGCAAGTAAGGGGGCCCCCGAAAGTGGAAAAAAATGTAAGGTGTAGCTATAGGTTAGTGACATTCATTGATGCTGTTGCACAATCCATGTTGGAAAACACTGTTAGAAACACTTTAGCAGCAGTAAGTACGGAATACGTGTAAACTGCAGCCTTATTCAGCAGCAGTTAGTAGGCTACGGAATACGTGTACACTGTCATCATCATCATCATCATCATCATCATCATCATCATCATCATCATCATCATCATCATCATCATCATCATCAAAATCCATGGGTTAAATACCCGTAGGTTTCCGACGCCACTCTCTGTCTGAGTCTGTCTCGCATCATACTGCCCAGCTTCAACCGGTCCGGTCAGCAGGTCTTCTCCATACCATTAACATCTTGGAGCAGCTAGACCACCTTGTCTGATTGAAGAGAATATTGGGAGAGAGGCATGAAGGACAACTTGGGTCAATGCCCGTATGTGTCCCACGCTCTCTCCCCGACTCTCTCCACTGGTCTGTCTTGACCGGCCTGTGCATGTCATGTCAGCTCCACATCATGACACCTTGAAGCATCTGGGTCGCTATGTCACTTGTGCCGTGGTTTTTGCGGATTTCAATCGTCTTGGTCTTTTACTGCCAGCGTATCGCCACCCATCAGATTCTGGAAAACCTTCCTCCTTTTGTCCGGGCTAAGGACCGGCACAGGGAAGTTGCTGGTTCCCTGTGGCGGAGGATGGATGCAGTTTAACGTCTTGCACAGGACAACGTGTACACTGTAGCCCTGTGTAACCAATACATAATATGAATACTCATTATAATTTTATTGCATAAAATATAAGTACCGCATTATAATTTCTGGCTTGCAAGGGCCATAAGAGCAAAATTTTGAACGCTGAAAATGCAACGGAATTTCAGATATGCTGTACTAGATCAGGGCACTGTGATGCCAATTCTAGAAAATTTCATAGACTGTAATAATAATCAGTAGCGGCGCTAGGGGGCCTAGGGGGCTAAGCCCCCAAAAAGGTCATCCGGTTTTTCACATGTAAAAATGAAGTATTTCCATGATCAGCCCCCCTAAAAACTGAAACCATATGCACGAGATTTTTACCAAACGACTAAAAAAGGTCGTTTTGGTGGGTGAAAATGTAAAATTTCCTCAGCGGGCATTCAGCCCCCCCCCCAAAAAAACTAAAATCCTTGCTCTGCCATTGATAATAATATCAGATTAAGAGCTTAATAATAATTATGAAACGAAATTACTTAGAATAGGCACGTTTCGGAATTACGTACATCGCATATACCAGTTTCTGCATTGTATGGGGCCCGCCGCTCCCCGACATATGTTCGGAGGGGGCCACGTTCATTTTTGCTACGGCCCTGGACCGAAGCCAACGCATGAAATAGCTTCAAACAGCGCCTCTTAAAAATCTCATAAAAACTGCAAACACTATGATCGCAAAACCACGTCGCCAGGAACATCTGCAATGCGGTCAACCCAACACAGACTGCATTACAGTCAACGACCCTACCACTACTCTGCTGCACATTCACCACGGATACTTAGACCTATACACAGGCATTTCGCATACATACATACATACATACATACATACATACATACATACATACATACATACATGCATACATGCATGCATACATACATACATACATACATACATACATACATACATACATACATACATACATACATACATACATACATACATACATACATACATACATACATACATACATACATACATACATACAAGCATACATACATACATACACACACATATGCAAAGATGCTTTCCCAATGTTTGGCAGTGGTTTGCAGCGTATACAGCATCCATCTGTCGGCTAAAACAAGCAAATATTATAACAGACGAGCGACGAGGAGCATCGCAGTCTGATTGCGAGGAGTCCTCATCATTAGTCGAACGAGAGGAGTCACTGAATTATGCATTCGATGCGTTTTTGGTAAATGTCGTGCGTGCAATAATAATAACAAGCATTAGCTTCTACAGTAGACAACAGCCATCATTCAGACAAATAATTGTTTTGTCTTTGCCATTCACGATCGATACAGTCATGTCCGTATTTCTTCTTTTCTAGCAGACCAAGTCGAACGAATCAAGCCATCAACTGTGGATGATGCATCAAATAATTGGTCAGCGTTTGACTAATTGTTTGTTACAACAAACACAAAACTGATTGCAACAATGGTTTGTGTCTCATAAGTTCAAAATAAAAACAGACAAAGCCAGTCAACCAATCAACCGACCAATCAACCAATCAATCACTGAAGTTGTCAATCAGTAATCCAATCACTCAGTCAGTCAACGTTTTGAATGAATAAGTGTCACATTAAGTGATCAAGTGACTCAACGAGTCTGCGAGTGACTCTCCGTGTGGCTCAATAATTATCGTCAGCCAAAGCAATTCATTAGCAGTGTTTAATCTAGTCCCCCTCCTCTGGGGGGGGAATTGAGGTTTCTGGGGGGGGGGAATTTTTTTGAGCGTCCGTAGGACGCTCGTGATGCACGTAGCACCGAAACTGGGAGGCGAAGGGGTATGGGGAGGGGCTGCGCCCCCCCCCATCAAAAACTTTTTGAATTTCCACATTGCAATGGCAGCATTTTAAGGTGTCGTCTTAACAAAATAACTCTGTACTTTTTCTGTGGCCCATTAGAAACTTTTTGAATTTCCACGTTGCAATGGCAGAATTTTAAGGGGTCATCTTAACAAATTAGCTGTACTTTTTCAGTGACCCATTAGAAACTTTTTGAATTTCCACATTGCAATGGCAGCATTTTAAGGTGTCGTCTTAACAAAATAGCTCTGTACTTTTTCAGTGGCCCATTAGAAACTTTTGGAATTTCCACATTGCAATGGTAGCGTTTTAAGGTGTTGTCTTAACAAAATAGCTGTACTTTTTCAGTGACCCATTAGAAACTTTTTTGAATTCTCACATTGCAATGGCAGCATTTTAAGGTGTCGTCTTAACAAAATAACTCTGTACTTTTTCTGTGGCCCATTAGAAACTTTTTGAATTTTCATGTTGCAATGGCAGAATTTTAAGGGGTCATCTTAACAAATTAGCTGTACTTTTTCAGTGACCCATTAGAAACTTTTTGAATTTCCACATTGCAATGGCAGCATTTTAAGGTGTCGTCTTAACAAAATAGCTCTGTACTTTTTCAGTGGCCCATTAGAAACTTTTGGAATTTCCACATTGCAATGGTAGCGTTTTAAGGTGTTGTCTTAACAAAATAGCTGTACTTTTTCAGTGACCCATTAGAAACTTTTTTGAATTCTCACATTGCAATGGCAGCATTTTAAGGTGTCGTCTTAACAAAATAGCTGTACTTTTTCAGTTGCACATTAGAAACTTTTTGGATTTCCACATTGCAATGGCAGCATTTTAAGGGGTCATCTTAACAAATTAGCTGTACTTTTTCAGTGACCAGTTAGAAACTTTTCGAATTTCCACATTGCAATGGCAGCATTTTAAGGTGTCGTCTTAACAAAATAGCTCTGTACTTTTTTAGTGGCCCATTAGAAACTTTTGGAATTTCCACATTGCAATGGTAGCGTTTTAAGGTGTTGTCTTAACAAAATAGCTGTACTTTTTCAGTGACCCATTAGAAACTTTTTTGAATTCTCACATTGCAATGGCAGCATTTTAAGGTGTCGTCTTAACAAAATAGCTGTACTTTTTCAGTTGCACATTAGAAACTTTTTGGATTTCCACATTGCAATGGCAGCATTTTAAGGGGTCATCTTAACAAATTAGCTGTACTTTTTCAGTGACCAGTTAGAAACTTTTTGAATTTCCACATTGCAATGGCAGCATTTTAAGGTGTCTTCTTAACAAAATTGCTGTACTTTTTCAGTGACCCATTAAAATTTTTCTGAATGTTCACATTGCAATGGCAGCATTTTAAGGTGTCATCTTAACACAATAGCTGTACTTCTTCAGTGACCCATTAGAAACTTTTTGAATTTCCACATTGCAATGGCTGAATTTTAAGGTGTCATCTTAACATGATAGTATCATATATTACAGGTAGTAAATATTGTCATTGAAATCATATAATAATAAATAATATCACGGTATATTATAACACTTCATGTAAAACAATGATGAAAACAGTAACTTAAAAAATATCATTTTGCCAAATTTTTCTAGGGGGAGGGGGGAAATGTCAATCCTGGGGGGGGAACTTCCCCCCCCAGAGACGTCTAGATTAAACACTGATTCATTAGTTTAATTGAATATCTCTACCATCAAGCCGTCTGTTTATATGTTATCTCTACCATTAATTCATCTGTTTGTTTGTGTATCTTTTCCATTAATATATCTGTTTACTTTACTATAATTATCTTC